>JAHRHJ020003424.1:0-171535 GCA_019776745.2 Taxus chinensis
ACAATCAACTTGGTCAATAAATGGTACAAAAATTTATACTTTAGTTTGGTTTTTTTTAGATTTGGAAATATTTGTCATTTCATGATTTTTATATTTGATATCTCAAAAGGAAAAATGTCAAATAGTATTTTTTTTGCATTTGTAGTTTCTTTTTCTTTCATTAATTTTTGGAATGTTGTTCAGGGCGATGCAGGAATGAAAAGCTCTATTGCTACATGCCTACCTAGGTCTTCCAACTTGTATCAAGTATTTCTTTTTCTTATGTTCATAATAAATACTATTTTGAGTGTATTCAAATTGTTGAAATATAGTTGTGATAATGATTACAAGGTCTACAAAAAAATATATCTTCTGTGTTCATGGAATTTGTAAAATATAATTTTTATTTTAAAATGATAGTCAAACATTATATTCAGTATACAAATTTTATATTGAGGGACAAAGCTCAATATTTTGTGTGTGACAAAATGTTTGTATCCTGGGTTTATTGTGTATCTCCCCTTCCGCCCTCTAACCGATATCTCGTGATGTTATGGAAATCAACAGGTTTATGGAGCATTGTTATTGTTCTATCTCTTATCACCCTAACAGATGTCTCAGTTTTACTGCAGTGTGATTTAAACAAGTCCATCAGGATCAATCTATGCTCTTATTTGTTGAACATTGTAATCATGAGAGCATGGTTAACTTAAGCATTCCTGAAATATTGTTGCAGAAAATGTTTTTCATTCCCCCAACACTATTATCGGCCAGTAAATATTTGTGGCATGAACCAAAACATGTCATCAATGAAAATTCTTTTCTTTGGATTTTTGTTCATTTTGATACTCCTAATCTACCTTGCCTTCACGGTTAGAATTTCCTTTTCTTTTAAAACCATTTGGTCGATCCTTACCCATGAGACCATAGAACCTAGAATATGGAACTTTTACAGGACATTTAAAGATAGACCTATGCATCTGATGCAGTTTCAGACATGAACACTACTACTACAATGCTTGAGATATCAAAGCTTGCTATTTTGATTCCTCACCAAACACATTTTTAATTCTGGAAATGAGCAATAATTTGACAAACTACAGATTGAATCCTACAAAATTTGATTGTAAAGCTCCAATTTCAAAATGTAGTTGCTCATGATCCGGCTCTTTCCTTTGGGATTCTTTCTCCTTACATGCTCTATCTTCCTCCTTCAACTAAAGTGTCTTTTTTTTCTCCCTCTCTAAGTGGTTGGATAGTCTGTTGTGCAGACATGTCTCCTTTGACAATTATGTCAGTCTCTGTAATGATCAATTGGTTCGCTTGCAGCTGAGGGGAACGGCAACAATCCTTGTGGTGGTCAAACTACCCTAAGTGCCTGACTGGAATCCAAGTGTCCTACTTAGTTGTTAATCAACCTTGGGCAGACAGCTAGCAGGCATTGGAAAAAAAAAATATTTTATTTTTTTCGATGTCAACATTGACAATTGGACAACATTTAATTTGTTAGATAAGATGAAGACCTGAATGGAAAGTTAGAAAGAAAAACAAGGGACTTAAATGTGGGAATTCAATATCTACATGTCCCACACTTATTATATGTCTCATATTGTTCCTAGCCATGTTCCATTTTATTGTCTCAGCCTCATTCACATTATTTATGTGAGTGCAATTTGTGTTTAAAGGAGAAAAAAAAGGAAAAATTCAATAGGTTCTAGGTTTGAAACCCAACCACGATGTTGGCTTCTTGTAGCACTTTGTAGCCCCCCTTTTCAGTTTTAAGATTTATTAATTGCAGAAAAATAAGTGATGCATGAACAATCAAGGATAATTTAACCCCTCCAATAGGTAGGATATGAGTGCTAAGTAAATTTTATCTACCAATTGTAAGTTATAAACTTAGACTCCATACAATTTCTTGCATTATTTAATGCAAATCGCTCATTGAATTGTAATGAGGGAATTTGACTAATAAAACCTTCAAAGTGCATCGTACTATTTATGGCTCATGTCTATATATGCCTCACAAGTCTAAGCAATACAGATGGGTAAAATTTGTACTAAATTTTTGGGGCTCAAGAAAAATAAATAGACCAAAATTTTAGGCTCTAACAAAAGAAACAGAAAAATTATTCGCTTGGGAAAAAGGCTCGAGAGATAGGTGCATTCGTTAATGCACGATGGAGTAAGGACTATCCACGTGACATTTTGATTTGTAATAGGGAAGAGCAGGGTTGTGGGTGGCAGAGGATATGTGATAGCTCCTCTTCATTATCTCATGCCACAACTAACTCTTGATAACACGACATTCTACAATGTCGCAATGCAGGTTGACGTTGTGTTGCTTTTTCACGATTCCTACTCATACACTATTATTTTCCTATCAAAAAGAAAAAAAACCATATTATGGTTTTGGGCATGTAGCTTCATGAGGAAGACAAATGTTTACCTCCCTATGTGTACTTTGTATTTTGTAACTTGTGATAGAAATATTGGTTCATTTTTCATTATGTTGCAAATTTATTTAGTAAACACTTCTTGGGAAGGATTTTACTGATTGTGGGGGTTTTTGTAGATTTTTAGGACTGGGATTATGTCATGGTTTAGATTACCCGTTCTAGTGGCTTTTTGCATCTGGCAGAATAATTGGGGGAAACTTTGTGACACTCTTCCACCAATATTCAATGCTTGGAGAACTTAGGCTGCATGGAAAAATAATTGTTGGATATGTAGACAATGAATGCTCATAGCCATGTGAATGTCACTTACGCTTGAATCTCATAATACCCATTAATAAAAAAATGTAGGTCGTCATATTATATTAACAAGGATGAATTGAATCGAATGATGTTTCTATACATACTTAGCATTTAAGGATTATATATAAATATGGCCATATTTCAGGTATACACCAGGAACGCATTTATAGTTACATCAATACACATGTACACAAAACGTGTTTACAACGACACTAGTAAATAGGTATGAGTTTATCTAAGTTTTTATCTACATAGGTACAATGAGGCTGGGTGTGTATGGAAATTTGGAATAGACAACAACAATAAAATAATTGTATGTTAGTGATTTGGGGGTTGACAAAGTTGTCAAAATTGGAAATCTTGGGTCTATTATAGCTTGGAATACGCCTTCAACATAATTACATTAAATTGGAATTGCGATGGAAATGCCAATGTGGATATATAGACAAACTTGAATTGGTGGGAGTGAAATTGAGAGAGAGAAAGATGAGCGAAGAAGAAGGGGTTTGAGGGAGGAGGAGTGCAAGGGTGAGGGAAGGTCTTGTGTTTTTCAGGCACGTAAAACACACGTAAATGTAAGGTGAATTCACACACATGTTTCATGGGACATCTTAGTGAAAGGGAGATGTGGAGTGGACCTAGCATCCTAGGGTAGATATTACATGCACATGTAAAATTAGGGTTTCTCTCTAGATATTAGGGTAACAATCAGGGTTCCCCTCATTAACAGTCCTAACGATGTAGTCTGCAACACATCGCAGAGCTCAATTTGGAGGGACTGATTTTGTAGGAGAGAAAGAGGTGCAAAGAAGAAGGGGTTTGAAGGAGGAGAAGTGCAAGGATAGGGAAAGGCCTTGTGTTTTTTCGGAAGCTAGAACACACACAAATGCAAGGTGAATTTGCATACACGTTTCATGGGACATTTTAGAGACATGGAGATGTGGAATGGACCTAACATCCAAGGGTAGTGATTACATGCACATGTGAAATTAGGGTTTCTCTCTAGATATCAAGGTAACATTCAGGGTTGCCCTCATCTACAGTCCTACCAGTGTAGTCTTCCAATGACCATTGACGTCAATTAATTTTAATTTGCATGCATTTGATTTGTTAGATATCAAGATGAAGAAAAACAAAAAGTTACCAATAAAAAGTGTGTGAATTAATTTGGCAGGTAAGACGAAAACATGAATCGAAAGTTGGAAATAAATACTTGCATGGAAATTGCAGCTCTATTGTTGGAATTCCCATAAATAATGCTGTTATTTTTGCACAAGTTTTGATCAGTAGCACTACATTGAGTGCAATTTTCACCAAAACAAAAGGGGAAATTAATGGTGCAACGCTACCAAGACCCAACTGCAAAGTTCATATGATGTAGAACTTTGTATCCAAATTTGATCATGTTGTAAGTCGAGTAATTAGTAAGAACACATGCAAATAATATTACTAACACAAATATTTAAAATATAATATACAAAACATTATATATGCTTATAATGGAAATATCTATAAATATAGTTTATTGTATATTATATTACATTATATATTAAATGAATAAGTAATTAATTTATAAAATATATACAGAAACGTATCATATATATATATATATATATATATATATATATATATCCAAATTAACATGTGAAATGTTTTAATTGGTAATAAATTTTATTTCTATCAACAACTCTTGGCAACAATAATATAATTAAGAATACAAATGTTTAAAAATGTTCTTATGGTTTAATTCTTATTCGATGTGAATATAGCTAAGTTTAACGAGGTTGCTTACGTTTGTCATTAACCCCTTAAATTATTTTTTGTGAATGTTGTTTGCATCCTTCTGCCAATTCTAATGCATTAGAAACGTGTGTTGCATAAACATTTATTTAATGGGTTTTTTCGTGCGAAATTCGTAGTTGACCAAAGAAAATGGACTTTAAGTGTGGACACATGGACACTGAAAGTCATAAAACAACGAGTAAAACATGTATATGGAACTCTACTACAAATATGAATTCAAACCTTACACGTCGGGATTTGACAAATATGAATTTGAGGTCGTTGATACGGTCTTAATTGTGGACGGACAAAATCAGATGGACCACTAATTTATATGAGATAATTTCTATCTCCATGGCCCTATATATAAAGACTATATTATAAACAATATATTTTAAACTATATATATAATGCCACCCCGTATTAAAAATATTTACTATTATAAACTAATTAATTACAAACTATGTATTCCAATATATATTTAAAATATAAAAAACACATTATATTCAAAACTATATACATTATAAATTATATTGTATACCATATTATATACTATATATTAAAAACTATATAGAAATATTATAAACCATATATTATAATATATATTTAAAAAAAATGTAAACATCAAAGTTAACCTCGGGCGTAATTTAACTAAAACAAAAAGTAAACCTCAAAGTTGTCAGCAGCATTATCTATGATCGTTAAAACAAAATGAAACGGATTATAATGTTATAGTTCTTCAAATTTGGACAGATTTTTCTACAACAATCTGGGAAAACAGTCGGCATAAATTCAAACGAACATATTGCGATCGATTCAGTGGTAACTAATCAAATAATATCAGAGCATCATTTACTTTTGATACAAAAATCTGTCATTTCCATTGTTCGGCGTAACTGCATTTTGCGACACGAAAAATTAGGCGCAAATACTAAGTGTTATGGATCCTCGGAGGCGTTTGACAGGTAGCAACAGGTTTAATGTTCGATTCTCTTCGCGCATTGAGAATTGTTAAGACCTAAAACAACATTTAAGTGTCCCAATTTCGAATTTTTACAGGGACAGATACTGAAAACCTTTTCAACAAATAAAAAACACTGTAAGCACAAGTTCCTTGTTCGAGTCTTCTCTCAGCTGTAAAATAAAGCTCCCGATTCGATTCGCAACAGATGGAACAGAAGGCACGGGACATTTTTTTTGAAACCCTAGAAATAAATAGAGTGTGGATGGCCGGGATTCATTTGAGGTCGTTGATATGGCCTATCATATGGACGGCGGAGATTGTATATTTTTGTCCCCATTGCCCGGTTTGTGGTTCCTTAGAATCATTTCTTGATACATTCTCCCGAATGCTAACTTTTCATGGAACATTTCTTGAAACAGCTTCAGCCTTAGCTCAAATCCTCTTAAGGGTTTCTCTGTTCTGCTGTCTTCTATCTTATGTTTATGAATGTAATGTGAAAAGGAGCATCCTTAAAACTTTGCGAATCTCGGAGGTTTAATTTGTGCCAGCGGTAGGAATACGAGGCCATGTGAAAATATGCGGTACATTTTTTGCTACAATAATCTACTGTTTCTCTCAAATGCAACTTGTGTTTCGCCGTCTCTTCAATATTCGGATCAGAAAGAAAACTATGTACGTGATAGTCAAAATTAGGGGCCAGGGAGGAGGAGGAATAAATGCATCGTAATAATTTATTTTCGTGGCTTTTGAAGCATTCTGCATCTATTTGTTTGCGTTTCTATATCTCAAAAACCCTAATGAAAATTTAAGATTTCTGTCTGAAATTAAATACTGCTAGGATTCTCCACAGATTTAAAAATAAGCAGTGAGAATTTCTCCACAGATTTGATGCTAAAATTTTAAAAGAGGAAAGAGGATTCCTTACCTGGAGCTGGCAGACTCGTGGACCTCTCCCGTTGGCAAGAAAATGATGAGAGCGATTTCAGCATCGCAGAGTTCGCTAGCCTTTTTTAATAATCCTGCTTTACGCTCGCAGAAAGTGAGCTTAACACAAATATTTAAATACTACAGAATGTTCTTGTAAATTATTGTCGATACCAGGTATATAAGCAATGATTTCATATAGGTATATTAGCAGAGCTGAGTTTTTTAGGTGATAGTGGAAAAGTTTACAGATAATTATTCTTTACCCGTACAAAACGCTACACGAGAACTTCACCTCGTACGGCTTTTCATTCATTTTTTATTTTTAAATAAAATAGATTCCGCTACAAAACCCTACACGAGAATTTCACCTCGTACGGCTTTACATTCAATTTTTATTTTTAAATAAAATAGATTTTTTCCGTTATTCGGAAAGGGTAGGTAACTTCAACTTTTTAGTTTTTGAGTTAGCTTTTATGTTCTATATATATATATATATATATATATATATATATATATATATAATACATTTTGTATATATTTTTAATTATTTATTTATTTATTTGTAATATGATATACAATAAATTATATTAAATATTTTAATTGGCAAAAAAAAATATTTCTATTACTAATTCTCGGCAACAATAATTTAATTAAGAATACAAAATTGAATAATGTTCTTGTGATTTAATTCTTATTCAATGTGAATATAGCTAAGGAGGTGGTTTTACGTTTGACATTAACCAAATTTAAATTAATTTTTGGTGTATTTTTGTTTGCATCCTTGTGTGAATTCTAATGCATTAGAAACGTGTGCTACATAAATATTTATTTAATATTTTTCTTATGCGAAATTTGTAGTTGACCAAAGAAAATGGACATTAAGTGTGAAAACATGTGGACGTTGAAAGTCTTGAAACAACGCATAAAAGATGTATATGGAACTTTACTACAAATATGAATTTGAACCTTACACGTGGACGACATATATGAATTTGAGGTCATTGATACAATCTTAGTTGTGGACGTACGAGATCGGATGGACCGCTAACTCGCACAATATATATATATATATATAAAACTATATTATAAACAATATATTTTAGAATATATATATATATATATATATATATATATATATATATAATGCCACCTCGTATTAAAAATATTTAATATTATAAACTAATTAATTACAATGTATATTTAAAATAAAAAATAAAAAAATACTATATTCAAAACTATATGATAAACTATATACATTATAAAGTATATTGTATACCATATTATATATTATATATTAAAAACGAAATATTAAAAACTATACCGAAATATTATGAACCATATGTTATAATATATATTTTTTAAAAAGTAAACCTCAAAATTGACATTCGACTTAATTAATTAAAACAAAAAGTAAACCTCAAAGTTGTTAGTGTAACAACCCAAATATTCACAAACACGAACAACACAGTAAAAGACAGGATATTGTTTTTTGACTTGCTTGACACATAACATGACACAACATGTCGTCACCAAGGATACAACTAACTCTGTGAACAACTCGATACAAGGATGGCCATAAAAGCAGCACGGAAACGTTCACACCTATCAAGAACAATATACTTTTTTTTTTACAGAACAACATAGAAGCCCAACCACATGACACTCTCACAGCTAGGGCAAGCCACAGTAAGAAATGATTGGAGGTTATTTATTTTGATAAGACACCCTTTAACTCATGACTTAAGTTTTCAGAAGGATTCGATATATGATTCGCACAAATTCATCTTACTAACTGAGTTATGTTCTTATACACTGTAGAGTAGTTCGCTTAAAGTCTTCTCCTTTATATCCATTATTTGTTTCATATTATTATTTGATAAAGATGGTAATTTAATTCCTTAAGGCCATCTATTCACACTTACGTTACTAGAACTCGTTTCATACCCTTATGACAACATTCGGTTCAACGTTCAACAAACTTAAGAGAAGAAGGTCAAATGAGTTCACCCTTAAGACGTCATTAGTTCTTACTAAGATTTAATTGAAGCTTGAGGTTTTATACGTAGTTAATTAGCGCTCTTACTTAGGCTTCACCGAAAGAGCTTATCAAGAGGAAGCTACTTACTTTTAAATAGGCTGAGAGATAAATTGAGTGGTTTCAAAATTTTCTAACTCTTACTTGTTAAATCTTATTAGAAACTGAAACCATAGTTTTCCTTTAAGCTTGTCTTTAGCATTCACCAGAAGATTAGTGTTTGCTAGTTCAGTTAGGGATAACACGTTATATAAAATCACTTTACTAAAGGATGGTCTCACTAACTTGATTCACTTAAGGTCAACATTGTTTGTTTACAAGGGGATCTAAACCAGGAACATATTTCTTTGAATAAAACTTTTAGGTAACTTCTGTAAGGAAAAGCGCACCCCATTAAAGCTTACATATAACCACCAATACAAAGTCTTAGAAAGATTTAAATTAACACTTAATTCTCAAGATCTAAAGTACTTACAATGCGTATGCCAAATTCACCTTGAAGAGATTGAATATTATTTCTCACTAAGAAGAGTTACCAGCCAAAATACAAAAAAAGACAAAACTTACTACTTCACGGAATTCTGCCGAACAATTCCAGGTTATCAAGAGGTCATACTAAACTCTCTTTACAAGCTATGTTACATTCAATGACCCAAAAATTCACACACAAACAACACAGTGAAATACAGAATAATTTTTTTTTTGACTTGCTTGACACATAACATGACGCAACATGTCGTCACCAAGGATACAACTAACACTGTGAACAACTTGATACAAGGATGGCCATAAAGGCAGCATGGAAACGTTCACACCTATCAAGGACAATTTACTCTTCTTTTGACAAGACAACATGGAAGTCCAACCACATGACACACTCACAGCTAGGGCAAGCCACAGTAAGAAATGATTGGAGGTTATTTATTTTGATAAGACACCCTTTAGCTCATGACTTAAGTTTTCAGAAGGATTCAATATATGATTCGCACAAATTCATCTTACCAACTGAGTTATGTTCTTATACACTGTAGAGTAGTTCACTTAAAGTCTTCTCCTTTATAACCATTATTTGTTTTATATATTTATTTGATAAAGATGGTAATTTAATTCCTTACTCAAGGCCATCTATTCACACTTACGTTACTAGAACTCGTTCATGCCCTTATGACAACATCGGTTCACGTTCAACAAACTTAAGAGAAAATTACAAGGTACCCTGGATAAAGTTAAAGGAAGAAGGTCAAATGAGTTCACCCTTAAGACGACATTAGTTCATTCTAAGGTTTAATTGAAGCTCGAGGTTTTATACGTAGTTATTAGCGCTCTTACTTAGGCTTCACCGAAAGAGCTTATCCAGAGGAAGCCACTTACTTTTAAATAGGCTGAGAGATAAATTGAGTGGTTTCAAAATTTTCTTCTCTTACTTGTTAAATCTTATTAGAAACTAACCATTGTTTTCCTTTAAGCTTGTCTTTAGCGTTCACCAAAAAAAAAGAGTAGTTTTTACTAGTTCAGTTAGGGATAACACGCTATATAGAATCACTTTGCAAGGATAGTCTCACTCTTGATTACTTAAGGCAATGTTTGTTTTCAAGGGGATCTAAACCACAACATATTTCTTTGAATAAAACTTTTAGGTAACTTCTGTAAGGAAAACCACCCCATTACAACTTACATATAACACATCAATACAGAGTCTCAGAAAGATTTAAATTAACACTTAATTCTCAAGATCCAAGTTTTACAATGCTTATGCCAGTGAAAGTTTGAATAACATTTCCCACAAAGATAAGTTACCAGTTTACCTACAGAAGGACAACATAACATCTTCACGCAAATTCTGAACAACCCAAGGCAAGAGGTCTTCTAAATTCCTTTGCAATCACTATTACAAAATTTACCTCACATTGGACATTTTTACAAGGAATTTCATAAATTGCACTGATGAAACCTTTACAACTCTTTCCTTTAATCTACTCGCACAATCCATCTGCACAAATACTAGCTGGAATCAGTTCGCGAGAACTGAGCATGTTAAGACTACCCATTGCAACAGTAAGCTAACATTTTATAATATCATGAAAGTAAAATTCTAAACTCAAGAATGGATCAAATCACAAACCACTAATCAACATGTTTCACAAGATGACGAGATTTATACCAGCCAACAAGGAGGAATCCCAATATTCAAGTGAGAGAGATATTCCAAAGATAATCAAGGTGAGACCTTATTGGTGAAGACAACAAGGCTGAGAGTATTGAGATTTCAGTCAAGTAATCCTATGGATTACGTGATTGAAATCTAACACCCAAACATCATTCTATTATTATTAACCAAAAAGATAAAGATCGGTCAAATGACTTAACATATTCAAAATTACTTGTTAACAAGACTGCATTAACGCACATCCATGTTTTAGGAAGAATATAGGCCCCAACCATATATAAACACAAATCAGTCAAAGATTAAAGTTAACTTCACTCGGCTGAATAAACCAACATACATATAATACTCACAACACTATAACTAAATCTGAAGGTTCAATATACCAAGCAATTCTCACCGAACCTAATTATTTTTCATCAAGAAGTTAAATAAATTAGATTCTATCCAACTAAAATTACATACAACAACTATAGTTGGATTACACAGGCAAGGATCAAGAAGAAGTCTTTTCACCAAAGGTTGTTATTATCTTACATCACATAATCAGTAATAAACCCGTAATCCACCCCTCGTATGATCATTGTAAGAGTTAAGGACTTAGCTCACTAAAATATGTAACTGAGTCGATTCATATTTTTTTTTTTCCATTTTCATACAAGTCTAACCCAATTCGAAGAAAGATAACCATTCTATTTTCACACATGCCTCAGTCAACACTTACTCAGAAAGTCCCTACCTGAATTATTGAAGGTTTGCTAAGCTACAAAATGGATTTAATAGAAACCCATTTCATTCGATACTTGAATTTAAACAAGAAAGGGATAGTTTGTTGAAAATATAAGTGAATCGACACAAGATCCTCTACCGTGACCCAACTCGAGTCACCAATCACAAGGTTAACAGTCAGCGAAGGGGAAAAATACAAAGCAAAATACTCTTCCTACGAACTATGCCTTCTCTTCCGTCTCTAAAACAACATATGAATAGCTTGGGTATACCCATCTATCTCACGACAGTCTACTCGACCTATCCTCATAGTCGCTCCAAAGAAAACATCTGCTACTACAGAGTTCGATTCACAAGGAAGATAATTTACATAGAATGTCTATAACATCATACACTTTACCAAGAAAGAGAAAACTCTACAATTTTAATTTCTGCCTTTCACTATTACATCCATTTAGAATAAAAGCATTATCAGGCAGTCATAAAGCAACCTAGCCAATTTTTTTTTTTAAAAACTGGAATTAGAATTGTAATCGGTTTGAGATAGCTTTTCATAAATTACCATTATTGATCAGACAATTGCAGTAACTAATAACATAAACAAAGGTTAAGTTTTACTGTTTACCTAGTTCATTCATTTTGTCCATTGTGAAATAATTTTATGCTACAAAATACCATTTTCGAAGCCAGAGAGCAATTAATTGAGGAGCAAGGAAAAAGCAGAAGCCCATTCTAAATGCCATAACAGATAAAAGAAAATAGAAGGACATTCAATTCATGACATAATAAAAGGGTAGCAGAAGATTGCAAGGGCAGGTTTAACATGCCTGGTTTAAAACGCCATCTCCATATGCATATGATTGTTTCAATGCCGCTGCTTGCCCTTAACCCAAAGTGCTCTGCGAGCTCGTGCTAGCGCCACATTCACGCGGTGAAAAACAGCTACAACCCAACCCCATGATTTGAAGCTCGGACACAAGACATACTGATTACATCATGCTCCTGGCTCTGAAAGGCATCTACCATAATGATAAATAAACCTTTTCCTCCATCAGGTTTGAGGACAACATCAAACTCTCGGTGCAAACATTACAGCTGTAGCTTGTAAGGTGTGATAATTCCAACAGAAAACTTTATGCCTGCCAACTTGGTGACTCATTGAAAAAGCTCATATAATGGCAAAGCAAATTGTGTTTCATGAATATTCTGATATGAAACAGATCGGCCTCTATGAGGTTCTCTTCCATGAGTTACATCGTACAACAAGTAGGATCTTTGTAAATAAATTTCATCAGGTCTGCTGGTAACACCCTCACTGTCACATAATCGATTTTGAAGAAACAAACTCAGTACATGTTCTGGATCTGAAAAATATCCTGCTACCTTCATCTCCCAAGACATTTTCTCCAACATTGCATAGATCTCCTATGCCTTGGGTGTGATCTGTCACCTAGGACCATCGTACTCTCACAACAGAAACTGAAAATACGACCCTTACAATCCACAATTCAACGAAAGAGTGAATTTCACCTGAGTTTACATCCCTTGCACGAGTTTGATCATCTGTCTCATTGCATTCCGAGGGGTATTTCATAGGTGAGAACATAAGGTTTTCCACCAAATCAGGATTGAATGTCAATTCATATAACACCATTCGGACACTGTTAATATATATTTCATTTTAGGGCGATCAATAACCACACTTAAATACCAGTCTTTCTGTCCATGAAAGCCCATTCAGACCTCGTAGCTGCTGAAAGCTCATCTTGCTTAGAACTGTAATAATTCTTAAGGCCAATATAGCACTACAACATTGCATTTGTGCGTATCAGTCTGTGTTTTCTTGCAAGCTCTGAACAAGAGTTGAGCTCATTTCATAACAAGCCACTGCTATGAAAATTATAGACAAGCTTATATGCCAAATCCACATCTTCTAAGAAAGTTTATAGCATTGGGATTTTTACACATAGAAACACTGGGTCCAGGGATGGAATGTACAGCCAGTTCTGGTGAAACTATGCAAGACGTCTGCCTTCAGCCTGTTGCATGTCAACTCCACCTCAAATCTTCTATATACAGCTTCTTCCATGCAAATTCTTCACCCCTCCAAGACACTTTCAAAAACCTCAAGGACTATCCTCTGGAGACAACTCTGCTTCTCTCAATGATATACCCTCACTTTACACATCACCTGGGCAAGCAAATTTCCAAAATGGAAAGGCAAGAACTCAATTTGACTGTGGTCGCGTGCAACCAATAACAACCAGGATCAACACCAACGGCTCTGTTGGGATCGCCCTGCAGCAACTGTCGCACTTAACTCAGATCTGCAACAACTTCACGAGCTGGGAGTGCAAGGAACAGGCAGGCTGCACACCATGGTTCCTTGGAAGCTCGCCCTTTAACAACAAAACATTCGGCCCTCATTCTGGGCCACTGACCCGTCAGCTGGAAAATCGTTGCAAAAAACAGCCTGTAGCGGCCATGGCAAGGAGAGGAACAACAAAAGAAGAGCTTCTTGGTTCTGCGACTCCACTGAACTGCCTGTACAGCACGATTTTGAGAACCCACACCCACCCTCGCAACATCAGGGTGACAGACCTTCATTTCACCATTAATGAATCCACTATCTAGAACACGCTGTAGCAATTCATCTGTTTCAGCATTTGATGGAGTGCAAAACAAGCATTCGTGGTTGGACAGACACGACAGGTAGACCACGTGAACAACAGGTGTAAGTCAACATTTTAATGAATGAGCATGTGCGGCCACCAAAGTCTCTTGCGTGAGCAGGTCAAAAAGAAAACTAAATATTTGCAAATCAGGGAAAACAGTGGGTGCGGCCACCAGCAAGGATTCCATCACATCACTTTAATAGCTCCACCCTCCACGCCAAGAAGGAGATGAAGCTGACCGTGAAAACTACAAGTCTATGAGATTTCTAGAAGGATCACACATATACAACAGAGGTTATAGCCAAATCAAGGAATTGTAGCTATGGTTCACTTTCATATTTTAGAGCATGCTTGTACATAAGAAAGAGATATACATTTCATAAGGAATCATTCGCAAATCAAAGCAATGGGGAAAAAGTTGGTCTACAGTTCATCTTAGGGGTATTGTACAATAATTCAATTGCAACTTCTACTAACTGAAAGCAAGTGTTCAAGAATCTGCAATGAGGGAAAGCTAACAAACTCCATGTTTTGAAAGGAATATCAACTGGAAAAAAAATGTTCAAACTCTAAGTAGGTGTCTAATGTTTAAAAGTTGTACCACAAAGGATGAGACTATACTCATATGCGTAAAAGAACAAAGAGCTTTATCAAGCACAAGTTTGCGACCAGGACTAGGGTACATGCCGAACGGGGCGTTACATTCTCCTCCCCTTAAGAAAAGCATCGTCCTCGATGCGACATAACACAACGGAAAAGAAATGGTTCGCAACCAAGAACAGGTAAAGGAGAAAGTACACCCTATGGTTAAAAGTTTTAGACAATTAAAGCATGGTCACAAGGTAGCCTTAGGAACATTTGGTAGAATCTTTAACTTTCAATGTTCTGTGAAGATTGGCAGTTCTTTAACTTTAAATTCACACACAAACAACACAGTGAAATACAAAATAATTTTATTTTTTTTGACTTGCTTGACACATAACATGACGAAACATGTCGTCACCAAGGATACAACTAACACTGTGAACAACTTGATACAAGGATGGCCATAAAGGCAGCACAGAAACGTTCACACCTATCAAGGACAATTTACTCTTCTTTTGACGAGACAACATGGAAGTCCAACCACATGACACACTTACAGCTAGGGCATCCCATGAGGAATGATTCTTGTTAAATTTTCTTGTTTACTAAGTGTCTCTTAATTCTTAACTTACGTTCTTATAAAATTTCATGTAATGATTCACACAATTCTTTTCACAAGGGAGAACTTCTTTCTTTTCAACAGTAGTTGACTAAATAGCTTAAGGCCAAGCTTTCTAAACTAGGATCATCAATTTTATGTCCAAGGCTTTTCTTATTCATTTGATTTTAGAACATTTTCCATTTCTTACAAGGTTAATTAAACTTACTCAAGCCACTAACACATGTTCCACAACTGGATCTATTGCACAGGTGAAGGTCATAAGTTCACCCTTGAGTGGAATTAGTACTAAGGTTTAATTGAAGCTCGCTTAGCTCTTACTTCATAACAATAAGCCTTCTTGATTAAGGATCAAATTTTGACCTTGCTTAAGAAATATCACCATGAATCAAGGCAAGGGTTAACAGAACAGGACAACAGAATTTAGCTTCAGGGTCACATTGTTTACTATCAATCTTTTATTGAGGTTAAGAGTTTATCGAGATTGGTTAAATGTTCCATCTAGACTTTACTTAATTAAGTTTGACAAAGGAGAACATTTCAAACGATATTTCTTTGAAGAGAAATTTAAGGTTTTATTAATCAATTTCACTCCTACTTATTAAATCCTATCATCTCAGAAAGATTCTAAAATCTAACCATTGATTTCACCATGAGATCATTTAAGGTTTCACCGTAAAAGGATAATGTTTATTAGTTTGGCCCGGGAAAAATAATAACATTTCCCACAAAGATAATTAATCATAGTTTACAAAAGATAGTTTCCTCTTGAATTGTTCCAGGTCTCAAAGGTTATCAAGTAGATCACATCTACATTAATAATTCATATACTATAAATTTTCATCTGTTTCAACATTTTATAAGGACTATCCAAGTCCACTTTATAGTGCTTACAAACTCATTGCTACTATGCCTTAGAAGGATTTACAACTCAACATTTTAACTCAAGAGCAAAGTGCGGCCAACAGTACTTCGTTTGCGAAAACAAAACAAGGTTACATCAATTCATTCCAACAGTGGATGCACAAACCAAAGGGACATACATCTCTATTAAGCTCCATGACTAGGGAATGAAGCTGAGTGTAATAACATGGAACATGAACGATCTACTATTCTACAGGATTATAAAATACACTAGAATATCCCATATTTTAACCAAGCGGTATCAAATTTCATCTCTCACATGATAACCAAACAGGCCAAAGTTTCAACAGTTACAACAACAATACTCTACAATACATTCAACATTATAACAAGGAACTTCATAAATTGTACAGATGAACCTTTAACACTCTTTTCCTCTAGTCTACTGGAAAAGCATAATCCATCTGCACAAATAGTTTAACTAAAGTCAGTTCGCAAGAACTGAGCATGTTAAGACTACCCATTGCAACAGTAAGCTAACATTTTATAATATCATGAAAGTAAAATTCTAAACTCAAGAATGGATCAAATCACAAACCACTAATCAATATGTTTCACAAGATGACGAGATTTATACCAGCCAACAAGGAGGAATCCCAATATTCAAGTGAGAGAGATATTCCAAAGATAATCAAGGTGAGACCTTATTGGTGAAGACAACAAGGCTGAGAGTATTGAGATTTCAGTCATGTAATCCTATGGATTACGTGATTGAAATCTAACACCCAAACATCATTCTATTATTATTAACCAAAAGGATAAAGATCAGTCAAATGACTTAACATATTCAAAATTGCTTGGTAACAAGACTGCATTAACACACATCCATGTTTTAGGAAGAATATAGGCCCCAACCATATATGAACACAAATCAGTCAAAGATTAAAGTTAACTTCACTCGGCTGAATAAACCAACATACATATAATACTCACAACACTATAACTAAATATGAAGATTCAATATACCAAGCAATTCTCACCGAACCTAATTATTTTTCTTCAAGAAGTTAAATACATTAGATTCTATCCAACTAAAATTACATTCAACAACTATAGTTGGATTACACAGGCAAGGATCAAGAAGAAGTCTTTTCACCAAAGGTTGTTATTATCTTACATCACATAATCAGTAATAAACCCGTAATCCACCCCTCGTATGATCATTGTAAGAGTTAAGGACTTAGCTCACTAAAATATGTAACTGAGTCGATTCCTACCTTTTCCATTTTCATACAAGTCTAACCCAATTCGAAGAAAGGTAACCATTCTATTTTCATACATGCCTCAGTCAACACTTACTCAGAAAGTCCCTACCTGAATTATTGAAGGTTTGCTAAGCTACAAAATGGATTTAATAGAAACCCATTTCATTCGATACTTGAATTTAAACAAGCAAGGGATAGTCTGTTGAAAATATAAGTGAATCGACACAAGATCCTCTACCGTGACCCAACTCGAGTCACCAATCACAAGGTTAACAGTCAGCGAAGGAGGAATACAAAGCAAAATACTCTTCCTACGAACTATGCCTTCTCTTCCGTCTCTAAAACAACATATGAATAGCTTGGGCATACCCATCTATTTCACGACAGTCTACTCGACCTATCCTCATAGTCGCTTCAAAGAAAACATCTGCTACTACAGAGTTTGATTGAACTCTTTTATCTTATGATACAGTGACTCACGTCATAGGATCTCTATTGAGCAGTCAATATTTCACTCACGTAGGCCTCTAAGAAAACATCATGCTCACTATGCGAGGTCTACACACAGATTCAGCCCAAGAAAAGCATTTTACCAAGACAAAAACAAACATTTAGCCTAAAACTGGCCATGAGTCGACAAATCTACAAATATCCACTAATGTTATTCATGGCTCAAGTTTATATCTGCTACTGCTGGTTTAGAAATCGAACTCAACGGCCATTGTTCACTATTGTCTCTAAATGTCACCCGAATAAGAATTAAGCAGGAAACACCCAAGGTTAAAGATCTAACACCCACAGTATAAACTTCAACCATTATTTTGCTATCACATGCAGTTACTCTTTTATTTCGAAAAGAAAAACGAGGCAGAAAGGAATGTATACATGCTTCACAGTTGCTATCAGGGTATGAAAAACAAACAACTCCCAACAGTCCTTCCTTTCCTTCAATTGGGTCGATTCACAAGGAAAAAGCAGAAGCCCATTCTAAATGCCATAACAGATAAAAAAAATAGAAGGACATTCAATTCATGACATAATAAAAGGGTAGCAGAAGATTGCAAGGGCAGGTTTAACATGCCTGGTTTAAAACGCCATCTCCATATGCATATGATTGTTTCAATGCCGCTGCCTGCCCTTAACCCAAAGTGCTCTGCGAGCTCGTGCTAGCGCCACATTCACGCGGTGAAAAACAGCTACAACCGAACCCCATGATTTGAAGCTCGGACACAAGACATAAGGATTACATCACGCTCCTGGCTCTGAAAGGCATCTACCGTAATGATAAATAAACCTTTTCCTTCATCAGATTGGGGACAACATCAAACTCTCAGTGTAAACATTACAGCTGAAGCTTGTAAGGTGTGATAATTCCAACAGAAAACTTTATGCCTGCCAACTTGGTGACTCGTTGAAGAAGCTCATATAATAGCAAAGCAAATTGTGTTTCATGAATATTCTGATATGAAACAGATCGGCCTCTATGAGGTTCTCTTCCATGAGTTACATCGTACAACAAGTAAGATCTCAATAGAGAATCTTTGTAAATAAATTTCATCAGGTCTGCTGGTAACACCCTCTGTCACTGATTTTGAAGAACAAACTCAGTACATGTTCTGGGCTACCTTCATCTCCCAAGACATTTTCTCCAACATTGCATTAATATCTGTCTTGAAGGAGAATCCCGAATTTGAGGATGCATTGATACTGAACAGAAAACAACATAGTTGGACAACCTGCTTATTGGAAGCACTTTTTTCATTTGCTTCAATACTAGAACTGTGCTTGCCTCTGTCACCTGGCTAACTGTTGCAGTGGGTTGCTGTTGGATCCCCAGACAAGAACACACCTCGCAGCACTCAAAGAAAAATGGAGGCAACACGTCTGCTTCACTGGCTTGTAATTTCATCTATAACCACCATATCAAACCCATGGGCTAGGCGCTGGAATAACTTCCGGTCAGTACTAGAAACAGTAGTGAACGCAATCTCAGCCTCACTTGCAAAACTTGCCTCAAGATTTGATCGAGCTTCTTCCATGTTAAATTCACAACCTGGACGGAAGCGACTTTCCAAAATGAAAAGGCAAGACAACTCAACTAAAACTTTATCTCGTTCTTCTACTACAGCTGCAAGATTTTGCAACAACTGATCACGACTGTGGTCGCGTGCAACCAGAACATCAGGATCAACACCAACGGTTCCTTGGGATCACCCTGCGGCAGCTGTCGCACTTAACTCTCTCTGGAGGCCACTGATTTTCTGAGATAAGTTTACTTCTCTACCCTGTAGCTGACATAACTTCAAATATAGCCAATTACTTCCTCACGGCACTTTCCTAGGAAAAATTTCAGTTCTACGCTCCAAAGGCAATACTGCCTGTGCAGCATGATTTTGAGAACCCACACCCACCCTCGCAACATCAGGGTGATAGACCTTCATGGAATTTCACCATCAATGAATCCACTATCCAGAACACGCTGTAGCAATTCATTTGTTGCAGCATCTGATGGAGTGCCAACAAGCATTCGTGGTTTAGGGCAGAAAAAAACAGGTAGACCACGTGAGACAGCAGATTGCAAGTCAACATTTTAATAAATGGGCATGTGTGGCCACCAACCAGGAAGTTGAACACGCCAAGAAGGTGCAGGGGGTTTTTAATGCAATGGCAGGTGGCCATTAAAGCCACCCACCTCCAGCCGACCAAGGAAACAAGGTAAAATTCTTTCATTAACCTTTCCTTCCCCACCAAACTTCTGCGCCTGGTGCCAAGGAGATCAAAAGGGAGAGACAAGGTAGGTTGGGGACATAAAAATCTATATTTAAAATTAGTAATTTAAAACAATTCTAAGATTGCGGGATCGGTCGACCCAGGAGGAGAACTGCCATCGGGTTGAGTAATTAAATGAAATATTTACGCGAACGCCACTCCCAAACCGTGGCGCCACCACAAAACATACTCTTCCTCATTTGCGCAACGAGGCTCGATCAGCGGGAGCGACAAACAAATCAAAAGGATAGTTTAACGATAACAGAGGATGATATCGATAACAATCGATATAAAGAAGGTAATAATAAAATACAATCGTTGATCGATAATACAATCATAATGTCATTATTATTATTATTATCATTATTATCATTTTACAGCTTGTAAAATAATTATCAATTATAGTCATAATGGTCAGCAATCGAGGTCGACGAAGGCACAACGACACTCCATGCTTAGCACTCGATCGCCACAGGATGAACAGGTGTAACGTAGAACAGGGCATTACATTCTCCTCCCCTTAAGAAAGCATCGTCCTCGATGCGACATTACACGGAGGAAAGTAAATGGTTCGCAACCAAGAACAGGTAAAGGAGAAAGTACACCCTATGGTTTAAAATTTTAGTTGATTAAAGCATGGTCACAAGGTAGCCTTAGGAACATTTGGTAGAATTTTTAACTTTCAATGTTCTGTGAAGATTGGCAGTTCTTTCTTGTTCATCATTTCATTAGTCTCTTTCCATTATCATTATTTCTAGTTTTAGTTTCTTTTAAAAAAAAAAATATCATCATTGAAGAGTTTTGATTTATTCCTTATTGTGGGTGCCCAACATGAACTGCTAACACAACACCCTATCAGGTTCACAAGACCCTACGGATTCACAAGTACACAAGTATATACTTCAAGATTGTATTACACCACAAAAGGTTACACAAATACGGAATAGAATAGGCACACTCCACATAACATAGTACTCGTCACACATCAATGACTGACATACAAAATACTCAAACAAAAGAGTACTACAATCCACCAGACATTTCCTCAATTCCACGTATGAGGATTTTCCATGACTCATAAAAACTACATGTACATAGGGTCCACAAGGGCATCAATGACATATCCACAACATCACAACACATATCCATCTGACATGAGTAACACATACATCAAAAGACCACTACCAAACATCACAATAACTCAACATATATCCTGAAACATCAACCATACAGACAAATATCATAAGCCTCCCTCAAACTCTTATGCCTCCCTCAAGTCTCTTATGCCTCCCTCAAGTCTCTTATGCCTCCCTCAACCTCTTATGCCTCCCTCAAGTCTCTTATGCCTCCCTCAAACTCTTATGCCTCCCTCAAGTCTCTTATGCCTCCCTCAAACTCTTATGCCTCCCTCAAGGAGGCCGGTTGACCCTATGGTCCAAGACACATAGAGTTCGAACACTCCTAACCCAAGTGACATAATAACGCGTGGTTCAACAACCCGCTAGTTATCTGTACTCCTTGGGGCGTACCCCTATACAACGAAGCGGGTCCATAGGTCCAACCATTCCATGGTGCATCCCATGACCCTATTCCACACATCACGACAATAGAACCAGCACAACAATCCAATCAAAGTGCCAAGTGGCAAAGTACAAGCCTTGGGCAAGGCGGTAAAAATTCCAAATTTAAAAGAAGACCCAAAATCAAGCAAAATAAATGGCCAAATAGCCATAGTTAGTATCAAAATCCCCATGTTAGTGCCACAAACCAAGGAAATGCCCAAAATTGTAAAGCATGGCAATCAAGAAAAGCTGCTGGTCCTTACAAAATAAAGTAAAAAGCTCAATTTACGAATAAAATCAACTTATAATAATGTCACATTACGATAACTGTGTGGCCTTATCTAGCCACCAAAGGGGTACTCAACGAGTTGCTAGCACTCGGAACATCGAGCCTCAGCTCGTAAAATACATATCAATAATACAACTGTCATCACCTCCATCTGAATCATCCCGCCACCACTTCGACAAGGCTAAACATAGTCATAGTTGCACTTAGGTTGCATACATACAACCACATAGGGAGAGAGGAAAGAATCACATGTTATCTACTAAACCGAGTTTGGCTCAAGTTATTGACCCATGGTACACCATTCCTCACTCTCAACATACACTTCTACCGATTTCCCTCAGGGTCGGTTAGCGTAAGGTTCACAACATAACATACAACAACATCACTAACATAACGGTGGCACACACATAACTACCATAACGTCTTACATATGGTACATATACAGGGTAGATCACAATCATACATTCACTGAGTGTAACACATCACTTTACCACATTCTGCACCCAAAGTGCAATCACCATACGATAGGGTTCATACACTCACCGTATGACCCAAAATCACAACATGAAGCATTACATATTTGCACAATCATACATACGATGAACATAGTACATCACAACATAACATCCATTGCTACATAACAAGGTGGTACACACATTTCTTCAAAACATGGTAAAAACATCATGATACAACTCATTTCTTTTAACATCAATCTAGTCATACAACACATTGATACACCTACATATCACAATATGTCACAATGCTCCAACACTATGTCATCCACATTATAATTCTTTTCACACATCACAAACATTCATTCACACGTGAACTCTTCATAGAATCCACAAGAAGGAGAGAGAATACTCCCATCCCCAACACATCAACATGATCACAAACACGCACAAAGTGACATACACATCATGTGCGTTCACAATATCACAATTACGACATGGATCACATCACGCTTAAAGCACATTACTCTTCCAATATCTACCACCATCATGCAACATCATCATCATCATGCAGTATCATCATGTAACACCACCACCACCATGTAACATCATCATACAACACCAATCCGGCCCATAGGTTCGAGAGCATGAACCTACGCTCTGATACCAAGTGTAACAACCCAAAAATCACACACACGAACAACACAGTAAAAGACAGGATTTTTTTTTTTGACTTGCTTGACACATAACATGACGCAACATGTCGTCACCAAGGATACAACTAACTCTGTGAACAACTCGATACAAGGATGGCCATAAAAGCAGCACGGAAACGTTCACACCTATCAAGGACAATATACTTTTTTTTTGACAGAACAACATAGAAGCCCAACCACATGACACTCTCACAGCTAGGGCAAGCCACAGTAAGAAATGATTGGAGGTTATTTATTTTGATAAGACACCCTTTAACTCATGACTTAAGTTTTCAGAAGGATTCAATATATGATTCGCACAAATTCATCTTACCAACTGAGTTATGTTCTTATACACTGTAGAGTAGTTCGCTTAAAGTCTTCTCCTTTATAACCATTATTTGTTTTATATATTTATTTGATAAAGATGGTAATTTAATTCCATAAGGCCATCTATTCACACTTACGTTACTAGAACTCGTTCATGCCCTTATGACAACATCGGTTCACGTTCAACAAACTTAAGAGAAAATTACAAGGTACCCTGGATAAAGTTAAAGGAAGAAGGTCAAATGAGTTCACCCTTAAGACGTCATTAGTTCTTACTAAGGTTTAATTGAAGCTTGAGGTTTTATACGTAGTTAATTAGCGCTCTTACTTAGGCTTCACCGAAAGAGCTTATCAAGAGGAAGCTACTTACTTTTAAATAGGCTGAGAGATAAATTGAGTGGTTTCAAAATTTTCTTCTCTTACTTGTTAAATCTTATTAGAAACTAACCATTGTTTTCCTTTAAGCTTGTCTTTAGCGTTCACCAAAAGAGTAGTGTTTACTAGTTCAGTTAGGGATAACACGTTATATAAAATCACTTTGCAAGGATGGTCTCACTCTTGATTACTTAAGGTATTGTTTGTTTATCAAGGGGATCTAAACCACAACATATTTCTTTGAATAAAACTTTTAGGTAACTTCTGTAAGGAAAAGCCACCCCATTAAAGCTTACATATAACCCATCAATACAAAGTCTTAGAAAGATTTAAATTAACACTTAATTCTCAAGATCAAAGTTTTACAATGCTTATGCCAGTGAAGAGATTGAATATTATTTCTCACTAAGAAGAGTTACCAGCCAAAATACAAAAAAGGACAAAACTACTACTTCACGTAATTCTCCGAACAATTCCAGGCAAGAGGTCATATAAACTCTCTTTACAAGCAATGTTACACAATTTACAACACATTGGACATTTTTACAAGGAACTTCATAAATTGTACAGATGAACCTTTAACACTCTTTTCCTCTAGTCTACTCGCATAATCCATCTGCACAAATATTAACTAGAGTCAGTTCGCTAGAACTGAGCATGTTAAGACTACCCATTGCAACAGTAAGCTAACATTTTATAATATCATGAAAGTAAAATTCTAAACTCAAGAATGGATCAAATCACAAACCACTAATCAATATGTTTCACAAGATGACGAGATTTATACCAGCCAACAAGGAGGAATCCCAATATTCAAGTGAGAGAGATATTCCAAAGATAATCAAGGTGAGACCTTATTGGTGAAGACAACAAGGCTGAGAGTATTGAGATTTCAGTCATGTAATCCTATGGATTACGTGATTGAAATCTAACACCCAAACATCATTCTATTATTATTAACCAAAAGGATAAAGATCAGTCAAATGACTTAACATATTCAAAATTGCTTGGTAACAAGACTGCATTAACACACATCCTTGTTTTAGGAAGAATATAGGCCCCAACCATATATGAACACAAATCAGTCAAAGATTAAAGTTAACTTCACTCGACTGAATAAACCAACATACATATAATACTCACAACACAATAACTAAATCTGAAGATTCAATATACCAAGTAATTCTCACCGAACCTAATTATTTTTCTTCAAGAAGTTAAATAAATTAGATTCTATCCAACTAAATTACATTCAACAACTATAGTTGGATTACACAAGCAAGGATCAAGAAGAAGTCTTTTCACCAAAGGTTGTTATTATCTTACATCACATAATCAGTAATAAACCCGTAATCCACCACTCGTATGATCATTGTAAGAGTTAAGGACTTAGCTCACTAAAATATGTAACTGAGTCGATTCCTACCTTTTCCATTTTCATACAAGTCTAACCCAATTCGAAGAAAGGTAACCATTCTATTTTCATACATGCCTCAGTCAACACTTACTCAGAAAGTCCCTACCTGAATTATTGAAGGTTTGCTAAGCTACAAAATGGATTTAATAGAAACCCATTTCATTCGATACTTGAATTTAAACAAGCAAGGGATAGTCTGTTGAAAATATAAGTGAATCGACACAAGATCCTCTACCGTGACCCAACTCGAGTCACCAATCACAAGGTTAACAGTCAGCGAAGGAGGAATACAAAGCAAAATACTCTTCCTACGAACTATGCCTTCTCTTCCGTCTCTAAAACAACATATGAATAGCTTGGGCATACCCATCTATTTCACGACAGTCTACTCGACCTATCCTCATAGTCGCTCCAAAGAAAACATCTGCTACTACAGAGTTCGATTGAACTCTTTTATCTTATGATACAGTGACTCACGTCACAGGATCTGTATTGAGCAGTCAATATTTCACTCACGTAGGCCTCTAAGAAAACATCATGCTCACTATGCGAGGTCTACACACAGATTCAGCCCAAGAAAAGCTTTTACCAAGACAAAAACAAACATTAGCCTAAAACTGGCCATGAGTCGACAAATCTACAAATATCCACTAATGTTATTCATGGCTCAAGTTTATATCTGCTACTGCTGGTTTAGAAATCGAACTCAACGGCCATTGTTCACTATTGTCTCTAAATGTCACCCGAATTGAAGAATTAAGCAGGAAAGCACCCAGGTTAAAGATCTAACACCCAAGGTATAAAACTTCAACCATTATTTTGCTATCACATAGCAGTTACTCTTTTATTTCGAAAAGAAAAAAAACGAGGCAGAAAGGAATGTATACATGCTATCACAGTTGCTACCAGGGTATGAAAAACAAACAACTCCCAACAGTCCTTCCTTTCCTTCAATTGGGTCGATTCACAAGGAAAAAGCAGAAGCCCATTCTAAATGCCATAACAGATAAAAAAAATAGAAGGACATTCAATTCATGACATAATAAAAGGGTAGCAGAAGATTGCAAGGGCAGGTTTAACATGCCTGGTTTAAAACGCCATCTCCATATGCATATGATTGTTTCAATGCCAGCTGCTTGCCCTTAACCCAAAGTGCTCTGCGAGCTCGTGCTAGCGCCACATTCACGCGGTGAAAAACAGCTACAACCCAACCCCATGATTTGAAGCTCGGACACAAGACATAATGATTACATCACGCTCCTGGCTCTGGAAGGCATCTACCGTAATGATAAATAAACCTTTTCCTTCATCAGATTGGGGACAACATCAAACTCTCGGTGCAAACATTACAGCTGTAGCTTGTAAGGTGTGATAATTCCAACAGAAAACTTTATGCCTGCCAACTTGGTGACTCGTTGAAGAAGCTCATATAATAGCAAAGCAAATTGTGTTTCATGAATATTCTGATATGAAACAGATCGGCCTCTATGAGGTTCTCTTCCATGAGTTACATCGTACAACAAGTAAGATCTCAATAGAGAATCTTTGAAAATAAATTTCATCAGGTCTGCTGGTAACACCCTCACTGTCACATAATCGATTTTAAAGAACAAACTCAGTACATGATCTGGATCTGAAAAAATATCCTTCTACCTTTATCCCCCAAGACATTTTCTCCAACATTGCATAGATCTCCTGTGCCCTGTGATCTGTCACCTTGAAGGAGAATCCCGAATTTGAGGATGCAGTCGATACTGAACAGATAACAACATAGTTGGACAACCTGCTTGTTGGAGCGCTCAAAAAGGCTTCTACTAAACTGTAACATGCCTGCTGCAGCCTGGCTAATTACTGTTGCAGGCAGTTGCTGTGGATCCCCAACAAGAACACACCTCACAGCACCCAAAGAAAGTGGAGGTAACACGCCTACTTCCCTAGCTTGTAGCTTCATCTATAACCACCATATCAAACCCATGGGCTAGGCTGGAATAACTTCCGGTCAGTACTAGAAACAGTAGTGAACGCAATCTCAGCCTCACTTGCAAAACTTGCCTCAAGATTTGATCGAGCTTCTTCCATGTTAAATTCACCACCTGGACGGAAGCGACTTTCCAAAATGAAAAGGCAAGACAGCTCAACTAAAACTTTATCTCGTTCTTCTACTACAGCTGCAAGATTTTGCAACAACTGATCACGACTGTGGTCGCGTGCAACCAGAACATCAGGATCAACACCAACGGTTCCTTGGGATCACCCTGCGGGTAGCTGTCGCACTTAACTCTCTCTGGAGGCCACTGATTTTCTGAGATAAGTTTACTTCTCTACCCTGTAGCTGCTGCATATAGCCAATTACTTCCTCACGGCACTTTCCTAGGAAAATTTCAGTTCTACGCTCCACTGATACTGCCTGTGCAGCACGATTTTGAGAACCCACACCCACCCTCGCAACATCAGGGCGATAGACCTTCATTTCACCATCAATGAATCCACTATCCAGAACACGCTGTAGCAATTCATCTGTTGCAGCATTTGATGGAGTGCAAACAAGCATTCGTGGTTTAGGGCAGAAAACAACAGGTAGACCACGTGAGACAGCAGATTGCAAGTCAACATTTTAATAAATGGGCATGTGCGGCCACCAACCAGGAAGTTGAACACGCCAAGAAAAGGTGCAGGGGGTTTTTAATGCAATGGCAGGTGGCCATTAAAGCCACCCACCTCCACCGACCAAGGAAACAAGGTCAAAAAAATCATTAACCTTTCCTTCCCCATTTTTTTATTTTTCTGGATCTCAGGTATGCCCCCAAACGTGGTACACAAGGAGATCAAAAGGGAGAGACAAGGTAGGTTGGGGACATAAAAATCTATATTTAAAATTAGTAATTTAAAACAATTCTAAGATTGTCGGGATCGGTCGACCCAGGAGGAGAACGTGGGTTGAGTAATTAAATGAAATATTTACGCGAACGCCACTCCCAAACCGTGGCGCCACCACAAAACATACTCTTCCTCATTTGCGCAACGAGGCTCGATCAGCGGGAGCGACAAACAAATCAAAAGGATAGTTTAACGATAACAGAGGATGATATCGATAACAATCGATATAAAGAAGGTAATAATAAAATACAATCGTTGATCGATAATACAATCATAATGTCATTATTATTATTATTATCATTATTATCATTTTACAGCTTGTAAAATAATTATCAATTATAGTCATAATGGTCAGCAATCGAGGTCGACGAAGGCACAACGACACTCCATGCTTAGCACTCGATCGCCACAGGATGAACAGGTGTAACGTAGAACAGGGCATTAAGATGGGCCAGAAGACAAGCGCAAGACAATTTTTTTGAAATCCTATAAATAAAAAGAGCGTGGATGGTCGGGATTTATTTGAGGTCGTTGATACAACCTATCAAATGGAATGCAGAGATCACCTCGCATTGATACAACTGTCATATGGCCTCTACATTTCAACCTGAGTAAATGCCTTCGGCGTAAAAAAAATTTACATTCGATACAAGATTGTATATTTTTGTCCCCATCGTCAAATTTTTCATTTCTTAGAATCATTTCTTGATACAATCTTTTATGCAAACTTTTCATGGAACATTTCTTGAAACAACTTCAACCTTAGCTCAACCCTTCTAATGGTTTCTTTGATTTTTTGTCTTCAATCTTATGTTTATGAATGTACTGTTTAAAGGAGCATCCTTAAAACTTTCTGAATCTTGGAGGTTTCATTTGTGCCAATGGTAGGTATCCGAGGCCATGTGAAATATGCGGTACATTTTTTGCTACAATAATTTGTTGTTTTCTGAAATTCAACTTGTGTTTCGTCATCTCAGAAATATTCGGATTGGAAAGAAAACTATGTACTTAATATTCAAATTTTGGGTCAGGGAAGAGGAATAAATGTAAACCTCGTAAGGAGCCACATCGTAATAATTTACTTTCATTCCTTTTAATGCATTATGCATCTATTTGTTTGATTTTTATATATCTCAAAAACTCTAATGTAAATTTAAGATTTCTGTCTGAAATTAAATATTGCTCGAATTCTCCACAGATTTAAAAATAAGCAGTGAGGATTTTTCCACATATTTGATACTAAAATTTTAAAAGGGGAAAGGGGATTCTGTAGATACAAAATCCATACACTTTGGTACATTTCTAAGTCCTAAAAGCACGCTAGCATTTACATGATTCCTAAGCAAGAAAATTAGTAATTGATAACTCCCCTTAGTTGTTTACTTTGTCTTTTGCACTTTTATTGACCTTATATATCTTGCACTCTTGTTGACATTTGACTGTTTTATCTTTCCATGGCCTTGAACACTAGCGCCCAGTCAACACACTAGCATTAGATCCTCATGGACGCTCCTCTCCCTCTTTACATATTTCTTATCCTTTTAGACCCCTTTCACTTCTTAATTACTTTTTGCTACTTTGGGTCAACCTTTCAGTTGTTAATTATGGAATCCAAACAAGGGAACCATATAAATACACAGTTATGTTTTCAAAATAAGGGACCAAACACTAAGCATTACATATCACCACCTAAGCTTGCATTTAAAGGCACAAGAGCATCAAAGGCATCCATCTAGCACTCCTTCAAGGGACAAGGGTTTCATCGGTTCTACATACACATCATATGAGGGAAAGTGTATTCTATTCCATCCCACACATTCTATACATCTAGTACATTCTAGATCTAGCACATTATCACTGTGTAACTTGCACAAG
The DNA here is from genome assembly GCA_019776745.2 of Taxus chinensis. Lineage (NCBI taxonomy): Eukaryota > Viridiplantae > Streptophyta > Pinopsida > Cupressales > Taxaceae > Taxus > Taxus chinensis. The sequence goes on from JAHRHJ020003424.1 coordinate 29,989, forward strand.
GGCATCCTAGGGCATCATTTATACACTCACACAAGAACTACATGGAGTATGAGATGTAATGCAATTATCAATCGTAAGTTTAGTGTAACAACCCAAAAATCACACACACGAACAACACAGTAAAAGACAGGATACTTTTTTTTTGACTTGCTTCGACACATAACACGACACAACATGTCGTCACAAAGTTACAACCAACTCTAGGAACCACTTGTTACGGGGATGACCACAAGATCAGCACGGAAATGTTCACACCCAAAAGGATAATACACTCTTTTTTTTTGACAAGACAACATAGAAGCCCAACCACAGAACACTCTAACAAATAGGGCCAACCACAATGAGATATTCTTGAGGGTTATTTATCTTAAAAAGACATCTTGCAATTATTAGCTTACGTTTTTACTTAGGCTTTACTAAATGAGTTTTATAAAAATAAAACAATTTACCTTCTAATGGCTGAGAGATAGATTGCGTGGTTTCTAAATTGTTTTCTCCTGCTTATTAAATCTTATTATCTTCCAGATCTAACCATAGATTTCCTTTAAGTTCATTTAAGAATTTCACCATAAAGGGATAGTGTTCATTAGTGTCGCTAGGGATATCAAGTTATAGAATTTTTACTTCACGAAGGATGGTTTCATTTTAATCACTCATGGAATTATTTGTTTTCAAGTAGATCATCTCTACATTTATTTTTTGAATATAAAATTATTATTTTTGTTTAGTTTCTTTAAGGGTTAACCGACCCATTTTACTTTACTTATAAAATATTGTCACTAAGTCTTAGAAAGATTTAACTTAACAATTTAATCGTAGGGAAAAGTTTAACAATACTCATTTACGAACACGAAATAAAGTTACATCAACTCTTAGAATATCGATAATCCATTAAGGTCACTCAACAAGTGGTAAACAATTTTTCTTATATTTTCAATGATATACAAAAAAATCAACGTTCCAAAGTTAAGACGACATAATCCACGATACAAAACACTACGACATTGATCCTCTTCTAAAATTTCCACTAGATGTTATCAACAGTTGAACAATATAAAAAGGATTCATACAAAAGAACTTCTCACTGAGGTTGATGTAAAAATCTACAAGTCTATCCCTCATCTACTCGCAACAATCCATCTGCAACAAATTTTTCCACAAGAGTCAGTTCACGAGAACTGAGCAAGATAAGGCTACACAAAACCACCATAACTATGATCTAACAATACCACAAAAGGAAGCACTTTAACACAAGAAAAGGGTTAAACCTCTAAACACTATCAACACATCAAGTTATAATAAAATCTCTAACATGCCAATCAAAGAAGGAGAAGACCTTGTACTTCAGTTAGGAGCAAAAGCAACGAAAGTAACAATCATATGAGAATGGCCCTTAGCCCTATAAGGAGAAAACAAACAATCTAGCAAAAAACAGAATTCCCATCAAGTAAGTAATTAAACAATAATTACAAGATTGAGATTTGATATATATACCAACCATCTAGAACTTTATCAAAGGTACAAAACGCATAGACTAAAATAATATATTTCTAAAAGAACAAGAATTGATCAGCCCAAGAAAGGGGAACCACAGGTTTTGGAAATTAACACAAAAAGCCATGTATAAACGAGTTTCAAACCGGAAATCAAAAATAGAGTATACACACAACATAAGTTTCGAAGCGAAGGCAAGTATACTAGTTTTGACCATTAACTACAAGATTTTCCAATCATCCAAGAAGGGTCAAAGTCTTACAGGCTAGTAGCAAACACGCGAGAGAAGAAGGGAGTTCCGTCACACAAGAGTGTACAATAATGTCATCAACAAATTTTATAACACTAAAGATTTGCAAACCTCCACTACAATACTAATGTTTGGTTAGTTTAAAGTAAATTACTCATTTCCCAAAACAACCATATTTTAAGGCAAACCTTGGTAACACAGTCAACCGTCACACAAAGATACAAACATAATTTCTAAGTGACATTATCAAAACAAAACCTTCCGCTATGAATCCATAAGACTATCAAATGAAAGATGAGTTTTTTTTTTCGAAGATTAATCACATTTAAGGAAATTTCCATGACAAAATATTAAGGTAATTACGTGCATAAAAACCGACCAATACTAATTAATAGCGTTAACATTACAAGGGGGAAAAATAATGCAAGTTAGGAAAAATAGAAGAGCGCCATCAACAATAATTCTGAGAGGGGGATTATACCAAAACTATTCTAGTGTCAACGAGGTACTGGATTCGCACAATGAAACCACGAGCTTAGTTGATCCGAAAAGCTAGTTATGGTTCAAGTTGATAGGGATGGTCAAGGTACTTCTTGAAGATGGCCTTAAGAGCCTAGAAACAAGATGAAAGATAATATAAGAGTCTAAACACGCGAGACGGAAAACACATTGCACACAAACCTTTTCATTCTACAAGTTTTAATACCAAAACTCTAAGCTGGCTAGCCCAAGCATTGATCACACTAATCCTACAACCTTCCTTTCTCGATGCTAAAAAGGTTATCCAAGGGACTTGCGAAGGAGCTAACAAAAAATGTCAAAGACAAACTTGGGTGCTAGGGAGGGGGTTTCATAGTTATCGTAAACTTACTTCTATGATATCGAAAATACCAGTTTGATCAACAAAATAACTAGCAATTCAATCGCAGAGAAGAATAAATACATAAACAACAGACGAAGGTCTATCACTCGAGCAAGAGAAACATAACACCCAGAGGAGAGGGCACACTCATCCTTTCGACCAACATACTGATAACGATAAAAGCTAAAACAAGAAGAAACAAGCAGAAAGGGGGAAATCTCCCATCATGACATCCAACTGACAATTCAATGCAAGGAAAAGTGGTTCGATTTCACAATAATTTTAAATAAAATAACAGTAGAAAGGTGTAGAAATATCTTGCCTTTTTCTCCAGATTCAATAGGTTTCACGGACACCGCCCGGATCAGCAACAACAACCCAAGCCAAATTCCATTTTCTTCAAGCTCGTTAGGCACCCAAACATCGACCATCTTCACATTGGCACAGGTAGGAGTTCACGGCCAGGGTGGGTGGTCTAAAATACTTGCCAACATCCTCCCAACGCGTGTCAAAAGGGAAAGCTACAGCGGAACATGGACATCCATCTAGCACAATGGAAATCCACTTTTGGAGCCCATTTAAGAAGCTAGAAATCAAATCTGGTCTCTTATTTTTCACTGCAGACCTGGCATAATGCGCCTTGTTATAGTGCCAGACTATGTCTGCAGATGGCTTCACATGGCATTACCAATAATCTCTACAAGAACATGCGCATCTTTTACAAGATTTGTAGGAGCTTGCAAATATCCATCTGTACCAAGTGGCCAAATAAAGCTCTTTGGGACTAGGATTCCGGCAACAAAAGTCTTCACAGATGTTAAATTGCTTAATATGGAACCATATGTTTGATTTATTGAAGGGTCGGTATCTTCTTGTTTGGGAAACTGAATAATATATCCTGCTACCTTCATCTCCCAAGACATTTTCTCCAACATTGCATAGATCTCCTGTGCCTGTGGGTGTGATCTGTCACCAACACAAAAAAAACATGCACCATTTATTGCCTTTAATCCAACTACATCCAAGTTTCTTTATAAATAGAGATGCTAACATAAAAGAGGAGCAACTTAGACTCAACATACCATCAATGAGGCATCTGGTAGGGACTAGTGAAGTAATTCTTTTTGAAGAGCAAAATGCTAAGCATGGATATCTCTTAGGTCCCAAAGTTGAGGTCCCTAAGGATTTGAGTCGGTGGATGTAGAAAGTAAGCATGAAGATTGTCTAGAGGCATAACAGTTAATTCAATTTGGATGATGTTCTAAAGAATTATCTGTTTGTAAAGGATCATTTTTTTAACATGAAAGTTTGAAGCTTCTCAATATGTGCTTAGTCAATGGCTCCCAAACTAGGTTCCCAAATTTCAAGACAATATAAAATTGTAGGCTTGATGATTATATCAAAAAGGCGTAACTTGGAAAGAATGTTTAGGAAGTGGATTTGGAAATATTGGTGCTCCAAGACTAAAAGAGAGGCATACCCCCTATAAAGCCACGAATGAGAGTTGGGGTTCATGCAAAAGGATGGACTATAAAATTGGACCCACAAGTAGGTGTAGGTTGATGCGATCTCTAGGAGTTACTCTTTGTACAAAAACTAGAATTTTGAGAGTGCTTGGAATTATTGAAAATCACAACTTTAGTTTAACTACAATTGACGACGAGTTGTTGAAGATCATAGAAACGAGCAAGGACATCAAATTGTCATTTTGAGCCTTTGGCAAAGTATGAGAGGCTGACAAAAACATCGACAAAAAAGAAGGATATAACTATAACCAGCGCATGCAAAACACGTTTGTTTCCAAATGGTTATGTTGTTGAAGAAACTCTAACTTATCAATGTAAATGCTAAATAGGGCTGGAGAGAGAGGGAACCCTTGCTTGACCCCAATGGTACTCTTTAAATAGTCGGAAAAACCTTGAGAAGAACAAAATGTTCAATATATGTCTCACAAAGCCTCAATGTGATAGTAATAAAAAATCTCTAATGTTGACATCTCTTAACTTCTTGCAAAGCGATGTCTTTGAAGAGAGTCAATGGCGTTTCTTGCAAAAATCAACAAAAGACTTTAGAGGATTTGTGGTGAGCTTCTTCAATAATAGTTCGGAGTGTAAAGATGTGGTCAATAGTGACACTTCCTTCTGAAGCCAACTTGACCCCTAGCTCTCTGCATAACCTGTGGCATACAACTCGACAAATGTATGCCCATTCACAATGGGCGTGTAGTTGTTGGGGGTAGAGAGATCTTCGGATTTATGAATAGGGTGAATGATGTGTTGGGACCACAATTGAGGAAAACCTAAGCACGCACACCACCTCATGAAAGAGCATGGCAAGGGGATAGGTCAGGGAATCCGCACCATATTTGATGGATTCAGCTTGGAAACCTTTGCAATCCGTTGCTTTGGTGGTGCACAACTTCAAAATACTTCTCTTAATGGAAGACGTGGAGAAGGTCAAAAGTGGATGGTGGAGTGGGGGTTGTGATAGAAGGGTGGCCTAGAATACCAGGAGAGAGCTGGGAAAGGAGACTGATCTTTTTGGCGGGACAAATGCATGCCAAAAGGTATGGAGTGGGTAGGACTGGCATGGAAGAGCAAGATTTTTCAAGATGTCGTAATGCTTGAATGATGGCCTCTGATTGTGTAAATTAATATCTTGAAGGTTGTCAAAGGTGCAGCAATACAAACATAGTTGCAAACAATTTTTTTGTAGTATCCAGTTAAACACTACAATCCTATCATCCCTTCAATTGTTGTAGGCAGTTGTCATTCGGTCATGCATACGTATTCATTGGGTCTGCCTTGACCCCTTCATGGGACACTATATGTCCTTTATATTCATCTTCTTGCATTCCAAAAAGCACATTTAGTTTGCTTGGCATAAAGTTCATTGTCTTCTAATACTTTATCCACATGCCTCAAATGTTTTCCCCAAGTCTTACAGTTTATTGTATACTAGAGTGTCGTAAAAAAAACCATTGCAATCTAATGAAGAAATGGTCAAAAAATTGAATTCATGAGGCTTTGAAAGGTACGAGGAGCATTTTATTTATATTTATTTTTAATTGGTAAATGGCTTCACTAAAAAATTACAAGGGCCCTCATGTGTCCGATGCTTTGAAAGCTAGGATGAGATTTAGTAAGATAAAATGCCATCACTAACTTTCATGAAAACCCTCATGTTCGAAATACTTTCTTACACATTTTTCATCTTTAACCCAGATTAGACGATAATCTCAATGAAGATTAAACTTAGTTTAAAGCATATCACAAGTTCATGTTAAAACTCTTCAATAATATTAATAGGATTTTTTGGAGAGCGAGCTTATCTAGTTTGTGATAATCTGGACCCGTACTCTATGTTTAATCTTTTTTAACCATCACGACTGATTAAGATTGAGAAATTTTGCTCTGCGGAACAATTCTTGCATCCATCAACTCCTTCACTGATTTTTCAAATTTTTGCTTATTATATTTGTAATGAATGTAATGAATTAGAAAATAATGTTCTTCATGAATGTAATGAAGATAAAATGAACTATAATAATGATTCAATAGTTTAAAAAGAGTCTCTTCATGTATCCTCTATAAATAATACACTAAAATGGGCACAATATCTTGTTCAACACAGTAAAAGACAGGATAATTTTTTTTTGACTTGCTTCCACACATAACATGACGCAACATGTCGTCACCAAGTATACAACTAACACTAGTGAACAACTTGATACAAGGATGGCCATAAAGGCAGCACGGAAACGTTCACACTTAATCAAGGATAATTTACTTTTCTTTTTGACATGACAACATAGAAGTCCAACCACAGGAACACACTTACAGTTAGGGCCAACCACAATGGGATATTCTTGAGGGTTATTTATTTTCATAAGACATCTTGCAATTCTTAGCTTACGTTTTCAAGGAGACTCAAGATATGATTCATACAATTCATCTTACCAAGCTAAGTTTATTCTTTTTACACTGAGTAATTATCTTTAAATCTTCTCTATTATGACCTTTATTTGCTTAATTCGTTTATCAAGAAAAAGGAGAATTTAATTCCACCAGGCCATCTGCTAACCACTAATGCTACTAAGAATTCGTTCTTGCCCACAATGACAACATTGTTTTAAGTTCAACACACTTAAGAGAAGAGATATAAGGTGCCTTGAAAAAGGGTTAGGGGGAGAAGGTCGAGATGAAATCATTTTTAGGACCTCATTAGTTATTGCCAGTATTAAATTGAAGCTAGGGCTCTTAACCAGATTTATGGTAATGCATGACTTTACTTAGGCTTCGCTAAAAGTATTATCAAGGAGTAAAAGAATTTACTTTCCAAATGGCTGAGAGATAGATTGTGTGGTTTCAAAATTGTTTTCTCCTGTTTATTAAATCTTATTATCCTCCAACAGATTAACAGTTCATTTCACCTTAGGGTCATTTTACATAATTTTACCATGAAAGGCATAATGTTCACTAGAGGAGCTAGGGTTATCGTGTTATATTAGGTTTACTTGCAATGATAGTCTTGCATGTCTTTTATCCACTTTATTGAATTTCCTGCTCTCAAGTTGGTGACCCCTATGTTATTTTATTTGAATATAAACTTTTAATTTAACTTCCAGAAGTATTAACAATCCCATGTTCGTTTACTTATGACATTTTATTACTAAGTCATGTCCAGGTTTAACTCAAAATTTATTCTCTAGGGGGATGTAAGGTTGTAGCAACACTCATTTACAAGAACAAAACAAGATTACATCAATTCTTAGAAGTACTATCGATACTCCATTAAGTCACTCAACAACAATAACCAAATTTTCTTATAATTTCAATGATGGTACAAACAATACAAGGTTTCCAAAGTTCAGATGACATAGTCCACAATACATTATACTAAGACATTAATCCTCTTTTAAACTTTCCACTGGACGTTAACAACAGTTGAACAACATAAAAAAAATTTATGAGCAAAGGAACTTCTCAACTGAGGTTGATGAAAAAAGTCTACAAATCTATCCCTCATCTACACGCAAAATCCATCTGCAGCAAATTTTTCCACAAGAGTCAGTTCACGAGAACTGAGCAAGATAAGGCTACACAAAACCACCATAACTATTATCTAACAATATCATGAAAAGAAGCACTTTATTACAAGATTTTTTGTCAAACCTCTAAACACTACGAGCACATCAAGTTATAATAAGGTCTATAACATGTCAATCAAAGAAGGAGAAGACCTTGTACTTCAGTCAGGAGTAAAATGCAACGAAAGTACGTGGCAATCACATGAGAATGGCCCTTGGCCCTATAAGGAGAAAACAAACAATCTAGCAGAAACAGAATTCCCATCAAGTAAGTAATTAAATAATAATTACAAGATTGAGATTTTATATAAATAGACCATCCATCTAGAATGGATTTATCAAAGATACCAACGCATAGGCTAAAATAATATAATTCTAAAAGATACAAAATGTTGATCGGCCCAAGAAAAGGGAAAACACGGGTTTCCAAAATTTGATAACACAAAAAGTCATGTATAAATGATTTTCAAACCGGAAATCAATTAGAGTATACAAACAACATAAGTTTCGAAGTGAAGGCATAGTATACTAGTTTTGACCATTAACTACAAAGAGATCTGTCCAATCATCCAGGAAGGGTCAAAGTCTTTCACAGGCTAGTAGCAAACATGCGAGAGAAGAAGGGGGGGGTTTCGTCCAACAAGAGTATACAATAATGTCATCAACAATTTTATAACACTAAAGATTTGCAAACCTCCACAACAATTCTAATGTTTGGTTAATTTAAAATAAATTATCCATTTCCCAAAACAACCATATTTTAAGGCAACCCTTGGTAACACAGTCAACCGTCACACAATAGATACAAACATAATTTCTAAGTGACATTATCAAAACAAAACCTTCCGCTATGAATCCATAAGACTATCAAATGAAAGATGAGTTTTTCCCGAAGGTTAATCCCATTTAAGGAAATTTCCATCACAAACTATTACGGTAATTACGTGCATAAAAACCGACCAATATTAATTAATAGCGTTAACATTACAAGGGATCAAATAATGCAAGTTAGGAAAAATAGAAGAGCCCCATCAACAATAATTCTGAGAGGGGGAATTAGACCAAAACTATTCTAGTGTCAACGAGGTACTGGATTCGCACAATGAACCCTCGAGCTTAGTTGATTCGAAAAACTAGTTATGGTTCAAGTTGATAGGGATGGTCAAGGTACTTCTTGAGGATGGCCTTAAAAGCCTAGAAACAAGATGAAAGATAGTATAAGAGTCTAAACACGTGAGATGGAAAACACATTGCACACAAACCTTTTCATTCTAAAAGTTTTAATACCGAAACTCTAAGCTGGCTAGCCCACGCATTGCTCACACTAATCCTACAACCTTTCTTTCTCGATGCCAAAAGGTTATCAAAGGGACTTGCAGAAGGAGCTAACAAAAAACGTCAACTTGACAAACTTGGGTGCTAGGAAGGGAGGGGTTTCATAGTTATTGTAAACTTACCTCCATGATATCGAAAATACTAGTTTGATCAACATAATAACTTGCAACTCAATCGCAGAGAAGAATTAATACATAAACAAACAGACGAAGGTTCTATCATTCGAGGAAGAGATACATAACACCCAGAGGAGAGGGCACACGCATCCTTTCGACCAACATACTGACAACGATAAAAGCTAAAACAAGAAGGAACAAGCAGAAAGGGGAAATCTCCCATCATGACATCCAACTGACAAATCAATGCAAGGAAAAGTGGTTGATTTCACAATAATTTTTAAATAAAATAACAGTAGAGAAGTGTAGAAATATCTTGCCTTGTTTCTCCAGCTTCAACAGGTCGTGGACAGACTCTGCATGGGTCAGCACAACAACTGTAACTGGAATTCCATTTTCTTCAGTTCTACGTTGGTCGCACATTCAATCCGCAGACCATCTTCACGTTGGAATAGGGTTTTTTTTTTGTAAGTTCACGAGCATTGTTGTTGACATGCTTGACACATAACATGACGCAACATGTCATCACCAAGGATACAACTAACACTGTGAACAACTTGATACAAGGATGGCCATAAAGGCAGCACGGAAACGTTCACACCTTTCAAGGACAATTTACTTTTTTTTTTTGACAGAACAACATAGAAGCCCAACCACAAAACACTCTCACAGCTAGGGCCAACCACAATAAGATATTCTTGAGGTTATTTATTTTAATAAGACATCTTGCAATTCTTAGCTTAAGTTTTCAAGGAGGCTCAAGATATGATTCATACAAATTCATCTTACCAAGCTGAGTTTATGTTCTTTTACACTGAGTAATTCACTTAAAGTCTTCTCTATTATAACATTATTTGTTTAATATATTTATTTGAGAAAGGGGTAATTTAATTCACAAGGCCATCTATTAACACTTACGCTACTAGAACTTGTTCATGCCCATATGACAACATGGGTTCACGTTCAACAACTTAAGAGAAAATTACAAGGTACCTTGGATAAAGTTAAAGGAAGAAGGTCAATTGAGTTCATCCTTGAGACATCATTAGTTCTTACCGAGGTTTAATTGGAGCTTGAGGTTTTATACGTAATTATTAACGCTCTTACTTAGGCTTCACCGAAAGAGCTTATCAAGAGGAAGCTACTTACTTTTAAATAGGCTGAGAGATAAATTGAGTGGTTTCTAAATTTTCTTCTCTTACTTGTTAAATCTTATTAGAAACTAACCATTGTTTTCCTTTAAGCTTGTTTTAAGCGTTCACCAAAAAGAGTAGTGTTTACTAGTTCAGTTAGGGATAACATGTTATATAAAATCACTTTGCAAGGATAGTCTCACTCTTGATTACTTATGGCATTGTTTGTTTTCAAGGGGATCCCATCCACAACATATTTCTTTGAATAAAACTTTTAGGTAACTTCTGTAAGGAAAAGCCACCCCATTAAAACTTACATATAACACATCAATACAAAGTCTTAGAAAGATTTAAATTAACACTTAATTCTCAAGATCAAAGTTTTACAATGCTTATGCCAATGAAAAGATTGAATATTATTTCTCACTAAGAAGAGTTACCAGCCAAAATACAAAAAAAAGACAAAACAACTTCTTCACGTAATTCTCCGAACAATTCCAGGCAAGAGGTCATATAAACTCTTTGCAAGCAATGTTACACAATTTACAACACATAGAACACTTTTACAAAGGAACTTCATAAGTTGCACTGATGAAACCTTTACAACTCTTTCCTTTAATCTACTCGCATAATCCATCTGCACAAATACTAACTAGAATCAGTTCGCGAGAACTGAGCATGTTAAGGCTACACATTGCAACAGTAAGCTAACATTTAACAATATCAAGAAAGGAATGTTCTAATTCAAAAATGGATTAAATCACAACCCACAACTCCAAAATTATTCGCATGAGAAAGAAATCTAAACCATCCAACAAGGAGAAAGTCAAAATACCAGTAAGAACAAAATCACATAAATCAAGGCAAGACCTTATGGGTTAGGAACAAGAAGGTCAAGAGTGTTGATATCTCCTTCATGTAATCCTATGGATTACGTGATTGGAATCCAAAACTTACAATCCATCCAACTAAAGGGGTCCAAGAGAAGACAAAACATACTAATTATGATCGTAGGCGCGAAGCAAAACGACGTTATCCAATTCTCCCAGGGGGAGGCTTCATAGTAATAAGGGTTCGACGCCCTTAAAAGAAAAACAACTATAGTTTCAGTTTTAACCAAGGAGCTTTACCACTACCTTCTTATAGGATTTCTTAAACGTAGGACTAGTTAACAAAACAAAACCACTCTTCCAAAAGCGTACAAAGGAGACACAAAAAGGGCCATTATTCTACCAACAAGCCTTATACTAAACGTCAACTTCTCTACATAATATAAGGGAAGGCTAAACCCAAAAGTCGTTAATAATTTTTATATATTTCCGACAATGTCAATAAGTATTAAAATAAAAATTGATTTCCTTAACAAGGCCACAAAATGGGACCTTTTAGTAACCAAGTTTGAAGTATAAGATATTCGAGTTCGAAAACAAAGGGATTCGATACACAGAGGGTAAAACACCAACGATGCCCCAGACTCAAAAGACCTTACCACGAGTGCAAGCACAAAAATAAGAACCAACACACATATCCATCAGGAAGGTTACGCAGTGTAGTCAGGCCTAGAAGTTCTATGAGCTCCTTGCCAATGGTATAGAAGATGGAAATTTTACCCGATCCATGTGGGCTTATCAAGGAAAAGTCTAGCAAATATCAAACAGATGAATATAACAGCCACCTATTATATTATCACTGAAATCAGCTGTCATCTAACAGGAAACGAGTTCACGAGTCCAATACCATGGATTCACCTACAACTTTTGTTTCAGTCCAGCTATTAATAGCTTGCTTGCGACCCTTAATAAAAATTGTAGAGATTTCATTCAATAAAACTTACAATGTTTCCCCCTTACTTTAATCAAACAAGAGTTTGAACCAGGAAGTAGGTATAGTAATTCTCTCGACACGTGGAGGCCAAAATAGATGTCAGGTTATTCATCCTCTAGAACTAGGTACAGTAGTCAACCATGTACAGTTCTAAAACAAAACCCAAATGCCATTTTCTAATTAAACAGAAAGCAAGGAATGCCCACAAGCTTAAAAAAGTTTTAGAACAAAATGTCATTATTAATGTACCTTTTAGCAAAACAGGAGAGCCCTAAACAGGAAATACGTATTTATTCAACCAAATAGAGATATGAAGGCTTAACCTTCCATATAGTAAGCCTTCAATTATAAACACCATCACAAAATTCTTTTAAAAGAGAGTCATATAAGCAAACGAAATTCTAAAATGTTTCCTTCCCTACGAACTAGATTGCATCACTCAAAATTGCAGTAGCCCATTTAGACAAATATAAATAGAGTAAGCTATAAGAGAGGAAAGAACATTCCAAGCAAAACCAGCGAAATTGGAACGAGATTTAAAGGAACAACCAACACAATCAGGCAGCGATATAAACAACCACGAAAACATTTTGTCTAGGCGCCATTCAAGAGGAAAGAATATTCATTTCAAGATACTGAAAGAAGGTAGAAAACTATTACAAGGAGTAGATTTAACATGCCTGATTAGAATTCTTCCAATCCAACAAGCACGTCGACCAGGGCTCGGGCAACAGCAACACAACCTGCGCAACTTCTCTTCCTCAGCCTGCTGAAGGTCCAAACTCTGTTAACGGCCATGCTTGGCATAGGAAAGGGGTGATTGAAACATGCCTTCTTGAAATCCTCGGGAGCAACTCCGGGAAGATAGAAGCACTCTGCTCTGAGGAGCATCACGACCACCAAAGAAACCCACACAACCATCGTCATGTCTGCCATATCCAAAGAAGGTCTGTACCTGTTTCTATATCTGTAAACCCACTTTTCCCTTGCCCACAAACCCAACTAAAGTCTCCACCAATCCTCACGCAGCCAGCCAATAATTGGCGTGAGCAGGTCACCAATAAGAAACAAAACAGGTTGTTTGTTGGGCATACGTTTAATAAGCAAAAGAATAATATATTCTTTCCTCTTTGATCCCCTTTAAAACCAATTGTTTTTTTATCTTGGTACAGAGGCTCCACAAAAAAATCTCTTGGTCATATGACCAGAAATTGGGCAAAATCCAGTCCCAGTACTGAAGACGCTGCTTTGAATTACAATGAATAATAGAAACCCTTCTGAGCAATGGGTATCTTACATGAATTAATAGTTTTCTACAGGTAATTAAGGCTGACCAGTCCACTATACATTAATCCATTTCAAAAGCAAGCTTTCACCAATACCTGAATTGACCCTTAAACCAAAGTGCTCTGCGAGCTCGTGCTTAGCTCCACATTCACACGGTGAAAAACAGCTACAAAGCCAACCCCATGATTTGAAGCTCGGACACAAGACATAAAGATTACATCACGCATTTGGCTCTGAAAGGCATCTACCCTAATGACAAATAAACCTCCAGTAATATTTTCCTATCTGCTTCCTTCAGATTTGAGGACAGCATCAAACTCTCAGTGCAACCATTTCAGCTGTAGCTTGCAAGGTGCGATAAATCCAACAGAAACCTTTATGCCTGCCAACTTAGTGACTCGTTGAAGCAGCTCATAAAATTACAAAGAAAATTGTGCTTCATGAATATTCTGATATGAAACAGATCCACGCCTCCATGAGATCCTCTTCCATGAAAAGGTTAATCGGAAAACAAGTGAGATCCCAATAGAGAAACTTTGCAAAGGAATTTCGTCAGGTCTCCTACTTGTTGGAAGCGCTCAAAAAGGCCTAACCACACTGCAACTTGCCTGCTGCCATGGCTAACTTACTGTCGCAAGAGCTGTTGCTGAGGAGATCCGACAAGAACACACCTCGCAGCACCCCAAGGAAAATGGAGGCAAACGTCCACTTCACTAGCTAGTAGCATGCTGCGAGCACAGCTAAAAAAGACAACACAACGCGCCTTTCTCCCCCCAAACGCATCCTGTCAATTCAAGGGCAAACATTGACAGCGGAAACTCCTATTCAAAGTGTAGTCGAAATTCCAGACTGAGCCCAACACTCCACCTCAACACATGGCTCGAAGGAAATCAACAAAAAAGATCATGGTGAAGAAAAAGACTCCACCGACTCCTCACCCAAGGACAACGACATGACAAAGTCATAATCATAAGTTGGCAGGTCGGGTGGTTAAGGAGGCCAAGGTGGCAGTGGAGAGCAAGGCTGGAAGAAAAGGAGCCGATGCCCACGGGGCATTCACAACACAATGGAAAACCAACACTTTTGGAGCCCATTTAAGAATAATGGAAATAAAATCTGGTCTCATTATTTATCATTTTTCAGACAGTAAAAAGGTACGAACAAGTGTTGCCTTGTTATAGTGCCAGACAATGTCAACAGATTGCATGACACCAGCATTACCAATAATCTCTACAAGATTGATTTTCCTTTTTTTTTTTACCAAGGATGGAACCGCTTTGCATCTCGACAACAATTTGCTTTCAACAATGCTTAGACAAAACCTGGTCAATGTTGGCGAAGTGATGAACAGTGCAACGTAGAACATGGACATTAAAATTCTAAATAGTGAAAGATATCCTGCTACCTGTCATCTCCATAAATACATTTTCTACATTGCATAATCATCCTATGTTTTTTTGGGAAAGTGATCTGTCACTATTAACAAAAAGCATTCTCCATTCTATTGCCTTTAATCCAACCCCAACCTTTTTAGATTTTACTTCAATTTATCATTCATCATCTCAAATAAAATTCATAATGTGCAAACAAATTTGCTTCATGAATCATTCTGCTATGAAACAAGATCAATTATCTCATTTATGAATCCTGCTTTGTAAAAGTTACATCGTAAAACAAGCAGTAAGGTTTCAATAGAGAATCTTTGCTTTATTATTCATCAGGTCTCATTGGTAACACTCTCACTGTCACATAGTCGAACATGATAAAACATATCTTGAAGGAGAAACCCGAATCTGAGGATGCATCTCATAGATACACTGGAACAGATAACAACATAGTTGGACAACCTATCCTGTTGGAAGCGCTCAAAAAGGCTTCTACCAAACTAAACATGCTTTCCGCCTGGCTAATCACTGTTGCAGGTCTGTTGCTGTGGATTCCCGACAAGAACACACCTGCAGCACCCAAGAAAGTGGAGGAACACATATACGCTACTGGTAGCTTGCGTATTTGAAGCTTCATCAAAAGGAAACAACGAACCCTTATTTTTCACCGAAAATGCCTCAGGAAAAAACAAATAAAAGCCATGGCTAACGTCCTGCGGTTCTCCCACACATCCACAGGCCCTCAATCAACTTGGAAAGGACAGATGCAAGTGATATAAACCGTGTGTCAACGACTTGACAAAAATGACAAAAGCTCACAGTTCCATGGATAATAATGCAGGCAATGTCAAGGAAGATTGGAACACAGAATTCTATCAGGGAACCCTGACAAGAAACCAGGACGTCAGCGGCTCAAGAAGGTCAACCGGCTCCATGCTGTGCTTCAATAGCTTGAAGCCTCCAACTAATCACACGCGCATTTACTAATCCAGGAAGAAAAACTCAGCGCCATAGAAGGATTTATCTGTTGCCTCTCTGTCACATGTCAATAGGAACAAAACATTCAACCATAAAAGGAAAACAGACTGCGCCCATGCATTGAATGAAAGGATCAACATAAGAGATCCATCTTGTGAAGAAAAAAGGCCTCTACCGACTCCATCTCTCTCACGCAAGGTAGAAAAAACATGAAGTCATAACAGTTGCAGGTTGAAAAGATGGTTGACAAGAGACAATGTCATCCACGTGCAAAAAGACCTGGTTAAGACCTGATCGGCCAAGGTGGCAGTGGAGGGTAGGTGAAGCTAAAATTAAAAGATATAAAACAACGAGTCCTCACCTTCAAAGGCGCCACCACCCAACCTCTCTCCCCTTCCACGAACCAAGGCTGGAAAAGACAAAAAACGTGCCAGAATGGATATGAAAAGGTTTTAATATCCATTAGAACTTTTAACAACAAAATCTCATTACGCATTACACCGATCAAAAGCATGATAAGCTCACTAGACGAAAGTTAGAAATGATCGGAAACAAAAGCGCACTTACGACAGAATGAGATGGTGAGACAAAGTGAAAAAGGGATAGAAATTATGGAGGAGACCAGATAACTCCACGATAAGGCAAAGTCACCCGATGATAAAAAGGGAGCTCTGAAAAAAGGTGAAAAGCAAGTGGAGGGCAAGGTGGCAGAAACGAGAAGTCGATGCCCAACGGGGCATTACATTCTCCTCCCCTTAAGAAAGCATCGTCCTCGATGCAACATAACACACGGAAAAGAAATGGTAGGCAACAAGGAACAGATAAAGGAGAAAGTACACTCTATGGTTTAAAATTTTAGTTGATTAAAGCACGGCCACAGGGTAGCCTTAGGAACATTTGGTAGAAATTTTAACTTTCAATGTTCTGTGAAGATTGGCAGTTCCCTCTTATTTATTATTTCATTAGTTCTTTCCATTAGCATTATTCTTAGTTTAATTTCTTTTAAAATTTCATCATTGAAGAGTTTTGGTTTATTCCTTATTGTGGGTGCCCAACATGAACTGCTAACACAACACCCTATCAGGTTCAAAAGACACTACAGATTCACAAGCACACAAGTATATACTTCATGATTGTATTACACCACAAAAGGTTACTCAAATACGGAATGGAATAGGCACAGTCCACATAACATAGTACTCGTCACACATCTATGACTGACATATTAAATACTCAAACAAAAGAGTACTACAATCCACCAGACATTTCCTCAATTTGCATCGATGAAAAAATTCACATAACACCAAACCATGCTACAGGTACATAGTGTCCACAAGGGAATCAATGACATATCCACAACATCACAACACATATCCATCTGACATGAGTAACACATACATCAAAATACCACTACCAAAAAAACATCATCCTGAAAATAACATCAACATATATCCCGAAACTTATCAACCATACACACAAATATCATATGCCTCCCTCAAACTCTTATGCCTCCCTCAAGTCTCTTATGCCTCCCTCAAGGAGGCCGGTTGCTCCCTATGACCCTATGTTGACCCTATAAGACACATAGAGTTCGAACACTCCTAACCCAAGTGACATAATAACGCGTGGTTCAACAACCCGCTAGTTATCTGTAACTCCTTGGGGCGTACCCCCATACAACGAAGCGGGTCCATAGGTCCAACCATTCCATGGTGCATCTCATGACCCTATTTCACACATCACAACAATAGAACCAGCACAACAATCCAATCAAAGTGCCAAGTGGCAAAGTACAAGCCTTGGGCAAGGCGGTAAAAATCTTAAAATTTAAAAGAAGATCCAAAATCAAGCAAAATAAATGGCCAAATAGCCATAGTTAGTATCAAAATCCACATGTTAGTGCCAAAACCAAGGAAATGCCCAAAATTGTAAAGCATGGCAATCAAGAAAAGCTGCTGGTCCTTACAAAATAAAGTAAAAAGCTCAATTTACGAATAAAATCAACTTATAATAATGTCACATTACGATAACTGTGTGGCCTTATCTAGCCACCAAAGGGGTACTCAACGAGTTGCTAGCACTCGGAACATCGAGCCTCAGCTCGTAAAATACATATCAATAATACAACTGTCATCACCTCTATCTGAATCATCCCGCCACCACTTCGACAAGGCTAAACATAGTCATAGTTGCACTTAGGTTGCATACATACAACCACATAGGGAGAGAGGAAAGAATCACAGGTTGTTATCTACTAAACCGAATTTTGGCTCGAGTTATTGACCCATGGTACACCATTCCTCACTCTCAACATACACTTCTACCGATTTCCCTCAGGGTCGGTTAGCGTAAGGTTCACAACATAACATGTAACTACATCACTAACACAATGGTGGTACATATACAAGGTAGATCACAATCATACATTCACCGGGTGTAACACATCACTTTACCACATTCTGCACCCAAAGTGCAATCACCATACGATAGGGTTCATACACTCACCGTATGACCCCAAATCACAACATGAAGCATTACATATTTGCACAAATCATACATACGATGAACATAGTACATCACAACATAACATCCATTGCTACATAACAAGGTGGTACACACATTTCTTCAAAACATGGTAAAAACATCATGATACAACTCATTTCTTTTAACATCAATCTAGTCATACAACACATTGATACACCTACATATCACAATATGTCACAATGCTCCAACACTATGTCATCCACATTATAATTCTTTTCACACATCACAAACAGTAATTCACACGTGAACTCTTCATAGAATCCAAAAGAAGGAGAGAGAATACTCCCATCCCCAACATATCAACATGATTACAAACACGCAAAAAGTGACATACACATCATGTGCGTTCACAATATCACAATTACGACAATGGATCACATCACGCTTAAAGCACATTACTCTTCCAATATAAATCATCATCATGCAATACCATCATCTCCATGAAACAATATCATGTAACACCATCACCATCATGTAACATCACCATACAACACCAATCCGGCCCATAGGTTCGAGAGCATGAACCTATGCTCTGATACCAAGTGTAACGACCCAAAAATCACACACATGAACAACACAGTAAAAGACAGGATAATTTTTTTTTGACTTGCTTCGACACATAACACGACACAACATGTCGTCACAAAGTTACAACCAACTCTAGGAACCACTTGTTACGGGGATGACCACAAGGTCAGCACGGAAACGTTCACACCCAAAAGGATAATACACTTTTTTTTTTGACAAGACAACATAGAAGTCCAACCACAGAACACTCTAACAAATAGGGCCAACCACAATGAGATATTCTTGAGGGTTATTTATTTTAAAAAGACATCTTGCAATTCTTAGCTTACGTTTTCAAGGAGGCTCAAGATATGATTCATACAATTCATCTTACCAAGCTAAGTTTATTCTTTTTACACTGAGTAATCATCTTTAATCTTCTCTATTATGACATTTATCTACTTAATTCGTTTATTTAGAGAAAGGGGTAATTTAATTCCACAAGGCCATCTATTTACACTTACGCTACTAGAACTTGTTCATGCCCATATGACAACATGGGTTTGCGTTCAACATACTTAAGAGAAGAAAGACAAGCACCTTGGAAAAAGGTTAGAGGGAGAAGGTTGAGTTGAAATCATCTTCAAGACCTCATTTGTTATTACCAAGATATAATTGAAACTTGAAAACTTAACCAGAATTATTAAAGATTTTACTTAGGGTTTACTAAATGAGTTTTATAAAAATAAAACAATTTACCTTCCAATGGCTGAGAGATAGATTGCGTGGTTTCTAAATTGTTTTCTCCTACTTATTAAATCTTATTATCTTCCAGATCTAACCATATATTTCCCTTAAGTTCGTTTAAGAATTTCTCCATGAAAGGGATAGTGTTCATTAGTGTAGCTAGGGATATCAAGTTATATAATGTTACTTAACAAAGGATAGTTTCATCTTTGATCACTTATGGAATTACATGCTCTCAAGTTGGTCACCTCTACACCAATTTATTTGCAATATAAATTTTAGTTTAACTTCTATAAGTATTAAACAACCCATTTTATTTTACTTATAACACACTATTACTAAGTCTTAGAAAGATTTAACTCAACATTTAATCGTAGGGATAAAGTTTAACAATATTCATTTACGAAAACGAAAAAAGGTTACATCAACTCTTAGAATACCGATAATCCATTAAGGTCACTCAACAAGCGGTAATCCAACTTTCTTATATTTTCCAAGATAGACAAACAATTCAATGTTCCAAAGTTAAGACGACATAATCCACGATACAATAATACTAAGACATTGATCCTCTTCTAAAATTTCCACTAGATGTTATCAATAGTTGAACAATATAAAAAGGATTCATGCAAAAGAACTTTTCAACTGAGGTTGATGTAAAAATCTACAAGTCTATCCCTCATCTACTCGCAAAATCCATCTGCAACAAATTTTTCCACAAGAGTCAGTTCGCGAGAACTGAGCAAGATAAGGCTACACAAAACCACCATAACTATTATCTAACAATACCACAAAAGGAAGCACTTTATTACAAGAATTGGGTCAAACCTCTAAACACTATCAACACATCAAGTTATAATAAAGTATCTATCATACCAATCAAAGAAGGAGAAGACCTTGTACTTCAGTTAGGAGTAAAAGCAACGAAAGTATAGCAATCGTATGAGAATGGCCCTTGGCCCTATAAGGAGAAAAATAAACAATCTAGCAAAAACAGAATTCCCATCAAGTAAGTAATTAAACAATAATTACAAGATTGAGATTTGATATATATACCAACCATCTAGAAATTTATCAAAGGTACCAAACGCATAGGCTAAAATAATATATTTCTAAAAGAACAAGAGTTGATCGGCCCAAGAAAGGGGAACCACGGGTTTCAAAAATTAACACAAAAAGCCATGTATAATTGAGTTTCAAACCGGAAATCAAATAGAGTATACACACAACATAAGTTTCGAAGCGAAGGCAAAGTATACTAGTTTTGACCATTAACTACAAAGATTTTCCAATCATTCAAGAAGGGTCAAAGTCTTACAGGCTAGTAGCAAACACGCGAGAGAAGAAGGGAGTTCCGTCAAACAAGAGTATACAATAATGTCATCAACAAATTTTATAACACTAAAGATTTGCAAACCTCCACAACAATTCTAATGTTTGGTTAATTTAAAATAAATTACCCATTTCCCAAAACAACCATATTTTAAGGCAACCCTTGGTAACACAGTCAACCGTCACACATAGATACAAACATAATTTCTAAGTGACATTATCAAAACAAAACCTTCCGCTATGAATCCATAAGACTATCAAATGAAAGATGAGTTTTTTTTTTTTTTTCCCGAAGATTAATCACATTTAAGGAAATTTCCATCACAAAATATTAAGGTAATTACGTGCATAAAACCGACCAATATTAATTAATAGCGTTAACATTACAAAGGAGAAATAATGCAAGTTAGGAAAAATAGAAGAGCGCCATCAACAATAATTCTGAGAGGGGGATTAGACCAAAACTATTCTAGTGTCAACGAGGTACTGGATTCGCACAATGAAACCTCGAGCTTAGTTGATCCGAAAAGCTAGTTATGGTTCAAGTTGATAGGGATGGTCAAGGTACTTCTTGAGGATGGCCTTAAAAGCCTAGAAACAAGATGAAAGATAATATAAGAGTCTAAACACGTGAGACGGAAAACACATTGCACACAAACCTTTTCATTCTAAAAGTTTTAATACCGAAACTCTAAGCTGGCTAGCCCAAGCATTGATCACACTAATCCTACAACCTTTCTTTCTCGATGCCAAAAGGTTATCAAAGGGACTTGCGAAGGAGCTAACAAAAAATGTCAAAGACAAACTTGGGTGCTAGGGAGGAGCTTCATAGTTATCGTAAACTTACTTCCATGATATCGAAAATACTAGTTTGATCAACATAATAACTTGCAACTCAATCGCAGAGAAGAATTAATACATAAACAAACAGACGAAGGTCTATCACTCGAGCAAGAGAAACATAACACCCAGAGGAGAGGGCACACGCATCCTTTCGACCAACATACTGACAACGATAAAAGCTAAAACAAGAAGAAACAAGCAGAAAGGGGAAATCTCCCATCATGACATCCAACTGACAAATCAATGCAAGGAAAAAGTGGTTCGATTTCACAATAATTTTAAATAAAATAACAGTAGAAAAGTGTAGAAATATCTTGCCTTTTTCTCCAGATTCAATAGGTTTCATGGACACCGCCCGGACCAGCAACAACAACCCAAGCCTAATTCCATTTTCTTCAAGCTCGTTGGGCGCCCAAACATCGACCATCTTCACGTTGGCACAGGTAGGAGTTCACGGCCAGGGTGGGTGGTCTAAAATACTTGCCAACATCCTCCCAACGCGTGTCAAAAGGGAAAGTTACAGCGGAACATGGACATCCATCCAGCACAATGGAAAATCCACTTTTGGAGCCCATTTAAGAAGCTGGAAATAAAATTTGGTCTCTTATTTATCACTGCAGACCTGGCACAGTGCGCCTTGTTATAGTGCCAGACTATGTCTGCAGATTGCTTCACCTGGCATTACCAATAATCTCTACAAGAACATTTTCTTTTTTTTTGTAAGGTGATGGAGCCGCTTTGCATCTCTCACAATAATTTGCTTTGCAACAATCTTGGACAAAACCTGGTGCAGTGTGGTAGTCAACACATACATTAAGGTTCTTGACAACTCTGAGAGTTGTCCCACGGGGAAGGCTTAACAATCCAAATGCAATTGCCATCTTCTCACTATGGTGGCAGAGGAATACTTTTACTTTCCCGTTCACTCAGTACATGTTCTGAATCTGAAAGATATCCTGCTACCTTCATCTCCCAAGACATTTTCTCCAACATTGCATAGATCTCCTGTGCCTGTGGGTGTGATCTGTCACCTACACAAAAAGCATGCACCATTCTATTGCCTTTAATCCAACTACATCCAAGTTTCTTTTTAATTTCTCTATCCTTCATCGATCTCCTAATAAGTTCATAATTGCAAAGCAAATTGTGCTTCATGAATATTCTGATATGAAACAGATCCGCCTCTATGAGATCCTCTTCCCTGAGTTACATCGTAAAACAAGTAAGGTCTCAATAGAGAATCTTTGCAAATAAATTTCATCAGGTCTCCTGGTAACACTCTCACTGTCACATAGTCGATTTTGATAAAAATATCTTGAAGGAGAAACCCGAATCTGAGGATGCATCTGATACAGAACAGAAAACAACATAGTTGGACAACCTACCTGTTGGAAGCGCTCAAAAAGGCCTCTACCATACTGCAACATGCCTGTCGCCTGGCTAATCACTGTTGCAGGCTGTTGCTGTGGATTCCTGACCAGAACACACCTCGCAACACCCAAGAAAGTGGAGGTAACACGCCTACTCACGCTAGCTGGTAGCTGCAGGGAGGAACCAGGAAAAGGAAACAATGCCATGCTCATCTATTTCACCCTGTGAAAATCTCATACAACTGGTAAAAACCATGATTCTCTGAGACTTTCCACGCCCTTGTTCTTCAACTTTGGAAGTCTGCAATATCTGATCAAACCAGTCCATGCGCGTTCTTACAAGGAAAACATAACCAAACTCCATCCATTCTCCTGACGCTGGCATCAGGGAAGGAAGATTTGAAGGCAGTCAACAAGAAACACTAACACATCTTGCAACACTTAATGAAGTGGAGGCAGCACATTGCTTCACTAGCTTGCAGCTCCACCTAAAACCACATGCGCAGGGAGGAGCCAGGAAGAAAAATGCCATGACAGAAGGATTTGCTGGCCTCTTTGCCCACGCAACCAGGAAGAAAATGCCCCTCACATGCCTACATCACTAGCTATCACGTCAAACCAGACTGCGCCCATACGCATTGAATGAAAGGATCAAAAAGAGATCCAGGTGAAGAAAAACAGGCCTCCACCGACTCCATCTCTCTCACGCAAGGTAGAAAAAACATGATAGTCATAACAGTCTGCAGGTTGGGTGGTTGGGAGGAGACTAATGTCATCCACGTGCAAACAAGACCTGCGAAGGACCTGGTCGGCCAAGGTGGCAGTGGAGGGTAGGTGCAAGCAAAATTGAAAGATATAAAACTGCGTAGTCCTCACCTTCAAAGGCGCCACCACCCAACCTCTCTCCCCTTCCACAAACCAAGGCTGGAAAAGACAACAAACGTGCCCAAATGCCTTGAAAAGGTTTTAATATCCATTAGAACTTTTAACAACAAAATTCATTACGCATTACACCGATCAAAAGCATGATAAGCTCACTAGACGAAAGTTAGAAATGACCCTCGGAAACAAAAGCGCACTTACGACAGAACGAGATGGCGAGACAAAGCGAAAGAAGGGAAGAAACTATACCAAGATAACTCCGCGATAAGGTCAAAGTCACCCAACGATAAAAAGGGAGCTCAAAAAAAACGTTCAATGAAAAGCAATGGGGGCAAGGTGGCAGAAACGGAAGTCGATGCCCGACGGGGCATTACAAGTATCTTTTCCATTGTATAGAGACTGATATTTTGACTTGGGGGAGATTGTAGACATGAAAATTTGTATCTATTTCCATTTGATAGGAAGCTAATAAACTAATCCTGAAAATTAAAGGAATATGTTCCAAAATATTTGAACTTTGAACCATTGCAGTCCCAAAATTATATCCAAAATCCCACAGGAAATACAAACATTTCTGAATTAGAATCCATTTTGACAATTACATCTTATTTTTCTAAACTTCATCTGTTTATCAAAATATTTATTGTTCATTGCATCTATTGTTGATCACATCTACTGTTCATGAAATTTACCATTTGTGTACACTATTCATCACATGTAATGTTCATATCTACTGTTCACAGGTATACTGGGTTTCAGACAGATTTTGTGTAGGTTTTGACAGATTTCATACAGGTTTTGAACAGGTTCGACTGACATCGTATAGATTTGACAACTTTGTACAAGTTTAGAAACCCCCAAATATGCGATTTGCAGATCCCATTCAGATATCTTGGCGCAGGAGTTCAAAACGTTTTAAATTTTATGAGATTTTCTTTCCCAAACTGTTATTATCAGATGCTCTACCATTTCCCTACATGAGAAATTTTATGGTGAATATAATCAAATTTCTAGCATGTTTTGACAAAGCTTTGGACATTTTGGGCCAATTGTCAACAATTTGACACAACCAACTAGTTGCATTTTTTGTTGGTTGCCAAATATTTGATGAAATCTCTGAATTCTCCTTCGCGTCTCCTCTATCCTTCAGGCTTAATTTGTTGTTTTCTTCTTTTTTTCTGTTCATTCTACTCACATCTCGACTTATGCATGTATCTTCTCCTGTATCCTTATCTCTCCTCTACCCTTCACTATGAATCCTAGGTCATGCGTTGTTTTTGTCCTCAAACATGGAACTCATGACAGCTTCGAGCATGGATGTAACACACCAAAAAATACCAACACAAGGACAACACAGTGAAATACAGGATAACTTTTTTTTTTGACTTGCTTTGACTCAACATGACACAACATGTCGTCACAAGGTTACAACCAACACTAGAAACCACTTGTTACGGGGGAGACCACAAGGTCAGCACGGAAACGTTCACACCTATCAAGGACAATGTACTCTTCTTTTGACAAGACAACATGGAAGTCCAATCCACATGACTCAGTCACAGCTAGGGCATCCCATGAGGGATTTCTTGTTAAATTTTCTTGTTTACTAAAGTGTCTCTTAATTCTTAACTTACGTTCTTATAAAATTTCATGTAATGACTCACACAATTCTTTTCTCAAGGAAGAAATTCTTTCTTTTCAACTGTTTGACTAAATAACTTAAGGCCAAGCTTTCTAAACTAGGATCATCAATTTGATGTCCAAATCTTTCTTATTCATTTGATTTTAGAACATTTTCCATTTCTTTACAAGGTTAATTAATCTTATTCAAGCCACTATCACATGTTCCACACCTCTGTTGCACAGGTGAAGGCATAAGTTCCGATTGAGGAAAGTACCGCTTAGGGTTCATAACAATAACCTTCTTGTTTAAGGATCAAATTTTGACATTGCTTAAGAAATATCACCATGAATTAAGGCATGGGTTAACAGAACAGGACAACAAAATTTAGCTTCAGGGTCACATTGTTTACTATCAGTCTTTCATTGAGGTTAAGAGTTTATCAAGATTGGTTAAATGTTCCATCTAGACTTTTCTTAATTAAGTTTGACAAAGGAGAACATTTCAAACGATAGAGAGATATTTAAGGTTTTATTAATCAATTTCCCTCCTACTTATTAAATCCTATCATCTTCTAAAATCTAACCATTGATTTCACCATGAGATCATTTAAGGTTTCACCATAAAAGGATAATGTTTATTAGTTTGGCTCAAATAAAAATAAAAATGAAAAAACAAGTAATCATATTTCGTTACAAAAGATAGTTTCCTCTTGATTGTTCCAGGTCTCAAAGGTTATCAAGTAGATCACATCTACATTAATATATTCATATATATAAATTTTAGTTTAACTTTTATCAGGAATATCCAGCTCACTTTATAGTGCTTACAAACTCATTGCTACTAAGCCTTAGTAGGATTTACAACTCAACATTTTAACTCAAGAGCAAAGTTTGACAGTACTCGTTTGCCGAAACAAAACAAGGTTATATCAATTCATTCCAACATGATGCACAAATCAAAGGAACATACCATCTCTATTGAACCATGACTAGGGAGCAAGAGAGTAACAACATGGGACATGCCCCGCTACTATACTAAGGGTTAAAGTTCACTAGAATATCCCATAACCAAGCGGTAATCAAATTTCATCTTTCACATGATAACCAAACAAGCCAAAGTTTCAACAGTTACAACAACTTCTACAATACATTTACTAGGCACTGACCCTTCTTCTAAAATGTCCAAAGGCCCTTTCCAAATTTTATAACATAATACACATTCGTACGAAGGAACATCATAACCAAGATTGATGCAATAATCTACAAGTCTTTCCATCATCTAACCACGTAAGCCATCTGCAACAATTAATAACCTGAGTCAGTTCGCGAGAACTGAGCAAGATAAGACTATACATAGCAACAATAAGCTACTAGCTAACAATACCATGAAAGGAAACATTCTATTTCAGGAAATGGATCAAAGTTCTAACCTCTAACAACCTTTTGAAACAAGATGTAATTTTCAACATATCAACTAAGAAGAAAACCATAAGTTTTAGTTATAAAAATACCTCTAAAACTACAAAAGTTTGACAACCAAATACGCAAGACTATGAAATTTAAATGATTAGACAAAGAGTTGAGAGTATTAGGATTTCAATCATATAATCCCGTAGATTACGCACGATTGAAATCTAAAGTGTAACCCATCAATCCACATTCTCAAGGTGAAGTCAAAAGATAAAAACCAGACCCGATCTTAGTTGCCAAAAAGAATATAGTTTTGGAATCGTTCCATAGGGCCATAGGCCTAATAGGCTAGAAACGAACAACGAGGGTAATAACAAAGTTCCATCATGTAATCAAAAAGGTTTAAAGGATGAAAATATTATATTCAAACCCACAACCATTATATCTTAGGTAATAAGTGACTTCATAGCTAATAAGGATGAGTGGAAAGGACGGTAAGAATGTCCGGAATAGGCATTGCCTAACAGCCTACCTACTGAACATAACCAGGGCCGGAATAGCGACAAGCCTCATTAATACCCAAGTTGAGTAGGCAATCTAGCATTCTAAACACATCCTTGCAATTTTCATAATACTTTAGATTTATAACCCTCCCGTTCTAATAGCCATGAATCTAGACTTGGTTGAAATTTTCCGACGTCAACTCACTTCCTAATATCATAAACGATGTATACAAAGGAAAAGGTCTCTCAACTCTCCTTAATTTACATCTCATCACTAAGTTTATGGTAACCTATGCAGTGATTAAACACATAATATACCATTGAAGATAGATATCCTCCAATAATGAACTTCTATAACGATGTAATTACAATTATTACGTTCGACACATAAACAAACTATTCCATAGCTTCTTTTCCCTTTTTGACAACAAAATATATTCACGACCTTCCATCACAATCATTCTAAATTTGCAATGAAAGGTCACTCATCAAGAAGGAAGTACAAAACAAGTTTGACTAAATTAAGGAACTTCATGTTACCTTAAGCAGTTGATGAAAACCTTAACTTTCACGAACCGTGAAAGATATTACCTTACTCCATCAAGGCATTATGTCTATACATGATTAAATCGATCACACAAGGAATCATCAACATACCATATCTTAACACCATAAAGGTCATTAATTTTATCAAATTTTACTCATAGAAAGAGTAGAATCAAAATGGGGTTCTATCAATAATTTATGCCCTTCTATCAACCCAGGACATATTTTCGGCCCAAAACTTCCTTCTTAACAAGCATATATATTGAACTTCTAATTTCCAAAAGCCCTAATAATTTGCACAATACACGAAGTGCATAATCATGCTTATCATAAAAATAATAATAATAATTTAACTGTATGTTTTCCTCTAGGGCAACAACATAATAGGAAACCAATACTAGTCAACGCTGCAACATTCTAGGGGCGATTACATACCCAGGTTCACAAAAGAAACAGTGACATTTTTGTAGAAGGAAGTAACTTTAAAATTATATATACATATATATATATATATTATATATATATATATATATATATATATATATATTTTTATTTTTCATATGATCAATCAAAGCATACACTGAGAACCTTTGTTTGCTTTATATATATAAATGGGTTTGATCACGTCAACAAGAACAACCAACAGAGGCAAATCTAGAAGTAACAAACTGTTAACCATATACTGAACACAAATCCACAAAATCATAGATTTAAACCAATTTCTAGAAAGAAAAAGTTTCATTTCAAGAGGTTTATTAGATACTAGCATATTATGTATATGGTTAGTCTATCTTGCCTGTTTTAACGCATCCACCAGTCGTGAACATCCAGCAGGGACTGCTACAGCCACACGCCTTCCGCTTTATCCTCTGCTTCACTGGTCTTTTCTTGCAATATACCACACCAGGATTCCCTTTTGAAGGCACGACTAGAAGAATGCAATAGGTGGCTGTCCAAACACTAGATTGCTTCAATGCAGCTGCTTTGGGGGTGAGAGTCGAACTGCTTACCACTCAGTCCGAGAGCACTTGCGCTAGAAAGCTACACACCGACCATGGTTTGAAGCTCGGACACAAGACATAATGATTACATCACTCCTGGCTCTGAAAGGCATCTACCGTATTGATACACAACCTTTTCCTTCATCAGATTTGGGGACAACATCAAACTCTCGGTGCAAACATTGCAGCTGTAGCTTGTAAGGTGTGATAATTCCAACAGCACCCTTTATGCCTGCCAACATAGTGACTCGTTGAAGATGCTCATATAATTGCAAAGCAAATTGTGTTTCATGAATATTCTGATATGAAACAGGTCCGCCTCTATGAGGTTCTCTTCCATGAGTTACATCGAACAGCAAGAAGATCTCAAAAGAGAATCTTTGTAAATAAATTTCATCAGGTCTCCTGGTAACTCTCTCACTATCACAAGGTCGATTTTGGAGAAACAAAACTCAGTACATGATCTGAGTCTGAAAAATATCCTGCTACCTTCATCTCCCCAGACATTTTCTCCAACATTGCATAGATCTCCTGTGCCCGCGGGTGTGATCCGTCTCCTTGAAGGAGAATCCCGAATTTGAGGGTGTAATCGATGCTGAACAGATAACAACAAGGTTGGACCACCTGCTTGTTGGAGCATTCAAACAGGCTTCTACTACTGCAACATGCCTGCTGCCTAGCTAATTATTGTTGCAGGCAGTTGCTGTGGATCCCCAACAAGAACACACCATACAGCACCCAATGAACGTGGAGGTAACATGCCTACTTCCCTATCTTGCAGCTTCAACTGTAACCACTATATCAAACCCAACTTAGAGCAACATAACTGTCACCAATAAGCAAAGACATTGGCCTGCAGCCTGGCTGGAAGCGGCTTTCCAAAAAGAAAAGGTAAGACAGCTCAACTAAAACTTTATCTCGTTCTCCTACTACAGCTGCAAGATTTTGCTACAACTGATCACGACTGTGTGGTCGCGTGCAACCAGAACACCAGGATCAACACCAATGGTTCCCCATTCTAAACACGACCTGTCCGCTGGAACTCGTTGCAAGAACAGCCTGCGACTCCATTGAACTGCCTGTACAGCACGATTATGAGAAGCCAAACCCACCCTTGCAACCTCAGGGAGACAGACCTTCATTTCACCATTAATGAATCCACTGTCCAGAACACGCTGAAGCAATTCATCTGTTTCAGCATTTGATGGAGTGCAAAACAAGCATTCGTGGTTTTGGGCAGAAGAGGTAGACCACGTGACAGGAGATGGCAAGTCAAAAGAATTAATGACTGGGGCATGTGCGGCCACCAACCAGGAAGAAAAACTGAACACACCAAGAAAAGGGTGCAGGGCTCTTTAATGCCATGGCAGGTAAAAGAAAACCACATGGAAAATCAAATTAAAAATCTGATTTGAAAGATATGCAGCCAGCAAGGAAGAAGACATACGGTGGGTGGATAAAAATAAATAAAAATTGTTTCATTACTTCTCACGAACTATACGCCAAACAAGGCACTACAGGGACCCATGAATTTCGAGACCTTTTGTCCTTGTTTTAGAAACAGCTGCAACAGAAGGATGATATCATTACAAATTTACAGGAAAGGATTGCCAAGTTTTAACAACCTCCAATTACCCCCAATGATTTTCCACGTCTCCATAAGTTTAATAAAGTTGTTGCCAAAATTCAAAACCAATAAGCGGAGATAATTACTCAAACTGAACATATGAAGACAGAAACCACTTCCCAACAACAATTGACCCAAAAAATAGGCAGAGGAGCAAGGCTCTTGGGCACAAGTGATAAAAGGAAAGAAATTGCGTCCAGTTGTTGAGATTTCTATTCAATCGAAGTTTGAAGAAGAAAGGGAAAGATAAAAAAATGAACTTAACCTTCATGTTTGTGGGCTCCCTAAGCTAGTTGATCCCTTACATCTTAGACCTTGAGGATATCTTCCTTAACCAAACTTGGAATTTATCAGACGACACATTGATCATCCAATTCTGATTTGCAGATGAACACTTACAGGCTTTGTGGACTAAAGAGAAGATCCTCTCCCTCCCTCAAAAATCAACTTAGACATGTAGCTTACATGATTCCAAGTGGATGAGCTTCGGAAAGCTCATGCTCAAGTTGAAGCTGCCAGAAAAGAGAGCAAATCGGTTGTTATCCGGTGTTGCAAGACCATTATTTGTCACTCACTCCCTAGACTATGAGCATGACGACAACACCGGTATCGGTGGGCTATGGTGACCTCTCCATTGCTTGTTGGAACTACAATGGAACGATATCATTTTCTCCATGTACCTTCTAGGATGTTATTACTACCCAAGATCTCATCTTCATCATTGTGACCCATGAGAATCGTGAATAGGCCTTCTCTCTAGTCACACGCTACTCATGGACATCAGCTTCTCACTGTGTGATGCATAGATCAAATGGTGTTCGAGGTTTAAGTTGTGTGGCTTACCTAATTCAAGATGGCAAAGAAACTAATACAAATAGAAATTAGGGGCGAACAAAAACCCCAAGAGCATGCATCAATGAAGACTGGAGACAAAATTCATTGACTGTCCCTGTCTGTGCATGAAGGAGCCGAGTTGGGGGAGCCTTGGATGAAGCAAGACACTTTCTCTAGAATCCCCCCTATAGTTAATATGTTTATCTTTAAATGTCCTGTAAAAGTTCCATATTCCAGGTTCTATTGTCTCATGGGTAAGGAACGACCAAATGGTTTTAAAAGAGAAAGAAATTCAAACCATGAAGGCAAGGTAGACTAGGAGTATCAAAATGACCAAAATTTCAAAGAAAAGAATTTTCATTGATGACATGTTTTTGTTCATGCCACAAATATTTACTGGTCGATAATAGTGTTGGGGGAATGAAAAGCATTTTCTGTAACAATATTTCAGGAATGCTTAAGTTAACCATACTCTCATGATCATAGTGTTCAACAAATGGGAGCATAGATTGATCCTAATGGACTTTTTTAAATCACACTGCGGTAAAACTGGTAAATCTGTCAGGGTGATCAAAGATAGAATAGTAGCAGTGCTCCATAAACCTATTGATTTCCAAAGCATCACGAGATATCGAATAGAGGGTGGAGGGGAGGATACACAATAAACCCATGATACAAACATTTTGTGACACCCAAAATATTGAGCTTTGTGCCTCAATATAAAATTTGTATACTGAATACAATGTTTGACTATCATTTTAAAATAAAAATTATATTTTACAAATTCCATGAACACAAAAAATACATTTTTTTGTAGACCTGGTAATCATTGTCATGGCTATATTTTTGCAATTGAATACACTCAAAAAAGTAATTAATATGAATATAAGAAAAAGAAATACCTGATACAAATTGGAAGACCTAGGCAGTCGCGTAGTAACAGAGTTTTTCATTTCTGCATCACCCTGAATTAGCAACATTCCAAAAAATAATGAAAGAAAGATAAACTACAAATGCAAAAAACACTATTTGGCATTTTTCTTTTTGAGATATCAAATATAAAAAATCATGAAATGAAAAATATTTCCAAATCTAAAAATTAGTCATATTAAAGTCTGGAGTTTTGTACCATTTATTGACGAAGTTGACTGCTTAACCAAAAATCACTTCTGTTGGACGAAACTTTTTACTATTGACCTGCTGTAAAGTACAAAATTAGTTATCCATTGAATATGTTGTTTTGTGTCTAACCATTGTCAAAAGAGAAGAAACATTCTAATGAAGAGGAAAACAAATCAGTGTTCCTTATAAAAATGTGACCCAAGTAAAAATTATTATTTTAATTAATTGAATTGACTTTTTATGTTATTGTTGACTAGAATAGTTGTAAATGATTGTCATTAACGTAAATTTTGTTGTCATAAACGTTTTTGTACTTCATTAAGAACTACAAAAATTGTTACGAAATATTTTTTTGTTTAAACAGAAGGGCATATATAGCCATGACAAAAAGGCTACTTCAAAATCATGTAGCATCTCTAGTGAAAGTGAGTGGTACTTCAATTTTCCTTTTGATTTAAATTGCTCTTATAATTATTTTGTCACTCTTTTATAATATATTTTTTAATACGTTGAAGACAATAAAGGATAATTTTTTTTTTATAACTTTTTTTTTTTAACATTATTACAGGGTCCAACAGATTAACTTGAGGGAGCAATTGTAGTGTTTTGGGATACACAAAATTACCAATTACCCAAAGGCATAGTCGAAACGAATATTATCTCATATTTGAATAAACACCTTAAAAAAATTGGCACCACGGGTAATCTTGTATTCGTTAATTCATACGCTTGTTTTTTTATGAAAACAAAATCGAATTTCAAGAATTCAGGAAAAATGTAATGATATGAATGTAAGAATAAACTCCATTGATGTGAACGATGGAAAACAAGAAGTTGATAGGACAATCATAAGAGACATGGGAACTTTTGATTTCCGATTTGTCCGCATCTCGCCAAGGACAATTATCCTACTCAGTCATGACTCTGACTTCAACGAAGCCATTAAAAAAATTAAAAGTAAATAAACAAAAGTGATCTTGGGAATAGGACATAGACCTATCAGCAACTCCGCACGGGAAATCCTGGATACAAATGATACATGTGAATATTATTTTTAGTCTCTTATGCTTATACCGAAAAAAATATAAGAAGAACCCTTTGAGTTTATTTCGCTCTTTTTTAGTCAGTTTGAACAGTGAAAGAAACTCAAAGGGCTCTTCTTATATTTTCTTGGTACAAGCAACAAAGACTAAAAATACTCTTCCCATGTATCATTTGTATCAAGGATTTCCCGTGCAGAGTTGCTGATAGGTCTATGTCCTATTCCCAAGATCACTTTTGTTCCTTTACTTTTGCTTTCTTTTATGGCTTCGTTGAAGTCAGAATCATGACTAAGTAGGATAATTGTCCTTGGTGAGATGCGGACAAATCGGAAATCAAAAGTTCTCATGTCTCTTATGATTGCCCTATCAACTTCTTGTTTTCCACCGTTCACATCAATGAATTTTATTCTTACATTCATATCATTACATTTTTCCTGAATTCTTGAAATTCGATTTTATTTTCATAAAAAAACAAGCGTATGAATTAACGAATACAAGATCACCCGCGGTGCCGATTTTTTTAAGGTGTTTATTCAAATATGAGATAATATTCATTTTGACTATGCCTTTGAGTGGCTGGTAATTTTGTGTATCCCGAAACACTACAATTGCTCCCTCAAGTTAATCTGTTGGATCATGTAATAATGTTAAAACAAAAATAAGTTATAAAAAAAACTTTATCATTTATTGTCTTCAAAGTATTAAAAAATATATTATAAAAGAGTGACAAAATAATTATAAGAGCAATTTAAATCAAAAGGAAAATTGAAGTACCACTGTCACTTTCACTAGAGATGCTACATGATTTTGAAGTAGCCTTTTTGTCATGGCTATATATGTCTTTCTGTTTAAACAAAAAAATATTTCGTAACAATTTCTGTAGTTCTTAATGAAGTACAAAAACATTTATGACAACAAAATTTACATTAATGACAATCATCTACAACTATTCTAGTCAACAATAACATAAAAAGTCAATCCAAATTAATTAAAATAACAATTTAACTCAAGCCACATTTTTATAAGGAACACTGATTTGTTTTCCTCTTCATTAGAATGTTTCTTCTCTTTTGACAATGGTTAGACACAAAACAACATATTCAATGGATAACTAATTTTGTACTATCACTTTCACTGTAGATGTTACATGACTTTGAAATAGTCTTTTTGTCATGGCTATATATATCATTCTGTTTAAATAGAAAAATATTTCGTTAGAATTTCTACAGTTCTTAACGAAGTACAAACAACTTTTATGACAACAAAATTTACATTAATGACAATCATTTATAACTATTCTAGTCAACAATAGCATAAAAAAATCAATCTTATTCAATGGCTAACTAGTTTTGTACTGTCACTTTCACTGTACATGCTACATGACTTTGAAATAGCCTTCTTGTCATAGCTATATATGTCATTATGTTTAAACAGAAAAATATTTCGTTACAATTTTTGTAGTTAATAAAATACAAAAACATTTATGACAACAAAATTTACATTAATGACAATCATTTATAACTATTCTAGTCAACAATAGCATAAAAAGTCAATCTCATTCAATGGCTAACTAATTTTGTACTGTCATTTTCAATGTAGATGCTACATGACTTTGAAATAACCTTCTTGTCATGGCTATAAGTCGTTCTGTTTAAACATAAAAATATTTCGTTACAATTTATGCAATTCTTAATAAGGTACAAAAACATTTATGACAACAAAATTTATATTAATGACAATCATCTACAACTATTTTAGTCAACAATAACATAAAAAGTCAATCCCGTTAGTTAAAATAACAATTTTTACTTGGGTCACATTTCTATAAGGAGCACAGATTTATTTTCCTCTTCATTATAATGTTTCTTCTCTTCTGACGATGGTTAGGCGCAAAACAACAGATTCAATGGTTAACTAATTTTGTACTTTGCAGCAAGTCAATAGTAAACAGTCTCATCTGACATAAGTGATTTTTGGTCAAACAATCAACTTGGTCAATAAATGGTACAAAAATTTATACTTTAGTTTGGTTTTTTTTAGATTTGGAAATATTTGTCATTTCATGATTTTTATATTTGATATCTCAAAAGGAAAAATGTCAAATAGTATTTTTTTTTGCATTTGTAGTTTCTTTTTCTTTCATTAATTTTTGGAATGTTGTTCAGGGCGATGCAGGAATGAAAAGCTCTATTGCTACATGCCTACCTAGGTCTTCCAACTTGTATCAAGTATTTCTTTTTCTTATGTTCATAATAAATACTATTTTGAGTGTATTCAAATTGTTGAAATATAGTTGTGATAATGATTACAAGGTCTACAAAAAAATATATCTTCTGTGTTCATGGAATTTGTAAAATATAATTTTTATTTTAAAATGATAGTCAAACATTATATTCAGTATACAAATTTTATATTGAGGGACAAAGCTCAATATTTTGTGTGTGACAAAATGTTTGTATCCT
This sequence comes from Taxus chinensis, assembly GCA_019776745.2. NCBI lineage: Eukaryota > Viridiplantae > Streptophyta > Pinopsida > Cupressales > Taxaceae > Taxus > Taxus chinensis. The sequence goes on from JAHRHJ020003424.1 coordinate 66,138, forward strand.
GGGTTTATTGTGTATCTCCCCTTCCGCCCTCTAACCGATATCTCGTGATGTTATGGAAATCAACAGGTTTATGGAGCATTGTTATTGTTCTATCTCTTATCACCCTAACAGATGTCTCAGTTTTACTGCAGTGTGATTTAAACAAGTCCATCAGGATCAATCTATGCTCTTATTTGTTGAACATTGTAATCATGAGAGCATGGTTAACTTAAGCATTCCTGAAATATTGTTGCAGAAAATGTTTTTCATTCCCCCAACACTATTATCGGCCAGTAAATATTTGTGGCATGAACCAAAACATGTCATCAATGAAAATTCTTTTCTTTGGATTTTTGTTCATTTTGATACTCCTAATCTACCTTGCCTTCACGGTTAGAATTTCCTTTTCTTTTAAAACCATTTGGTCGATCCTTACCCATGAGACCATAGAACCTAGAATATGGAACTTTTACAGGACATTTAAAGATAGACCTATGCATCTGATGCAGAATTTTTCAGACATGAACACTACTACTACAATGCTTGAGATATCAAAGCTTGCTATTTTGATTCCTCACCAAACACATTTTTAATTCTGGAAATGAGCAATAATTTGACAAACTACAGATTGAATCCTACAAAATTTGATTGTAAAGCTCCAATTTCAAAATGTAGTTGCTCATGATCCGGCTCTTTCCTTTGGGATTCTTTCTCCTTACATGCTCTATCTTCCTCCTTCAACTAAAGTGTCTTTTTTTTCTCCCTCTCTAAGTGGTTGGATAGTCTGTTGTGCAGACATGTCTCCTTTGACAATTATGTCAGTCTCTGTAATGATCAATTGGTTCGCTTGCAGCTGAGGGGAACGGCAACAATCCTTGTGGTGGTCAAACTACCCTAAGTGCCTGACTGGAATCCAAGTGTCCTACTTAGTTGTTAATCAACCTTGGGCAGACAGCTAGCAGGCATTGGAAAAAAAAAATATTTTATTTTTTTCGATGTCAACATTGACAATTGGACAACATTTAACTTGTTAGATAAGATGAAGACCTGAATGGAAAGTATGAAAGAAAAAAGGGGGACTTCAATGTGGGAATTCAATATGTACATGTCCCACACCTATTACATGGCTCAGATAGTTCCTAGCCAAATAATATCTACTAGTCATGTTCCATTTTATCATCTCGACCTCGTTCACATTATTTACGTGAGTGAAATTTGCGCTAAAGGGGCAAAAAAGGGAAAAATTCAATAGGTTACAGGTTTGAAACCCAACCACAATGTTGGCTTCTTGAAGCACTTTGTAGCCACCTTTTTCACTTTTAAGCTAGATTAATTATAGAAAAACAAGTGATGCACGGACAATTAAGGATAAATAAACCCCTCTAATGGGTATGAGTGCGAGCGCTAAGTAGATTTTATCTGCTAATCGTAAGTTATAAACTTAGACTCTATATAAATTCTTGCATTATTTAGTGAAAATTGCTCGTAGACTTGCAAGGAGGGACTTTGACTAATAAAACCTTCACAGTGTACAGTACTATCTATGGCTCGTACCTATATATGCCTCACAAGTCTAAGCAAGAGAGATGGGTAAAACTTGTACTAAATTTTTGGGCTCGGAATAAATAAGCAAACCAAAATTTTGGGCTCTAGCAAAAGAAACAAACTAAAATTCTTGGCTCGGGAGAAAGGCCTGAGAGATAGGTGCACAAAGGAGTAAGGACCGTCCACACGACATTTTGATTTGTAGCAGGGCAGGGCGAGGCAGTAGTTGGCAAAGGATTTGTGATGGCTCCTCTACATTATCTGTTGTCACACTAAACTCTTGATAACACGCATTCTACAGTGTCCCAATGCAAGTTGATGTTATGTTATTTTTTCATGACTCCTACTCATGCACTAATTTTTTTCTGTCAAAACGAAAAAAACAACCATATTATGGTTGTGGTCATGTAGCTTTGTGAGAAAGACAAACATTTACCTCCCTATGTGTACTTTGTATTATGTTACTTGTGATAATGAAGTCTCATGGAGTTAAATCACCGCATGATAAATAGAAACATTGGTTCATTTCTCATTGTGTTACAAGTTTATTTAGTAAACACTACTTGGGAAGGATTTTACCGATTGCGGGGTTGTTTTTGGTAGATTTTTGGGACTGGCATTGCACCATGGTTTAGATTGACCATTCTAGTGGGTATTGCATCTGGCAGAATAATTGGGGGCAACTTTGTGACACTCTTCCACCAATATTAGATGCTTGGAGAACTCGGGCTGTATGGAGAAAATATTGTTGGATCTATAGGTAATGAATGCTCACGACCATGTGAATGACACTTACGCTTGAATCTCGAAATACTTGGGAATCAAAAAACATAGGTCACCATATTATAAAAGAAAGGATGAATTGAATCAAATGATGTCTCGGTGCATACTTGGCATAGAAGGATTATATAAAAACATGGCCACGCTATAGGTTTTCACCAGGAACGCATTTACAGTGACATCGGTACACATGCACACAGAATGTATTTACAGCAATGTTGGTAAACATGTACGAATTTATCTGAGTTTGTGTGTACATAGGTACAATGAGGAAGGGTGAGTATGGAAATTTGAAATAGAAACCGATAACAAAATAATAGCGTGTCATTGATATAGATGTTGAAAGAGTTGTCAGAATCGAGCAAGCTTGGGTTCTATTATAACTTGGAATACACCTTCAACGTAATTACATTATGTTGGATGTACGATGGAAACGCCAAAGGGGATACATATAAGAACTCAAACTGGTGGGAGCGAAATCATAAGAGAGAAAGAGGGGCGAAGAAGAAGGGGTTTGAGGGAGGAAAAGTACAAGGGTAGGGAAAGGCCTTGTGTTTTTCAGGCAGGTAGAACACACGTAAATGTAAGGCGAATTTGCATGCATGTTTCATGAGACATTTTAGAGACAGGGAGATGTGGAGTGGACCTGGCATCCTAGGGTAGAGATTACATGCACATGTGAAATTAGGGTTTTTTGGTAGATATTAGGGTAACAATCAAGGTTCCCCCCATTAACAGTCCTAATGATGTAGTCTGCCACGCATCGCAGAGCTCAATTTGGAGGGACTGATTTTGTAGGAGAGAAAGAGGTGCGAAGAAGGGGTTTGAAGGAGGAGAAGTGCAAGGATAGGGAAAGGCCTTGTGTTTTTTCGGAAGCTAGAACACACACAAATGCAAGGTGAATTTGCATACACGTTCCACGGGACATTTTAGAGACATGGAAACGTGGAATGGACCTCGCATCCAAAGGTAGCGATTACATGCACATGTGAAATTAGGGTTTCTCTCTAGACATCAAGGTAACGATCAGGGTCGCCCTCATCTACAGTCCTACCAGTGTAGTCTACCAATGACCATTGACGTCAATTAATTTTAATTTGCACGCATTTTATTTGTTAGATATCAAGATGAAGAAAAACAAAAAGTTACCAATAAAAAGGTGTGAATTAGTTTGGCAGGTAAGACGAAAACATGAATCGAAACTTGGAAATAAATTGATGGAAATTAAATGCTCGCATGGCATGCTGTAAGCACAAGCAACAGTAGCAACATTCGATTCACCAAAACAATATCGATAATTGAACGCTACCAACAACTATTCATATGAGTGAACGACAAATTTGATATGTTTGTCGAGCTTAGTAAAAACATGCAAATCATATTACTAACACAAATATTTAAAATATAATATACAAAACATTATATATGTTATAATGGAAATATCTATAAATATAGTTTATTGTATATTATATTACATTATATATTAAATGAATAAGTAATTAATTTAAAAATATATACAGAACGTATTTTTATATATATATATATATATATATCCAAATTAACATGTGAAATGTTTTAATTGGTAATAAATTTTATTTCTATCAACAACTCTTGGCAACAATAATATAATTAAGAATACAAAGTTTAAAAATGTTCTTATGGTTTAATTCTTATTCGATGTGAATATAGCTAAGTTTAACGAGGTTGCTTACGTTTGTCATTAACCCCTTAAATTATTTTTTGGTTAATTTTGTTTGCATCCTTCTGCCAATTCTAATGCATTAGAAACGTGTGTTGCATAAACATTTATTTAATGGTTTTTTTCGTGCGAAATTCGTAGTTGACCAAAGAAAATGGACTTTAAGTGTGGACACATGGACACTGAAAGTCATAAAACAACGAGTAAAAGATGTATATGGAACTCTACTACAAATATGAATTCGAACCTTACACGTGGACGACAAATATGAATTTGAGGTCGTTGATACGGTCTTAATTGTGGACGGACAAAATCAGATGGACCACTAATTTATATGAGATAATTTCTATCTCCATGGCCCTATATATAAAGACTATATTATAAACAATATATTTTAAACTATATATATAATGCCACCCCGTATTAAAAATATTTACTATTATAAACTAATTAATTACAAACTATGTATTCCAATATATATTTAAAATATAAAAAACACATTATATTCAAAACTATATACATTATAAATTATATTGTATACCATATTATATACTATATATTAAAAACTATATAGAAATATTATAAACCATATATTATAATATATATTTAAAAAAAATGTAAACATCAAAGTTAACCTCGGGCGTAATTTAACTAAAACAAAAAGTAAACCTCAAAGTTGTCAGCAGCATTATCTATGATCGTTAAAACAAAATGAAACGGATTATAATGTTATAGTTCTTCAAATTTGGACAGATTTTTCTACAACAATCTGGGAAAACAGTCGGCATAAATTCAAACGAACATATTGCGATCGATTCAGTGGTAACTAATCAAATAATATCAGAGCATCATTTACTTTTGATACAAAAATCTGTCATTTCCATTGTTCGGCGTAACTGCATTTTGCGACACGAAAAATTAGGGCAAATACTAAGTGTTATGGATCCTCGGAGGGTTTGACAGGTAGCAACAGGTTTAATGTTCGATTCTCTTCGCGCATTGAGAATTGTTAAGACCTAAAACAACATTTAAGTGTCCCAATTTCGAATTTTTACAGGGACAGATACTGAAAACCTTTTCAACAAATAAAAAACACTGTAAGCACAAGTTCCTTGTTCGAGTCTTCTCTCAGCTGTAAAATAAAGCTCCCGATTCGATTCGCAACAGATGGAACAGAAGGCACGGGACATTTTTTTTGAAACCCTAGAAATAAATAGAGTGTGGATGGCCGGGATTCATTTGAGGTCGTTGATATGGCCTATCATATGGACGGCGGAGATTGTATATTTTTGTCCCCATTGCCCGGTTTGTGGTTCCTTAGAATCATTTCTTGATACATTCTCCCGAATGCTAACTTTTCATGGAACATTTCTTGAAACAGCTTCAGCCTTAGCTCAAATCCTCTTAAGGGTTTCTCTGTTCTGCTGTCTTCTATCTTATGTTTATGAATGTAATGTGAAAAGGAGCATCCTTAAAACTTTGCGAATCTCGGAGGTTTAATTTGTGCCAGCGGTAGGAATACGAGGCCATGTGAAATATGCGGTACATTTTTTGCTACAATAATCTACTGTTTTCTCAAATGCAACTTGTGTTTCGCCGTCTCTTCAATATTCGGATCAGAAAGAAAACTATGTACGTGATAGTCAAAATTAGGGCCAGGGAGGAGGAGGAATAAATGCATCGTAATAATTTATTTTCGTGGCTTTTGACGCATTCTGCATCTATTTGTTTGCGTTTCTATATCTCAAAAACCCTAATGAAAATTTAAGATTTCTGTCTGAAATTAAATACTGCTAGGATTCTCCACAGATTTAAAAATAAGCAGTGAGAATTTCTCCACAGATTTGATGCTAAAATTTTAAAAGAGGAAAGAGGATTCCTTACCTGGAGCTGGCAGACTCGTGGACCTCTCCCGTTGGCAAGAAAATGATGAGAGCGATTTCAGCATCGCAGAGTTCGCTAGCCTTTTTTAATAATCCTGCTTTACGCTCGCAGAAAGTGAGCTTAACACAAATATTTAAATACTACAGAATGTTCTTGTAAATTATTGTCGATACCAGGTATATAAGCAATGATTTCATATAGGTATATTAGCAGAGCTGAGTTTTTTAGGTGATAGTGGAAAAGTTTACAGATAATTATTCTTTACCCGTACAAAACGCTACACGAGAACTTCACCTCGTACGGCTTTTCATTCATTTTTTATTTTTAAATAAAATAGATTCCGCTACAAAACCCTACACGAGAATTTCACCTCGTACGGCTTTACATTCAATTTTTATTTTTAAATAAAATAGATTTTTTCCGTTATTCGGAAAGGGTAGGTAACTTCAACTTTTTAGTTTTTGAGTTAGCTTTTATGTTCTATATATATATATATATATATATATATATATATATATATATATAATACATTTTGTATATATTTTTAATTATTTATTTATTTATTTGTAATATGATATACAATAAATTATATTAAATATTTTAATTGGCAAAAAAAAATATTTCTATTACTAATTCTCGGCAACAATAATTTAATTAAGAATACAAAATTGAATAATGTTCTTGTGATTTAATTCTTATTCAATGTGAATATAGCTAAGGAGGTGGTTTACGTTTGACATTAACCCTTTAAATTAATTTTTGGTGTATTTTGTTTGCATCCTTGTGTGAATTCTAATGCATTAGAAACGTGTGCTACATAAATATTTATTTAATATTTTTCTTATGCGAAATTTGTAGTTGACCAAAGAAAATGGACATTAAGTGTGAACATGTGGACGTTGAAAGTCTCGAAACAACGCATAAAAGATGTATATGGAACTTTACTACAAATATGAATTTGAACCTTACACGTGGACGACATATATGAATTTGAGGTCATTGATACAATCTTAGTTGTGGACGTACGAGATCGGATGGACCGCTAACTCGCACTATATATAAAAAAAAAACTATATTATAAACAATATATTTTAGAATATATATATATATATATATATATATATATATATATAATGCCACCTCGTATTAAAAATATTTAATATTATAAACTAATTAATTACAATGTATATTTAAAATAAAAAATAAAAAAATACTATATTCAAAACTATATGATAAACTATATACATTATAAATTATATTGTATACCATATTATATATTATATATTAAAAACGAAATATTAAAAACTATATCGAAATATTATGAACCATATGTTATAATATATATTTTTTAAAAAGTAAACCTCAAAGTTGACATTCGACTTAATTAATTAAAACAAAAAGTAAACCTCAAAGTTGTCAGCGACATTATCTATGGTCGTTAAAACAAACTGACACAGATTAAAATGTTATAGTTCTTCCAATTTCGACAGATTTTACTACAACAATTTGCGCAGACAGTCGGCATAAAACATATTGTGATTGATTCAGTGGTAATTAATAGATAATATCAGAGCGTCATTTACTTTCGATAAAAAAAAAATTGTCATTTCCATTGTTTCGTGTAATTGCATTTTGCGACACGAAAAATTAGGGAAAATATTAAGTGTTACGGATGCTCAGAGGGTTTGACAGGTAGCAACAAGTTTAATGTTTGATTCTCTTCGTGCGGTGAGAATTGTTAAGACTAAAACAACATTTAAGCATCCCAATTTTAAATTTTTATAGGGATACATACTGAAAACCCTTTCAAGCAAATTTAATAAACATTGTAAGCATAGGTTCCTTGTTCAAGTCTTAAATCTCGGCTATAAAATAAAGCTCCCGATTTGATTCGCAACAGATGGGCCAGAAGACAAGCGCAAGACAATTTTTTTTTGAAATCTTATAAATAAAAAGAGCGTGGATGGTCGGGATTTATTTGAGGTCGTTGATACAACCTATCAAATGGAATGCGGAGATCGCCTCGCATTGATACAACTGTCATATGGCCTCTACATTTCAACCTGAGTAAATGCTTCGGCGTAAAAAAAATTTACATTCGATACAAGATTGTATATTTTTGTCCCCATCATCAAATTTTTCATTTCTTAGAATCATTTCTTGATACAATCTTTTATGCAAACTGTGATGCCGCGAAAAACGACGACGCTCTAGGAACTTGCTTCCACTAAACACATAACTGAAACTACAATTTTTTATTTTTTTACATTACAAGGTAATACGTTGATCAACTACTAAAGAATAAACATCGAAAACAATTCTATATTGCCTCACACCTAATTGTTGTGGTATATTTTTTTTAATTTTATTTACCATATTATATTGGGGTATGTTTCTTTCTTTCATTCTTTCTATCACATTTTATTGTGTCTTAGTTTATTAAAATGTAAAATTTTAATAAATTGATAGTGAAGTTTTTTTTTTTTTTTTTTCTATGGACAAACCAGAGCTAAAACCAAAATTTTCGAACCCAAAAACTCCTTAACGTTTGTTATTCATTCAAGCAGTGCTTCCCCCAAAATATTGAGCTAACCCATCACCATCAATAGGTGATATGATCAAACCAGGGGTTCGATCAGGTGTCTTTCAAAACCAGTGTCACTTCCTATAAACGCATTGTTCAATGCATCTTGGAGGTTTAATATTAATGGCATTCCATTGATTGTAAGAATTTTTAAATTATTTTATCCACATGGACCATGGAGTACAAGTGTGTAATTGTATTCTAGATCAAACTTATTCTCATGCTTTTATCAGTTCTATTAACTAAATGGAGTCCAGATGGATTAACTACTTATGTGGCTGCCATGTAAATCGATTTACACACTAAATCTTTTGATTGTCACATCAAGTATTCATTATGTTGTGTCTTGACATGGAAAACATTCAAATTTACTTTCTTTAATGTGGATTATTCATAATTGAAGTTTGAACAAAATGACAAGGATTTAATAGTAGTGTATAACATTCAAAATTAAGTTTGAAAATTATGGTTGGGGGTGGGTGGCTTTAATAGCCACCTACCATTTCATTAAATCTCCATCCCCTTTGGCATGTGGGAACTACTCCTGCTGGCCGCATATCTTCATTTATTGAATTTCGGATCCGCAGATCTTAATGCCCCCTTATGTATTTTGGTCGGCCCCACCTGTTTTTACTCTGCCCTGGCCGCGTGGGTTTGATGTGGTGGTTATAGATGAAGTTACAGGCTAGTGAAGCAGGCGTGTTACCTCTTTTTTTATTCAGCCCTGGCCGCGTGAGTAGATATGGTGGTTATAGATGAAGCTACAGGCGAGTGAAGCAGTTGTGTTACCTCCACTTTCATTGGGTGCTGCGAGGTGTGTTCTCAAATTCGGGGATCCACAGCCACGGCCTGCAACTTAAGGGACAGAGGCAGCAGGCAGGTCGCAGCATAGGATGAAGCCTTTTGGGCACTTCCAACAAGCAGGTTGACCCAACCATGTTGTTAACTGTTCAGTATCGAATGCATCCTCAAATTCGGGATTCGCCTTCAAGATATTTTTATCAAAATCGATTAAGGGACAGTGAGAGTGTTACCAGGAGACCTGATGAAATTTATTACAAAGATTATCTATTGAGACCTTACCTTTTACAGTGCAACTCGTGGAAGAGAATCTCATAGAGGTGGATCTGTTTCATATCAGAATATTCATGGAGTACAGTTTGCTTTGTAATTATATGAACATTTCATAGACCTTGGGAAGCGCATTAATTACTTATACATGCGTAGGTTCTATTGCATATATAATTAATATTATTTCTTGGCTGCAGTTTATATTAATATACTTTGTTAATATAAAAGAAATATTAATAGTATATTGGTATTAATATAATTTAATAATAGTAAATCCATTAATTTTAATATTACTTTAATATGAATAATATTTAAAATATTAGTATCCTTATTAAGCATTAAGGACATATGGGTATTAAACTTAATAAGTTTAGAGCTTTTACATTGAAATTTCTTTCTACACAATTTAATAGGCATTGTACGGGATTTCAAATAGATTTGATTTTATTTCCCTTAATAATTTGCAAATAGATTTTACAATAAATTCTTAAATGAGGAAAAACATAATAGAGCTAGAACTTAAATTACTTCATTGGCATATTGAAAACTATTTAAAACTTAAGTCTTTCCATCAACAATACAAGAAGAGAAAATGCACTAATATTCCAACTTTTCCAATACATCTCTTTTAAGTAACAAAATGAAATTTAATATATTTTTTTTTGTAAATTTCCCAACATTCCACGAAAGAGGAGTTTCAACAATATTTCCAATAAGTTTTAGAGTAAGAACTACTAACATTCAACAAGATCAACACACTCATATGAGGTTCCAAGCCAAGTTAAAGGAGAATAAATTGTCTTTCCTTCAACTTTCAATTCCATCCACATTACAACCTTAATAATGAAGATCAATACAACTCTCCTTCAAAATCTTAATACAACATTTTCCACTTAATGTGGGAACAATTTACAATAATGGAAGCTAAAATACAAAGCAATATTACACTTTCTTCCACTCTAGGTGGGTAAAAATACAAGGTAGTTTCACATTGTCATCAACAAGGCTCCAATGCTACAAACATCAACAAGGTAGCTCCTCCAATAGTTTGCTTGATTCACAACAAAATAAGGGGAGAGGCAACGCTCTCCTCCCAACCAAGATACCCAATGGAGAAGAGAAGCCATCCTCTCCATTGGCCCCCGAGCCCCAACCACATTACAATGGGAGAAAATCCAACTCATGGCAACTACTAGCTTCCACATAACTTAACATGAAATTTCACATTCATTCCATAATCCTTCAAAACAAAAAAATCAACAACTCAACAAGAGGGAAACCATCAAAACAACAAAGTCACAAGGCTTATCAAGAAAGCCATAAGAGTAAGACCTATGGGGAGGCCACTTATGCCTCCCAATGGGAATGGGTGCCACCTAAAAGCCTCCAATGCAAAACACATTACCCCTAACAACTCTTATGCCTCCCTCAAGTACCCCTTATCCCTCCATCCACTCTTATGCCTCCCTCAACTCTTATGGCTCCCCCAAAGTAAGAACAAGAAGAAAATGCAAGCATTTCTCATACTAGGTGGGCACCCAACCCAAACTCCCTCCTCAAGAAAATGATCTCTTATGCCTCCCTCAAATAAACTCCCCATAGTCTCCTCCCACTCCCAACTTAGGCATTCTACCCATTCCCAACAAGCATTTCAAACAACAACATTCAACACAACATATATATGCATTCATATAACAAAAAAGAAACATAATACAAACAAAGGTGAAGCTCCTACCTTTCCATGGTAGAGCTTGTTCCAAGTATGAAGTCTCAAATCCCTCCAAAGATCAAGCAAGCATCTACAAGCTCCAACAAAATTCCCACAAGTATCAACAAGCTCCAAAAATCCACAAACTCCTTCAAAATCCTCTCCTCTCCAAAATACAAGAGACTAAAAATGAAACCTCCAACCCCCAAAACAAACAAAAGGATCAAATAAATAGAGAAAAGAGAGGGAGGGATGATGTGGCTCCAAGTAGGATGCCACCTCCTTTTCCCTCCACTCCACATCACTTGGTCAACCTCATATTCCAAAGCACCATTAATAAGTGGTTGAAAGAAAGGCAAGCACCTTACACACTCCATCTAAGCCCACTCCCCCAAAGGACAAAATTAAATTTTTGAAAGAAAGTGCAATTAATATTTTACCTTTTTATCCCCCCAAAACACCTAAAAGACCCTAAATTTGGCCTTCCAACCCATAGGTAGGGTTGGCATGGGGTTTTAAGAGGTGTGGGACAAGTTTGACTTGTCCCACAAGCTTTCAAATTTGGCCTCTAAGGCCAAATTCGAGTTTCCCATGTGGGGTAGAGTGTGCTACACTCAAAACTCAAACACACATCATTCCACACAAAATCCAAAGTAAATCAAGCCTAATAAATGAACTCTCTTTTGGTCATATCTTTTAATTAGTTTAGGACAAATTCAAATTAGCTTAATTAAGACACTACAACCCATGACTAATAAAGGGGTAAACACCAATCCAAAGAATATGAATAATAACACAAGTAAAATTTCACTTACTAAGAGAAACACATACTAACATAATAGAAAGGGAAAATTAAAACAAAACAACACATGACCCCTTGGTCACAATTTTCCCCTAACCAAATAATTCTAACACACACAGAATTACTTGTTGCCATGGTGACCTTAGTTGGATTCTTCTCGAATTCCGATGTGGTTGGTCTCCACTCCCCAATATTGTTGTGAATATAATATACCTGCAGAACAGAGAATACCTCCTTCGGCCTGTTGGCCGCATTAAAACATTCATGCCAAATATACAATATAATCTAAAATAAACGACACATGATTTACTATCATCTATGCAAGTACGATATCACTTACACTTTCTAGTACATTTCTATTCCACATCTCATTTATGTCAAAACGATCATCACATTAATCACATTAATCCAATTATCACGTTCTACCCAATATGATTAAATATATCACATGTCATAATTAAAGATAAATAACCATGTCAAAAGTATACAAATATCATCATCAAATGTCCACCAGTAGACCATATGCATCATATAAAGATCAAATCAATAACAGTCCAGTGTCTATGATATCTACTAGCATGCTAAATCAAGAAGCCATAATAAATCCATAAGTGAAGTAATCAGTCTCGAAAACAACAAAACAAAAATGGTGTCAAAGGGAAGTGGGCACTACATCCCCCTCCCCTTAGACTCGAATTCCTCCTGGAAGTCACTAGAAAAGGTGTGGAAACTTTCCTCATAGCAAAGTAGCATCCTCCAAAGTAGCTGCAGTCTCATCATATCTGTCCCATTGGACCCGAACCTGATCAATCTCTCTACCGCGAAGGCCCAGGGTCCTGCGCTCTATAATGCATATGGGCTCCACCATCACTTTCCCCTGATCCTGCACCTGCAATGCGGTCCAATATAGTACGTGAGAAGGATCAGAAATATATCTCCTAAGCACAGAAACATGAAACACATCATGCTCCTCTCCCTCTTTACATATTTCTTATCCTTTTGGACCCCTTTCACTTCTTAATTACTTTTTGCTACTTTGGGTCAGCCTTTCAGTTGTTAATTATGGCATCCAAACAAGGGAACCATATAAATACAAAGTTATGTTTTCAAAATAAGGGACCAAACACTAAGCATTACATATCACCACCTAAGCTTGCATTTAAAGGCACAAGAGCATCAAAGGCATCCATCTAGCACTCCTTCAAGGGACAAGGGTTGCATCGGTTCTACATACACATCATATGAGGGAAAGTATATTATTTTCCATCCCACACATTCTATACATCTAGTACATTCTAGATCTAGCATGTTATCACTGTGTAACTTGCACAAGGGCATCCTAGGGCATCATTTATACACTCACACAAGAACTACATGGAGTATGAGATGTAATACAGTTATCAGTCGTAAGTTCACTCTTCAGGTAATCGTTAGGGTCAAGTTGACTCCCCATTCTATATTTTCCTTTTTAGGTTTGATGTGGTTTGTGGATATGTGTAGGTGAACTTATTTCTTGCAGGTTATAAGTACATTCGCATATCAGACAACGACTCCGGAGCAACAAACAGGAAATGAAAACGAACATTATCAGGCCCTAAAAGAACTAGACCTACAGCATCTACTTGGACACGAGTGCCCATATCCAATTGCCATCACCCATGCGGCCCTGCCCTCCTGCAGACACCTTTTTCCTGCACCATTCCTGAGTTCCATAACTTCCAGTGAGCATTAACAATGTTGTCTATAACCTGTTTCAGTATTTCACTTGCCCAGATCACTTCCAGTTTGTTCAGAAATCAGTTAAGTCTTCATATTGATTTGATAAAATATGAATTAAATATAATGACAAAGTAATTGATATGGTAAACTACAACAGATATACAAATGTTAAGCACTCAAACAATGTAAAACTATAAGTAAATAGGAGGGATAGATGACTTAGTTGAATCATGTGCAATCTGGAACTAATCTAGGTAGTGTGAAGTGTTAAACAACGCTGGAACTATGTCACAACTGCTCTCTGTGAAATCTAGATTCTGAAAATGATCTCGAACACGAGTGTCTAGTGTTGGACAGGGGCGCTTGGGCGCTGGTGATTGTTCCCGGGCATTGGTGACTACGCAGAAGCTCAGAATCTACTTTCTCCTATGTCGTTAGGGTTTCACTGTCACTTTTTTTCTGTCATTTAATATTCACTCTTTGATTGTCGAGGGTACATGTAACTTGCAACACAAACCCAAACTACGTGCACAAGCTCACAAAAACATCAAATTGGAATGAAAAATACAATATGTGAAGTCGGACTGACTAACCTTGGCGATCACCCAAAGAGTGAACTTATGAATGAGTGTTGCACTACACTCTACACTCCGTGTAGTTCATTGTGCTTGTGTGTGTAATAATGTCCTTAGGTTACCCTAACGCCAATGATGCAAAAACAACAAACTATGGCTAGATAAGATGCAAATGTGTGATATGGAATTGAGCACTTCCCCTTCATATGTAGTGTATGTAGCCCAAACATGTAATCTCTTGCAATTCTAGTGATAGTATGCAGATGAAATTGTCCCTTAGAATTACTAGTCATAATAATAGAGTGTATGTTGTGTATATATATGGATCTCTTGTTTGAATTTTGACACTAGAGATACAAAAGGTTGACTATGAGTTTGAGATAAGGATTATAAAACTAGAAAGGCCGAACAAAAATGTCAAAATAAGTGAAAAGAACAAAGAGGATAAGAGTGCCTAGGTGCTAGTGTCCAAGATAGGTGTTAGTGTCCTGGGATAAATGATGATAGATGTGAAAAGACAAACAGACAAAGATCCTTGTGACCTAACCATAATTGGGTACAAAAATGACAGATGTGAGAGAGAAATGCAATAGAAATAATCAAAGTAAGTGGATCAACAAAGGATTGTGTCACAAGTAAATACTTTTCTTACTTAATATCCATGCATATAACAACAATCTTGAAGGCCTAGTAAACTAGTAGTATGTGCATGATTTTGTGTCTACATTTCCCCTCTTTATCCTATTTGAATGAAATTCCTAGGTACTATAAAGAAAGTAAGGAACATACTCGTGTAGAGTCTGAAGAAGCCATGTTGCAAAGTTCATGTAGAATGTAGAAACTTATAGTGTGGTGAACCATGGATCAATGCTTTAAACCATGAGGTGTAAGTAGAGATAGTGAATCATCGTAAGGAGAACTTCGAGAAATGGTTGAAATTGATTTGGAGATTTTGGATATTTTGAATTGTTATAAAAGGAAATTGAAGAGGTAGGGAGCGATCAATTCCCAATCCAATTTTTTTTATAAATGGGAGGTTTTGGGTGACTTGCCACTTGAGGAAGAGTGTCGGGGAGAGAGATCTAGTTGTACTCTCCATCCATGATTACATCCCCAAAAGGTCTAACCACTGCAGATGGATATAGACCAAATTTAGTTTCGTGTTGTTTTGTATTGTTTTGTATTGCACCTAATTGAAGAACCCTTATAGGAGCGGTGTAGGAAAGGAAATGCTATCTCATTTCCCACACTCCTATAATAACATATTTTATGGTTTACATAGTGTTAGATGGATTCAATAGTTAGGTCATCTGGAAGCGATAGAAATGTAAAGTGACTCCTAATTTAGGTCAACTGGGAGTGATAGTAACTATGATGCAACTCCCAAGTTAGGTCATCTTGGAGATATAGTAAATGTTCTTATTGTCCCAATAGTCATTGATTTTCTTTTAATGATAAAAGATTACTTTGAAATTTGTGTACTTAGTAAATTACTCATAGAGAGATTTTTGTGATTCTTATACCATCAAAGTTAGGTCATTTATCAGGGAATAGATAGCTATGAAATAGTATAAAGTATTGATTGTAGCATATAATGATTGTACCTTCTAATTTGATTGAGATGAGATCAAGTTCCTAATATATTTAATACACTAGGAGCGTTGATTGACAATATTGTGACCTGAGAGAGATTAAGGGATGATACCGATTGTATGCCCCTCTTTCGGCGATCTAGGGTGAAGGGTGTAGAAATGAGCACTACGCCAAAAGCAAGATTTATAAGATGTTGTAATAACAAATGTGAAATAGTATTGGATAGTATAGTCAAAGTGTGTGTTGAGTATGGAGCTTAATTGCTTCACAAGAAACTTGATTTTTACATGTTACTGGTTTTGACAGTGAGTGGCATCAGTTAGGGTATAACAGGCATCGGTTAGGGTATGACCGACATCGATTAGGCAGGGACCGACATCAGTCACCTGTGTGATGGTGTTTTGTTCTTTAAAGAAGAATTAGAATAAATCTCTTACTTTAAAAATGATTTATGGATTGTAAAAGCATAGTTAGTTACCCATAATATATGTATGTATGTATGTATGTATGTATGTATGCATGTATGTATGTATTTATTTATTTATGTATGCATTGTATGAGGAAAAATGATAGAAGAAAATAGCAATTGTTTACATGTTAGTTTTCTTGGTGAGCAAGAAAGAGTAGTTGAGTGAGGGAAAAGTATTGAACATCCTTAGAGGTGTTGGAAGACAACAGATCTTCATTGTATTTCCTATATAAAGCACTGAATAATAATATATTGGTCATTTCTTGGTGGGCGTAGCCCACACTGGGTGAACCACGTCTAAATTTGGTGTTATCTTTCTCTTGTTCTATTTTATCTTCAGGTTATTTCCACATTCATTGCTTGTATGCTTTATCTTATTATAGATTTGTGCAACATTGTTATATGGTTAAACCCCAACAACTGATATCAGAGTTTTGTTTGGAGGTTTTGTGTGTTGACAGGATTTACTCACAGAGGGTTTTCTGATTGAGTGGGATCATAGTAATGACAGAAGATAGTAAATACCGAGTAGAGAAATTTGACGGTCATAATTATCAACTATGGAAGATGCAGGTGGAGGATTATTTGTATCAGAAAGATCTATACTTACCGTTAGATGAGCATGGACAACCGAACATGATGACTGATGAAGAATGGAAGGTTCTTGACAGAAAGGTTCTGGGATCTATAATATTGTGCCTAGAAACATCGGTGGCTTTGAATTTTATAGATGCAAAAACCACGGTAGAGCTAGTGAAATATTTTGCAATTTGTATGAAACTCCCAGTACTTCGAATAAGATTTATTTGATGAAAAAAAATTTTAATTCTAAGATGCAAGAAGGTGGACCTGTATCTAATTATTTGAATGATTTCTGATCTATTGCAAATCAATTAAAATCGGTAAAAATTTTGTTTGATGATGAAGTGAAAGCACTTTTATTCTTATTCTCTTTGCCAGATAGTTGGGATAACTTGGTAATGGTTGTTAGTAATACAATGACTACTTCTAAATGTTTGAAATTTGATGATGTGGTTAGTGTAATCCTTAATGAGGAAATACGTAGGAAAAGCTCAGGAGAAACATCATCTGGAAACACTTTAAATGTAGAAAGTAAGGGAAAGATCTAAGGAGAGATCATCAAAGATCGAGAAGAATGGGAGAACAAAGTCAAAAAATGGTAGATCTAGATCCAGGTACAGAGATTTACTTTGTTGGAATTGTGGAAAGAGAGGACACGTAACA
The DNA here is from genome assembly GCA_019776745.2 of Taxus chinensis. Classification (NCBI taxonomy): domain Eukaryota; kingdom Viridiplantae; phylum Streptophyta; class Pinopsida; order Cupressales; family Taxaceae; genus Taxus; species Taxus chinensis. The sequence continues at coordinate 83,791 of JAHRHJ020003424.1, forward strand.
AAGGAGTGTTGGTCCAAGGAAAACAAAGAGAATACATCAGACAAAGGTAAAGAAAAAGGTAAAGAGGTAAACGCTGCAAGTGAGGTAAAGTAAGATGCCCTTATTCTCTCTTTGGATAATAAATTAGAATCTTGGGTTTTAGATTTTGGGGATTCTTTTGATGCTACCCCTAATAAGGGTTATTTCAGAAATTATGTTCAGGGTGATTTTGGACAAGTTTATTTTAGGAGATGATGAGTCTATGCAATATTACTGATAAAGGTGATGTTTATCTAAAGTTACAGAATGGAAATCCATGGGTATTGAAAGATGTGAGGCATGTGCCAAGCCTCAAGAGAAATATAATATTTGCAAGGAAACTTGGTGAATCTGGATGTGTGGTTACATTCACAACTAATTCTTGGAAGGTTACCAAGGGATCTCTTGTTGTGGCAAGAGGAAAGAAGGTAGGAACTTTATATCTGTCTACTATGTTACTGATTCCTTTTTTTTGCTATCTACTACAATGCCATGTGGCATAATTGACTAGGCCATATGAGTGAAAAAGGAATGCAGATCTTAAAGGCTAAGATAAGTTATCAGAGTTATTAGATCTTAAATTTTGTGAGCATTGCATATTTGGAAAGTAGAAGAGAGTGAGATTTCTCAAGGTTGGGTCAACAAAGAAGGATAAGAAATTGGAGCTTGTACACTCGGATGTGTGGGGACCAGCTCAGGTATCTTCTATTGGAGGATCCCAATATTATGTGACTTTCATTGATGATGCCACAAGGAAGGTATGGATCTATTGTGTTAAGCGTAAATTTAATGTTTTTGAAACTTTTAAAAGGTGGAAATCCCTTGTAGAAAATGAAACAAACTTAAAATTAAAGTGCCTTAGATCTGACAATGGTGGTGAGTACTGCAACAAGGTGTTTAATGATTATTGTTTTGAGAATGGAATACGAAGAGAAAGAATGGTTCCTAAAACTCCACGGGAGAATGGAGTTGTAGAAAGAATGAATAAAACAATCATGAAACATTTCTAGAAGCATGAGGATACATGTCGGCTTGCCTTTGAAGTTTTGGGTAGAAGCAGTCGATACAACAGTGTACTTGATCAACCAAGGACCTTCAACAACACTGGATGGTGGAATACCAAAAGAAGCTTGGTTTGGAAAAGAGGTAGATTTTTATTTTCTTAGAGTTTTTGGCTCAGAAGCTTTTGTGCATGTTAATAGAGAAAATAGGAGGAAGTTGGATGCTAAATCTAAGATATGTACTTTCATTGGTTATGGCTTTGGTGATTTTGGATATCGATTTTGGGATTTAGAAGATTCTAAGATTGTTAGGAGTCGTGACATTGATTGGAATGAAAAAATAATGTATAGGGATCAAATTTTGGTGCCTAACCATGAACAGGTTGAGGAGATTTTTAAGGAAAATCAGTTTTCAAACCTAAGCAGACATCCACAGACAACAACATTGGTTGTACAGAAACTGATGTCGATAAGGCTAACCGGCATCGGTAGAAAGGATCAGGTTCAAAGAAGAAAACTACCATAAGAAGCGTCACTACTCCTAAAACCGATGTCGGTAAGGCAACTGCAGTCAGTCGACAGACAGAGGAACTATGGTCGGTTATGTAACCGTAGTCGGTTACAGGTGACCGATGTTGGTCACTGATAGAGATTGACATGAATGTGCAACAGGCACATAATGAGCCCTAGACACCCTAGATCTCAGTAAGAAGGTCATAAAGAGTAAACAGACCTCCAAAAAGAGTAAGTAGACCTCCAAAAACATTCATGCCAAATATACAATATAATCTAAAATAAACGACACATGATTTACTATCATCTATGCAAGTACGATATCACTTACACTTTCTAGCACATTTCTATTTCACATTTCATTTATGTCAAAACGATCATCACATTAGTCCAACTATCAAGTTCTACTCAATATGATTAAACATATCACATGTCATAATTAAAGATAAATAATAATGTCAAAAGTATACATATATCATCATCAAATGTCCACCAGTAGACCATATGCATCGCATAAAGATCAAATCAATAACAGTCCAATGTCTATGATATCTACTAGCATGTTAAATCAAGAAGCCATAACAAATCCATAAGTGAAGTAATCATTCTCGAAAACAACAAAACAAAATGGTGTCGAAGGGAAGTGGGCACTACATCCCCCTCCCCTTAGACTCGACTTCCTCTTGGAAGTCACTGGAAAAGGTGTGGAAACTATCCTCGTAGCAAAGTAGCATCCTCCCAAGTAGCTACAGTCTCATCAAACCTGTCCCATTGGACCCAAACCTGATCAATTTCTCTACCGCAAAGGCCCAGGGTCCTGTGCTCTATAATGCGTACGGGCTCCACCATCACCTGCCCCTGATCCTGAACCTGCAATACGGTCCAATCTAGCACGTGAGAAGGATCAGAAATATATCTCCTAAGCACAGAAACGTGAAACACATCATGGACGCGAGATAAGCTAGGTGGAAATGCTAGACGATAGGCCAAGGGACCGAGGCGCTCCAAGATCTCAAAGGGACCCACAAACCTAGGAGCAAGCTTAGAACCTTTTCTGTAACGGATAGGGATTTTATGTGGTCTGACACAAAGAAACACCTTCATTCCTACCTCAAAACTGCGATCTGTCCTATGCTGGTCTACATACTTTTTCTATCTGTTCTGCGCCTCTTGCAATCTCTGTCTGATCAAGGTAACCTGCTGCTCCATATCCTGTAATAATGCTGGCCCAAGGGAAACCCTATCCTCAACCCTGTCCCAACTAAGAGGCATCCTGCACTCTCTACCATATAAAGCCTGAAAAGGAGCCATGCCTATAGAACTCTGGAAACTATTATTGTAGGAAAAATCCACCAAATACAGATACTCCTCCCATTTCGACTGATGATTCATCACGTACATCCTGAGCATATCCTCCAAAATCTGATTCACCCTCTCTGTCTGTCCATCTGTCTCAGGGTGATAAGCTGTGCTGAAGTTAATCCTCATCCCGAGAACATACTACATGGTGGTCCAGAAATGGGAAGTGTACAAAGGGTCACGGTCACAAATGATCTTCCGCGGAATCCCATGTAATCTGACAATCTCATCAAGGTATACTCGTGCCACAGAACTTGTTGTATCGGTGGTCTTCACTGGAGAAAAATGAGCTACCTTTGTCAATTTATCCACTATGACCATGATGGCGTCGTGATGGTATCTCGACGTAGGTAACCCAACAATGAAGTCCATGGAAATGGTGTCCCACTTCCACTCCGGTATGGCGTGAGGATATAAAAGGCCAGCTGGATGCTGATGCTCAGCCTTCACCCTCTGGCACTCTAAACAGCGTGACACAAACAAAGCACGTCTCTCCGAAGTCCTCTCCAAAAATACAACTGTCTCAGGGTGGCGTGCATCTTCTTCACCCCGGGATGGGCTGAATAAGGTGCACGATGAGCCTCTGTCAAAATGTCATGTCTCAAGCCTCCATCTATAGGAACATATATCCGACCTCTGTGTCTGAGAAGACCATCTGCCTCTAATGAAAATCCATCAAATCTCCCCTCAAGGGGTCTCTGAGACTCAATCTCTGCTCTGGCTGCAAGGTAGAAACTATCCTGAGGAAGCTGCTGCAAGATCCTACTCCGCAAATCTGTGCCCACTGAGGTGGCCATAGCCACATGTCTCCACCTACTCAAGGCATCTGCAACCACATTCTCCTTCCCTTTCACATGCTCTATCTCCATGTCATACTCACAGAGTAACTCCATCCAACGCCGCTGACGAGCGTTGAGATTGGGCTGCGTGAAGAGGTGGCGAAGACTCAAGTGATCAGTCCTGAGTGTAAATCTCCGGCCAAGAAGAAAATGTCTCCACCGCACTAAGGCATGTACCACTGCTGCAAGCTCAAGGTCATGGGTCGGATAATTGAGCTCATAATCTTTGAGTTTGCGAGACTCAAAGGCAACTATTCTACCCTCCTGCATTAACACACCTCCAAGTCCTGCCAAGGAAGCATCTGTGCAAACGTAGAACTCACCCTGAGGATCTGGCACTGCAAGAATAGGTGCTCTCATGAGGCATTCCTTCAGTGTACTGAAAGCCTACTCACATCTATCTGACCATAAAAACTTCTTCCCTTTCTGCTGAAGGGAAGTGATGGGGTGTGCAATCTGAGAGAAATCCTGAACAAACCTCCTGTAATACCCTACTAGACCCATGAAGCTACGCACCTCGGTCACACTAGTGGGTGCTGGCCAGTCCATGATGGCTCGAATCTTGGAAGGATCGACTGCGATACCTTCCCCAGAAATGATGTGGCCCAAATACTGCACCTCAGGCTGAAAGAACGCACACTTCTCCAAGTTCCCGTAAAGGCACTGTTCGCGAAGACACTGAAGAACCTGGCGAAGGTGCTCCTCATGCTCCTCACGTGTGTGTGAGTAAATCAAAATGTCATCAAGGAAGATGAGCACGAAGCGATCAAGGAAGGTCCTGAATACCCCATTCATCAAACTCATAAACACTGCGGGGGCATTCGTCAAACCGAAAGGTACCACTGTGAACTCGTAGTGGCCATATCTCGTACGGAATGCTGTCTTGTGAATATCCGTCTCCGCAATCCTGAGCTGATGGTACCCTGACTTAAGATCTATCTTAGAGAAAACTGTAGCCCCCTTCATCTGATCAAATAAATCATCAATGCGTGGAAGGGGGTAACGATTTTTGATCGTTACTTTATTCAGCTGACGGTAGTCAATACACAACCGAAGAGATCCATCCTTCTTCTTTACGAAGATCACTGGTGCACCCCAAGGGGATACACTAGGATGGATTAGGCCTTTCTCCAGAAGGCCCTCAAGCTGCAACTTGAGCTCACATAACTCAGGAGTAGTCATCCGATAGGGTGCTCGTGAGATAGGTTCTACGCTCGGAACTAGATCTATATGGAAACCTATCTCATGTGGGGGAGGTAACCCCGGTAGCTCCCCTAGGAACACATCAGAAAACTCTGATAAGATGGGATGGTCATCGAGGGAAAGTCCTCTCGACTCATCCTCTGATCTGTCACTGACCGTAATAGCAAAAAACTGACAACCCCATCGCGCACACCGCTTAAGCTACATAGCGGAGATGGTGCGAATGGATACGGCCCTCATAACTCCTGATATCACTGACTCTACTCCAAGATCATCTATGCAAAGCAATAGTCTTATGGTAACAATCCACTCTAGCTCTGTGAGCGGACAACCAATCCATGCCTAAAATGATGCCATAAGATCCTAATGGAAGGATCCGAAGATCAGAAGTAGTGGTGAAGGGTCCCAAATCCACTACACACTCCTTAACTAAGGAGTCTACAGAAATTTTGGCTCCAGAAGCCATCTCAACGTCCCAACTACGGCCTTGCCTAACTGCCACCAGCCTACAACGCTCTACTAAGGATGGTGCAATAAAAGAATCAGAAGAACCAGAATCAAATAATATAGAGGTGGAAATACCACCAATACTACCTGTCGTCTCAATCACAGTACTCTGGTGCTCAGCCTGGCGGTTCTCGACCGCTGCGTAGATCCGATGACTCCGTGCCATATCTCCAACATTAGGCTCTGAGCTCTGTGTCTTACCCTTGTTAGGGTTCTGTGGGTAATCTCTCCAATGATGTCCAACAACACCACAACCATAACAGCTGCCTGGTCCTCTCCAGTGGGATGCAGCTCCTACTGGTACTCTAGATGTCTGAGCTACAGATCCTGACAATCCGGCTATGGACTGCTGAGGTCTCTGCTGACAAGCTCCTGCTGACTGAGCTCTCGGCGCACCCTGTGTCCTGATGGGACCCCTAGGAGGAGGCCCCATACTACGTCCTCTCTGCGCATCAAATCTCTGAGGAGGTCGGTAAGGTGGGCGGGTCTGCTGCTGCTGCTGCTGCTGTGGTGGCCTGAATGAAGCTTGCCCTGAACTCTGTCCACCCCGTGGAGGAGGAACTGACCCCTTCGACCTACCATCCTGCATCTGCTGGATACGGCTCTGAACTCTGTCTCTAGCCTGTTGCGTCTTTCCCCGTGTCTCCTCTGCAATATAGGCCTTCTCCACGGCCTCTGCTAATGTCTGTGGGCAGTGAATGCACACTGCGCCACCTAAATCCAAGTTTAGGCCCCGGATGAACCTGTGAATCCGTACCTGCTCATCCTGCATATAGTCGACGTACTGGAGTAGGTCCAGAAATTGACTCTCATACTCAGCTACTGTCATCGATGCCTGACGGAGGTCATGAAACTCGTCTATCCGCTGCTGTATAAATCTCCTGGGTAAATACCTGCTCCTGAAACCCTCCTCAAACAGCTCCCAGGTAATCGTCTCTGAGTCAACATGGAGCTTCTGCTCCTCGGTCCTCCACCAGACTCCTGCTCCATCCTTCAGAAGATGGATTGCAACACGAGCTTTCGTGTTGCTAGTACAAGGGAAGAGCTTGAAGCATCCGATCAAGCTCACCAACCAGGCCTCTGCCTGAAAACCACCTGTATCACCTGAATAGTGAGATGGTCGTAGCTTCAGGATCTCCCTGATATGGTCTGCAGCTGACGTATGATGAATCCTAGGTCTCTCTGTATGCTCCTCCCTCTGTCTAGGGCTCCGACACTTGTCCCTATGTCCTAAGATCCTGTCCCCATGTCCTCTCTGTGGTGACTCTGCCCTAGCCGACTCCGCACGGAAGTTCTCTGCCCTGTGCTCCTCGCTGTGTCGAGGGGATACCTGGGCATCTACTGATGGCTCCAAACTATGTCTTGCAAGTCGTCCTCCCAAGGGCTCTCCGCGTATAGCGGCATTGACATCCTGGAGTGTCTGCAAGATCTGAGGTAGAATGGCTGCTACAGCCTGCTCTGGCGGTGGTATATCTAGGTCTATATGAAGAGACCCCTCACCCAATCCGTGCCTCCTGCACAGATCAAGGCGAGAGTTAGTTCATTGTTCTAGGTCTTGTGCCAGTTTTCTAAATTTGTTGTTTCCTATAATTATCAACATTGTGGTTTTATATATTAAAAGAATCAGCTCTGCACTAGGTTAAATGTTCATGTTTCATGTTTTCTACGTGTGCCCAAGGGTCCAAGCTTCGAACCCCCGGCTCTGATACCAAAGTGTGATGCCGCATAAATAAGACGACAATCAAAGAAATTGCTTCCACGAGCAAATAACCCAAAACAATACGACTAATTTTTTTTTTTGTATGAGATTCAAGATTTAAGAGAACAAGTTTACAATTGCTATATATTTAAATTGGGTCACTTTGTTATTGTGTCAAGGACTGGATGCTGGAAATAGAATCTAGCTAGGTCACTAAGAGCCTCCCTAATGTTCTTCTCGGCACTAGCATTTTCATCAAAGCTTGACGTCATGAGCCAGTTATTATCCAAGGAGTCATTTAATCTTGCCTCTAAAAAATACATTAAGAGCATAAGTCGGTGGATAATTATCCTCGTGTCATGATCGTAATTCTACAAACGAACATTAAGGGGGGGGGGTGATTAGGTACTCGTCTTTATCTATTAATTTTTAAATCAGTATAAAAGGATTGAATTTAAATTTCAAAATTAAAAATGAAATATATATTTTATCAAAAATTACATTAAGTAAAATCTATATACTTAAACATAAATTAGAAATTTGAACAAAAGGGACAAGAGTTTTAAGGTGGGAAAGCATTCAAATTTAGGTTTGAAAACATGGTTGGGGTGGGTGGCTTTAATGGCCACCTGCCATAAACATTGAATTTCCCTCCCCTTGCGTGCCGAACAGCTCCAGCTGGGTCGCATCCTTATTTGTTTATTGCAAAAAGGATTCGCAATCTTCTGTCTCCCGCCTTTGTTTGGTCTGCCCATGGTTTCATTCGGCCTGGCCGCGCAATAAAAAAAATGGTTATAGATGAAGCTACAGCAGGTGAGTGCAGCAGGCGAGTTACCCAACCATGGCCGCGCGGGTCAGGATGGTGGCCAGAGGAGAAGCTACAGACCGGTGAAGCAGGCACGTTACCTCTTTCCGCTCGGCCCTGGCCGCGTGAGTTGACAGGAGGTTAAAGATGAAGCTACAAGCGAGTGGGAAGGTGTGCTACCTCCACTGTCATTGGGTGCTGCGAGGTGTGTTCGTGACGGGATCCATGGCCGTGGCCTGCAACAGCAAACGGCCAGGTAGTGGGCAGTCGCAACCGGAAAAGAAACCCTTGCTGAGCACTTAGAATAAGCGGGTTGTCCAACTAAGTTGTTATCTGTTCAGTATCGAATGCACCCTCAAATTCGGGATTCACCTCCAAGAGACTTTTATCAAAATTGATTAAGGAGTAGTGAGAGTGCTACCAGAAGATCTGGTGAAACTTATTACAAGGATTTTCTATTGGATACCTTTCCTGTCTTACGAGGTAGCTCGTGGAAGAGAGACTCACAGAGGGGGATTTGTTTCAAATCATAATATTCATGGAACAGTTTGCTTTGCAAAAATAGTGCGAAAAACTGTAAAACGCTTGTATAGGTTGCAACCGTAAAACTAATTGTTTTTTGATTTCCATACTTTCAAATGTTTTTTTTTTCTTTGCTAATGAATAAATTAGTCATTTGAATGTATAAGTAACCAAAATCTAAAGCATGTATATCCATTAAATACTATTCCAAAGTTTTATTTTCCAAATATTTAAGTTTGTATATTTGTATCTATTTTAGTAGTAATGATTACTTTATTGTTTATAATTTATTCTTTTAGTTTTACACTTTTCTATATTTTCTTTCACGTGTATGATGTAGGAATGGATCTATACTAAGTATGCAAAGGAAAAATTTTATACTATGTATGCAACCAAATACTTAGCATATTGGAAACTTATAAACTATTTTTATTTATTTTACAAGAAGAGAGATTGCACTAATATTCCCACTTTTCAATACATCTCCTTTAAGTAACAAAATGAAATTTAATATATATATTGTAAATTTCCCAACATTTCCTCAAGAGGGTTTCAACAATATTTCCATTAAGTTTTAGAGTAAGAACTACTAACATTTCAACAAGATCAACACATCATAAGAGGTTCCAAGCCAAGTTAAAGGAGAATAAATAGATTGTCTTTCTTTCAACTTTTAATTCCATCCACATTACAACCTTACTAATGAAGTTCAATACAACTTTCCTTCAAAATCTTGTTACAACATTTTTCCACTTAATGTGGGAAAAATTTACAATAATGGAAGCTAAAATACAAAGCAATATTACACTTTTCCTCCACTCAAGGTGGGTAAAAATACAAGGTGGTTTCACATTGTCATCAACAAGGCTCCAATGCTTCAAACATCAACAAGGTAGCTCCTCCAATAGTTTGCTTGATTCACAACAAAATAAGGGGAGAGGCAACGCTCTCCTCCCAACCAAGATACCCAATGGAGAAGAGAAGCCATCCTCTCCATTGGCCCCCGAGCCCCAACCACATCACAATGGGAGAAAATCCAACTCATGGCAACTACTAGCTTCCACATAACTTAACATAAAATTTCACATTCATTCCATAATCCTTCAAAACAAAAAATCAACAACTCAACAAGAGGGAAATCATCAAAACAACAAGTCACAAGGCTTATCAAGAAAGCCATAAGAGTAAGACCTATGGGGAGGCCACTTATGCCTCCCAATGGGAATGGGTGCCACCTAAAAGCCTCCAATGCAAAACACAATACCCCTAACAACTCTTATGCCTCCCTCAAGTACCCCTTATCCCTCCATCCACTCTTATGCCTCCCTCAACTCTTATGGCTCCCTCAAAGTAAAAACAAGAAGAAAATGCAAGCATTTCTCTTACTAGGTGGGCACCCAACCCAAACTCCCTCCTCAAGAAAATGATCTCTTATGCCTCCCTCAAATAAAACTCCCCATAGTCTCCTCCCACTCCCAACTTAGGCATTCTACCCATTCCCAACAAGCATTTCAAACAACAACATTCAACACAACATAAATATACATTCATATAACAAAAAAGAAACATAATGCAAACAAAGGTGAAGCTCCTACCTTTCCATGGTAGAGCTTGCTCCAAGTATGAAGTCTCAATCCCTCCAAAGATCAAGCAAGCATCCACAAGCTCCAACAAAATTCCCACAAGTATCAACAAGCTCCAAAAATCCACAAACTCCTTCAAAATCCTCTCCTCTCCAAAATACAAGAGACTAAAAATGAAAACTTCCAACCCCCAAAACAAACAAGAGGATCAAATAAATAGAGAAAAGAGAGGGAAGGATGATGTGGCTCCAAGTAGGATGCCACCTCCTTTTCCCTCCACTCCACATCACTTGGTCAACCTCATATTCCAATGCACCATTAATAAGTGGTTGAAAGAAAGGCAAGCACCTTACACACTCCAACTAAGCCCACTCCCCCAAAGGACAAAATTAAATTTTGAAAGAAAGTGCAATTAATATTTTACCCTTTTATCCCCCCCAAAACACCTAAAAGACCCTAAATTTGGCCTTCCAACCCATAGGTAGGGTTGGCATGGGGTTTTAAGAGGTGTGGGACAAGTTTGACTTGTCCCACAAGCTTTGAAATTTGGCCTCTAAGGCCAAATTCGAGTTTCCCATGTGGGGTAGAGTGTGCTACACTCAAAACTCAAACACACATCAATCCACACAAAATCCCAAGTAAATCAAGCCTAATAAATGAACTCTCTTTTGGTCATATCCTTTAATTAGTTTAGGACAAATTCAAATTAGTTTAATTAAGACACTACAACCCATGACTAATAAAGGGGTAAACACCAATCCAAAGAATATGAATAATAACACAAGTAAAATTTCACTTACTAAGAGCAACACATACTAACATAATAAAAAGGGAAAATTAAAACAAAACAACACATGACCCCTAGGTCACAATTTTCCCCTAACCAAATAATTCTAACACACACACAATTACTTGTTGCCATGGTGACCTTAGCTGGATTCTTCTCGAATTCCGATGTGGTTGGTCTCCACTCCCCAATATTGTTGTGAATATAATATACCTGCAGAACAAAGAATACCTCCTTCGGCCTGTTGGCCGCATTAAAACATTCATGCCAAATATACAATATAATCTAAAATACACGACACATGATTTACTATCATCTATGCAAGTACAATATCACTTACAATTTCTAGCACATTTCTATTCCACATTTCATTTATGTCAAAACGATCATCACATTAGTCCAATTATCAAGTTCTACTCAATATGATTAAACATATCACATGTCATAATTAAAGATAAATAACCATGTCAAAAGTATACAAATATCATCATCAAATGTCCACCAGTAGACCATATGCATCATATAAAGATCAAATCAATAACAGTCCAATGTCTATGATATCTACTAGCATGCTAAATCAAGAAGCCATAATAAATCCATAAGTGAAGTAATCAGTCTCGAAAACAACAAAACAAAATGGTGTCGAAGGGAAGTGGGCACTACAATAGGATATCCCTCATTAGAGTAGCTTCCCCCTGAATCACTGAATCAATAAGATTGGTCACTTTCTTGGTAGAAAGTAGCCCACCTAGGTGAAGCAAGTATCTGCAAGTGTTACATGTTGATCTTCTTTAATTTATCTTTAATTGATTAATGTTTATTATTGCTTTGTTTACAACATTGATGTTATATCTGCTATAATTAATGTTATATCTGGGGACCATTAGATAACACTTACAAAGGGGAGATTTCTCTTATGCAACATGAAAAGAATGGGCCTTTAAATCACTACGTGAGTTGAAAAAATAGGTCTATTCAAGCAGTGGAAAACTTTAGATTGAAGGCCTTCAATGGATCTTTGAACTGATTTTTGCTGCTCTTCCAACCTTCTTTTGCTTCTTGAAGAGAGTTGTAAATACTCAAAAGATTCGCTTGTAGACAAAATTTTCCCTATTCTGTATTCCTCAGGAAAAATGGAACTACGGTGTCTGAAAACAAAGCTTTACAAACTATGGGATACAGATTTGTATAAAGGTGCCTTTGGAAGCTTGCAAGATACAACACACATTTTACCTAGAGAGGTTTAAAGCTCATCACATCCTCCCATTTTCGTGCAAATCATCAATTCTGCTAAAGTAAAATAAGCATTCAAATTATCAGCAGAGTCAAAGAGATAACTGCAAAATAACAATGGTGGTGATGCACCAAGAGGCTCCTAATTGATTAACCTGGATTCCTAATTCCTTGGCTACAAAAGACATGGTGTCAACCTTGTAATGAACCTCCTGAAGCTAAAAGTCCTCACCAATGCTTTCCTTGAAGGATACAAACTTCTATTTAGAATGAACCTCAACCTAAAGACATTGTTCATCCCTTAAATGCAAAGCATTCAAAGCAAATGAAGCCACACTTGCATTTATATCCAAAACTTAACCATTTACAAGCATAAATTTGAGGCAAGATGACTTCACGAGTGAGTTACAAAGGACTGAGAGCCCAAGAAAAGTTTTCCAGCTAAAAAAATTAGATTCAAACCGAGAACTTATTATGCCATTTGCAGTCACATTTATAAAATTTGAAACTAAAGACCAGAAGAGGCCGATCACGTAATATTGATTAATGAAATTCCACCCAAAACCATAGGACCAATCTGCAATGTTTCAGGTATAGGTAGCTAACATCAACAAAAATACGCTGTATAAATTGTCAGTGCAGGAAGATATTTATACTTGGATATTCAAATTTGGGGTGATGGAGTGGTTAGCGTGATTTTAAAATAGGCACATCTTTTGTACTATTCCGCTTAAGAGCTCTATTTCTAACAAATTTTGCTTCGGGTTTTCAACTCCACGGAATACTACGTCTTTGATATTAGCGAAACAGCTAAATCTGAAATGCCCGTGGCCTTCCATATCTGAGCTTGCTACATCAAGATATTCTTGGAAAACTTGCTTGATTTTTCCGTTGTAGAAACAAAGTCTCACGGAAATTTGGTCCTTGGAAAATGTGAAGAGCTTCTCCATTCGCAATAACTTTACAATGAATGGTGGCAAAATTTCCAACCCCACAAGAAATTCACATGATTTTCCAAGTTTGCTCTAATTACTGATAGCATCTGTTCAAAATGAGATGCTAAAGTAGCAAATTATGCCAACTATAGTAATTACAACATACCATCAAAGGCTTCTGCAGTATGACTAGTGGAAGTAATTGCTTACAACAGGGTTGAAGAAAAAAATGTATGGATATCTCTCAGGTCATCAAAGTTGAGGTCCCTAAGGATTTGAGTCGGTGGATGTAGATAGTAAGCATGATTGTTCTATAACAGTTAAATTCAATGAGGAAGATGTTCTAAAAAATTATCTGTTTGTAAAGTCTAAAGCCGCAAAAAGACGACGCTCACGACGACGACGACGCATTTCGCGCCACAAACAATCAACCCGAAAATACGACAAATTTTTTTTTTATAAGAGGATCAAGATTTAAGAGAACAAATTTATAATTGCTGTATATTTGAATCAGGCCTCTTTGCTATTGTGTCAAGGACTGGAAGCTGGAAAAAGAATCTAGCTAGGTCACTAAGAGCCTCCCTAAAGTTCCTCTTGGCACTAGCGTGGTCGCCAAGCTCGACGTCATGAGCCAGTTATTATCCAAGGAGTCATGATCGCATTTCTACATACGAATATTAAGGAACAAGAAATTTAGGTACTCATCTTTTATCTATTCCTTTTAATTTAGTAAACAAAAAAAAGAAACAAATTAGAATTTCCAAATTTTAAGTGATATATAAATATAACCAAAAATTACATTGAGTAAATCTATACGCTTAGACATAAATTTGAAATGTGACAAAAGGAACATGAGTTTTATTGGTGGGAGGGCATTCAAATTTAGGTTTGAAAATACGGTGGAGGTGGGTGGCTATAATGGCCACCTGCCATAGCAATAAGTTCCCCTCTCTTGCGTGCCGAACCAGCCTGGGTCGCATCTGACATTCTCTTACTGCAAAAAGGATTTTCAAATCTTATGTCTCCCCTTCCTTATTTTACCTGCCCACTGTTTTAATTGGCCTGGCCGCGCATTAAAAGAATGGTTATAGATGAAGCTACAGCTGAGAAGGGCGTGGAGCTGTTTTACTCGGCCTCCAGATCGCGCGAGCAAGAAGGAAGGGAGACGAAGGAGCTACAGGCAAGGGACAGACTGGTGGCTCGTTTAAACTGCTCCTGACCGCGCATGCTGCTGAAAGGGAGGTTGAAGGGGGTGGTTAGGCGGAGCTACAGACACGAGGGGAGGAAAAGCTCATAGAGGTGAATCTGTTTCATATCAGAATATACATGACGCGGAGTTTCTTACAAAATGGTGTGAAAAACTGTACACGCCTGTACCGATTACCACTGTACAGCTATTTAGTTTAAGATTTCTATACTTACAAATGCCTTTCTTAAGCAGGGTCCTCAACAGCGACCGGCATAGTATGGCAGCAGCCCCCTTTTGAAGCGCTTAAGACAAGCGGGTTATCAACTACGTTGTTAACATGTTCAGAATCGAATGCATCCTCGAATTCGGGACTGCCTACAAGATATTTCGATCAAAATCGATCAAGGGACAGAGAGGGCGTTAAGACCAGCAGTCTGTCCAACTATGTTGCTATCTGATCAGTATCGAATGCATCCACAACACGGGATTTACCTTCAAGGCGCATATAAATATCAAAATCGATTAAGGGACAGTGAGAGTGTGTTTTGACCTGATGGAGTTTACTACATGACTCCTTATGGAGATTTACCAGTTACAGTATTAGCTCGAGGAGTGGGAACCTCATATAGGTGGATCTGTTCAAATCAGAATATTTATGAAACATAATTGTTTGCCATCATTTGAAATGGAAAGTGCATTGGATGCTTATACCTACGTAGGTTTGATTGCATGTATAATTCAATATTATTTCTTGGCTGTAGTTTTGATAATATACTTTGTTGAAGCAAATAAATATTAAAGGTATATTGTTATAAATAGAACTTAAAAATAGTAAACACATTAGTTGTAATATTACCTAGATATGAATTGTATTGAAAATATTAGTTCCCTTATTAAACATTGAGGAAATATGGGTAATTTAACTCATTAAGCTTAGTATTTTTGCATTAAAATCTCCTTCTACACAATTTAATAAGCATTGTATGGGATTTCAATAGGTTGATTTCATTTCCTTTTACAATTTGCTAAAAGTTTTACAATGAATTCTTATATGAAGAAAACATAATAGAGCTAGGGCAAAATTTACTTCATTGGCATATTGAAAGCCTATTTAAAACTTAAGTCTTCCATCAACAATACAAGAAGAGATATGCACTAATATTCCAACTTTTCCAATACATCTCCTTTAAGTAAACAACAAAATGGAATATTAAATATATATATTCTTTTAAATTAAATTTCCCAACATTCCCCAAGAGGGTTTTCAACAATATTTCCATTAAGTTTTAAAGCAAGAACTACTAGCATTTCAACAAGATCAACTCATTCATAAGAGGTTCCAAGCCAAGTAAGAAGGAGAATAAATAGATTGTCTTTCCTTTTTCAAAATCTTGTTACAACATTTCTACTTCATGTGGAACAAATTTACAATATTGGAAACTAAAATACAAAGCAATATTACATTTTTCCTCCACTCAAGGTGGGTAAAATACATGGTGATTTCACATTGTCATCAACAAGGTTCCAATGCTCCAAATATCAACAAGGTGGCTCCTCCATAGTTTTCTTGATTCACAACAAAATAAGGGGAGAGGCAACGCTCTCCTCCCAACCAAAATACCCAATGGAGAAGAGAAGCCATCCTCTCCATTGGCCCCCGAGCCCCAACCACATCACAATGGGAGAAAATCCAACTCATGGCAACTACAAGCTTCCACATAACTAAACATAACATTTCACATGCATTCCATAATCCTTCAAAACAAGAATCAACAACACAACAAGAGGGAAAACAATCACAACAACAAGTCACAAGGCTTATCAAGAAAGCCACAAGAGTAAGACATATGGGGAGGCCACTTATGCCTCCCAATGGGAATGGGTGCCACCTAAAAGCCTCCAATGCAAAACACAATACCCCTAACAACTCTTATGCCTCCCTCAAGTACCCCTTATCCCTCCATTCACTCTTATGCCTCCCTCAACTCTTATGGCTCCCTCAAAGTAAAACAAGAAGAAAATGCAAGCATTTCTCTTACAAGGTGGGCACCCAACCCAAACTCCCTCCTCAAGAACATGATCTCTTATGCCTCCCTCAATTAAACTCCCCATAGTCTCCTCTCACTCCCAACTTAGGCATTCTACCCATTCCCAACAAGCATTTCAAACAACAACATTCAACACAACATAAATATACATTCATATAACAAAAAAAAACATAAAGCAAACAAAGGTGAAGCTCCTACCTTTCCATGGTAGAGCTTGCTCCAAGTATGAAGTCTCAAATCCCTCCAAAGATCAAGCAAGCATCCACAAGCTCCAACAAAATTCCCACAAGTATCAACAAGCTCCAAAAATCCACAAACTCCTTCCAATTCCTCTCGTCTCCAAAATACACAAGACTAAAAATGAATTTTCCAACCCCCAAACAAACAAGAGGATCAAATAAATAGAGAAAAGAGAGGGAGGGATGATGTGGCTCCAAGTAGGATGCCACCTTCTTTTCCCTCCACTCCACATCATTTGGTCAACATCAAATTCCAATGCACCATTAATAAGTGGTTGAAAGAAAGGCAAGCACCTTGTACACTCCAACTAAGCCCACTTCCTCAAAGGACAAAATTAATTTTGAAAGAAAGTGCAATTAATATTTTTACCCTTTTATCCCCCCAAAACACCTAAAAGACCCTAAATTTGGCCTTCCAACCCATAGGTAGGGTTGGCATGGGGTTTTAAGAGGTGTGGGACAAGTTTGACTTGTCCCACAAGCTTTGAAATTTGGCCTCCAAGGCTAAATTCGAGTTTCCCATGTGGGGTAGAGTGTGCTACACTCAAACTCAAACACACATCAATCCACACAAAATCCCAAGTAAATCAAATCCTAATAAATGAACTCTCTTTGGTCATATCCCTTGATTAGTTTAGGACAAATTCAAATTAACTTAATTAAGCCACTACAACCCATGGCTAACAAAGGGGTAACTCCAATCCAAAGAATATGAATAATAACACAAGTAAAATTTCACTTACTAAGAGCAACACATACTAACACAATAAAAGGGAAAAATTAAAACAAAACAACACATGATCCCTAGGTCACAATTTTCCCTTTACCAGATAATTCTAACACACACACAATTACTTGTTGCCATGGTGACCTTAGCTGGATTCTTCTCGAATTCCGATGTGGTTGGTCTCCACTCCCCAATATTGTTGTGAATATAATATACCTGCAGAACAGAAAATACCTCCTTCGGCCTGTTGGCCGCATTAAAACATTCATGCCAAATATACAATATAATCTAAAATAAACGACACATGATTTACTATCATCTATGCAAGTACGATATCACTTAACACTTTCTAGCACATTCTCTATTCCACATTTCATTTATATCAAAACGATCATCACATTAGTCAAATTATCAAGTTCTACTCAATATGATTAAATATATCACATGTCAGAATTAAGATAAATATCCCTGTCAAAAGTATACAAATATCGTCATCAAATGTCCACCAGTAAACCATATGCATCATATAAAGATCAAATCAATAACAGTCCAATGTCTATGATATCTACTAGCATGCTAAATCAAGAAGCCATAATTAAATCCATAGTGAAGTAATCAGTCTCGAAAACAACAAAACAAAATGAGGTCGAAGGGAAGTGGTTCAAGACAATATAAAATTGTAGGCTTGATGATTATATCAAAAAGGCGTAACTTGGAAAGAATGTTTAGGAAGTGGATTTGGAAATATTGGTGCTCCAAGACTAAAAGAGAGGCATACCCCCTATAAAGCCACGAATGAGAGTTGGGGTTTATGCAAAAGGCTGGACTATAAAATTGGACCCACAAGTAGGTGTAGGCTGATGCGATCTCTAGGAGCTACTCTTTGTACAAAAACTAGAATTTTGAGAGTGCTTGGAATTATTGAAAATCACAACTTTAATTTCACTACAATTGACGACGAGTTGTTGAAGATCATAGAAACGAGCAAGGACATCAAATTGTCATTTTGAGCCTTTGGCAAAGTATGAGAGGCTGACAACAACATCGACAAAAAAGAAGGATATAACTATAACCAGCGCATGCAAAACACGTTTGTTTCCAAATGGTTATGTTGTTGAAGAAACTCTAACTTATCAATGTAAATGCTAAATAGGGCTGGAGAGAGAGGGCACCCTTGCTTGACCCCAATGGTACTCTTCACATAGTCGGAAAAACCTTGAGAAGAACAAAATGTCCAATATATGTCTCACAAAGCCTCAATGTGATAGTAATCAAAAATCTCTAATGTTGACATCTCTTAACTTCTTGCAAAGCGATGTCTTTGAAGAGAGTCAATGGCGTTTCTTGCAAAAATCAACAAAAGACTTTAGAGGATCTGTGGTGAGCTTCTTCAATAATAGTTCGGAGTGTAAAGATGTGGTCAATAGTGACACTTCCTTCTCAAGCCAACATGACCCCTAGCTCTCTGCATAACCTGTGGCATACAACTCGACAAATGTATGCCCATTCACAATGGGCGTGTAGTTGTTGGGGGTAGAGAGATCTTCGGATTTATGAATAGGGTGAATGATGTGTTGGGACCACGATTGAGGAAAACCTAAGCAAGCACACCACCTCATGAAAGAGCATGGCAAGGGGATAGGCCAGGGAATCCGCACCATATTTGATGGATTCAGCTTGGAAACCTTTGAGATCCGTTGCTTTGGTGGTGCACAACTTCAAAATACTTCTCTTAATGGAAGACGTGGAGAAGGTCGAAAGCGGATGGTGGAGTGGGGGTTGTGATAGAAGGGTGGCCTAGAATGCCAGGAGAGAGCTGGGAAAGGAGACTGAGCTTTTTAGCAGGACAAGTGCATGCCAAAAGGTATGGAGTGGGTAGGACTAGCATGGAAGAGCGAGATTTTTTGAGATATTGTAATGCTTGAATGATGGCATCTGATTGTGTAAATTAATCTCTTGAAGGTTGTCAAAGGTGCAGCAATACAAACATAGTTGCAAACAATTTTTTTGTAGTATCCAATTAAACAATACAATCCTATCATCCCTTCAATTGTTGTAGGCAGTTGTCATTCGGTCATGCATACGTATTCATTGGGTCTACCTTGACCCCTTCATGGGACACCATATGTCCTTTATATTCATCTTCTTGCATTCCAAAAAGCACATTTAGTTTGCTTGGCATAAAGTTCATTGTCTTCTAATACTTTATCCACATGCCTCAAATGTTTTCCCCAAGTCTTACAGTTTATTGTATACTAGAGTGTCGTAAAAAAAAACCATTACAATCTAATGAAGAAATGGTCAAAAAATTGAATTCACGAGGCTTTGAAAGGTACAAGGAGCATTTTATTTATATTTATTTTTAATTGGTAAATGGCTTCACTAAAAAATTACAAGGGCCCTCATGTGTCCGACGCTTTGAAAGCTAGGATGAGATTTAGTAAGATAAAATGCCATCACTAACTTTCATGAAAACCCTCGTGTTCGAAATACTTTCTTACACATTTTTCATCTTTATGCCAGATTAGACGATAATCTCAATGAAGATTAAACTTAGTTTAAAGCACGTCACAAGTTCATGTTAAAACTCTTCAATAATATTAATAGGATTTTTTGGAGAGCGAGCTTATCTGGTTTGTGATAATCTGGACCCGTACTCTATGTTTCATCTTTTTTAACCATCACGACTGATTAAGATTGAGAAATTTTGCTCCACGGAACAATTCTTGCATCCATCAACTCCTTCACTGATTTTTGAAATTTTGACTTCTGTTCATAGAGGTAAGAGTATGGCGTAATGTTGCGAGAAATACTCCTTCAAATTAACTAAATTTATGATCGTGATCCTTACTGAGGGTTAAATCCTTGGGTTCTTGAATGCCAGGTAGAACTTCTTCTTGGACTTCTAATGAACAGAGTTGCGCTACTATGCCACAAACTCCTTTCTTGGGTATCTTTTCCATTGTATAGAGACTGATATTTTGACTTGGGGGAGATTGCAGACATGAAAATTTGTATCTATTTCCATTTGATAAGAAGCTAATAAACTAATCCTGAAAATTAAAGGAATATGTTCCAAAATATTTTAACTTTGAACCATTGCAGTCCCAAAATTATATCCATCCCTCCCACAAGAAAGACAAACATTTCTGAAAGAATCCATTTTGAGAAACATCTTGTTTTTCTAAACTTCATCTGTTTATTATATTTATTGTTCATTGCATCTATTGTTGATCACATCTACTGTTCATGACATTTACCATTTGTGTACACTTTTCATCGCATGTAATGTTCATATCTACTGTTCACAGGGATACTGGGTTTCCGACAGATTTTGTGCAGGTTTGGAGCAGGTTTTGACAGATTTCATACAGGTTTTGAGCAGGTTCGACTGACATCGTACAGATTTGATAGACTTTGTACAAGTTTAGAAACCCCCAAATTGCAATTTGCAGATCCCATTCAGATATCTTGGCGCAGGCTTCAAAACGTTAAAGTTTATGAGATTTGCTAATTCCCAAACTGTTATTTGCAGATGCTCTACCATTTCCCTACATATTTTATGGCCATTTCTAGCAGTTTTGACAAAGCTTTGGACATTTTGGGCCAATTGTCAACAATTTGACACAACCCACTAGGCATTTTTTGTTGGTTGCCAAATATTTGATGAAATCTCTGAATTCTCCTTCGCGTCTCCTCTATCCTTCAGGGCTTAATTTGCTGTTTTCTTCTTTTTTTCTGTTCATGTCTACTCACATCTCGACTCCATGCATGTCTCTTCTCCTGTATCCTTATCTCTCCTCTACCCTTCACTATGAATCCTAGGTCATGCGTTGTTTTTGTCCTCAAACATGGAACTCATGACAGCTTCGAGCATGGAACTCCTGACAGCTTCGTGCATCGGAAACTCGTCATCTCAGATTAAAGAACTCCTGTCAATTCAGGGACTTAAAACTCCACACCTCTAGAAGGCGTCACAACTAAATTGTAAATCCATTAGCCTTGGCTGACAGATCTCCAGGATTGAAAATTGGGGCCATGAATTTCGAGACCTTTTCTCCTTGTTTTAGAAACAGCTGCAATAAACATACATAGTTGAAACGAATATTATCTCATATTTGAATAAACACCTTAAAAAAATCGGCACCGCGAGTAATCTTGTATTCGTTAATTCATACGCTTGTTTTTTTATGAAAACAAAATCGAATTTCAAGAATTCAGGAAAAATTTAATGATATGAATGTAAGAATAAACTCCATTGATGTGAACGATGGAAAACAAGAAGTTGATAGGACAATCATGAGAGACATGGGAACTTTTGATTTCTGATTTGTCCGCATCTCGCCAAGGACAATTATCCTACTCAGTCATGACTCTGACTTCAACGAAGCCATTAAAAAAATTAAAAGTAAAGAAACAAAAGTGATCTTGGGAACAGGACATAGACCTATCAGCAACTCCGCACGGGAAATCCTGTATACAAATGATACATGTGAAGAGTATTTTTAGTCTCTTTTGCTTATACCGAAAAAAATATAAGAAGAACCCTTTGAGTTTCTTTCTCTTTTTTAGTCAGTTTGAACAGTGAAAGAAACTCAAAGGGCTCTTCTTATATTTTTTCAGTACAAGCAACAAAGACTAAAAATACTCTTCCCATGTATCATTTGTATCAAGGATTTCCCATGCGGAGTTGCTGATAGGTCTATGTCCTATTCCCAAGATCACTTTTGTTCCTTTACTTTTGCTTTCTTTTATGGCTTCGTTGAAGTCAGAATCATGACTAAGTAGGATAATTGTCCTTGGCGAGATGCAGACAAATCAGAAATCAAAAGTTCTCATGTCTCTTATGATTGCCCTATCAACTTCTTGTTTTCCACCGTTCACATCAATGAATTTTATTCTTACATTCATATCATTACATTTTTCTTGAATTCTTGAAATTCGATTTTGTTTTCATAAAAAAACAAGCGTATGAATTAACGAATACAAGATCACCCGCGGTGCCGATTTTTTTAAGGTGTTTATTCAAATATGAGATAATATTCGTTTCGACTATGCCTTTGAGTGGGTGGTAATTTTGTGTATCCCGAAACACTACAATTGCTCCCTCAAGTTAATCTGTTGGATCATGTAATAATGTTAAAACAAAAATTAAAAAAAACTTTATCATTTATTGTCTTCAAAGTATTAAAAAATATATTATAAAAGAGTGACAAAATAATTATAAGATAAATTTAAATCAAAAGGAAAATTGAAGTACCACTGTCACTTTCACTAGAGATGCTACATGATTTTGAAGTAGCCTTTTTGTCATGGCTATATATGTCTTTCTGTTTAAACAAAAAAATATTTCGTAACAATTTCTGTAGTTCTTAATGAAGTACAAAAACATTTATGACAACAAAATTTACATTAATGACAATCATTTACAACTATTCTAGTCAACAATAACATAAAAAGTCAATCCAATTAATTAAAATAACAATTTTTACTTAGGCCACATTTTTATAAGGAACACTAATTTGTTTTCCTCTTCATTAGAATGTTTCTTCTCTTTTGACAACGGTTAAACACAAAACAACATATTCAATGGATAACTAATTTTGTACTATCACTTTCACTGTAGATGTTACATGACTTTGAAATAGTCTTTTTGTCATGGCTACATATATCATTCTGTTTAAATAGAAAAATATTTCGTTAGAATTTCTGCAGTTCTTAATGAAGTACAAAAAACTTTTATGACAACAAAATTTACATTAATGACAATCATTTATAACTATTCTAGTCAACAATAGCATAAAAAGTCAATCTTATTCAATGGTTAACTAGTTTTGTACTGTCACTTTCACTGTACATGCTACATGACTTTGAAATAACCTTCTTATCATAACTATATATGTCATTATGTTTAAACAGAAAAATATTTCGTTACAATTTTTGTAGTTAATAAACTACAAAAACATTTATGACAACAAAATTTACATTAATAACAATCATTTATAACTATTCTAGTCAACAATAGCATAAAAAGTCAATCTCATTCAATGGCTAACTAATTTTGTACTGTCATTTTCAATGTAGATGCTACATGACTTTGAAATAGCCTTCTTGTCATGGCTATATGTCATTCTGTTTAAACATAAAAATATTTCGTTACAATTTATGCAATTCTTAATAAGGTACCAAAACATTTATGACAACAAAATTTATATTAATGACAATCATCTACAACTATTTTAGTCAACAATAACATAAAAAGTCAATTTCGTTAGATAAAATAACAATTTTTACCTGGGTCACATTTCTATAAGGAGCATAGATTTATTTTCCTCTTTGTTACAATGTTTCTTCTCTTGTGACGATGGTTAGGCGCAAAACAACAGATTCAATGGTTAACTAATTTTGTACTTTGCAGCAGGTCAATAGTAAACAGTCTCGTCTGACATAAGTGATTTTTGGTCAAACAGTCAACTTGGTCAATAAATGGTACAAAACTTTATACTTTAGTTTTTTTTTTTTAGATTTGGAAATATTTGTCATTTCATGATTTTTATATTTGATATCTCAAAAGGACAAATGTCAAATAGTATTTTTTTTGCATTTGTAGTTTCTTTTTCTTTCATTAATTTTTGGAATGTTGTTCAGGGCGCTGAAGGAATGAAAAGCTCTGTTGCTACATGCCTACCTGGGTCTTCCAACTTGTATCAAGTATTTCTTTTTCTTATGTTCATAATAAATGCTATTTTGAGTGTATTCAAATTGTTGAAATATAGTCGTGACAATGATTACAAGGTCTACAAAAAAATATATCTTGTGTTCATGGAATTTGTAAAATATAATTTTTATTTTAAAATGATAGTCAAACATTATTTTCAGTATAAAAATTTTATATTGAGGCACAAAGCTCAATATTTTGGGTGTGAAAAAATGTTTGTATCCTGGGTTTATTATGTATCTCACCTTCCGCCCTCTAACCGATATCTCGTGATGTTATGGAAATCAGCAGGTTTATGGAGCATTGTTATTGTTCTATCTCTGCTCACCCTGATAGATGTCTCAGTTTTACAGCAGTGTGATTTAAACAAGTCCATCAGGATCAATCTATGCTCTTATTTGTTGAACATTGTAATCATGAGAGCATGGTTAATTTAAGCATTCCTGAAATATTGTTGCAGAAAATGTTTTTCATTCCCCCAACACTATTATCGACCAGTAAATATTTGTGGCATGAACCAAAACATGTCATCAATGAAAATCCTTTTCTTTGGATTTTTGTTAATTTTGATACTCCTAATCTACCTTGCCTTCACGGATTGAATTTCCTTTTATTTTAAGACCATTTGGTCGATCCTTACCCATGAGACCATAGAACCTAGAATATGGAACTTTTACAGGACATTTAAAGATAGACCTATGCATCTGATGCAGTTTCAGACATGAACACTACTACTGCAATGCTTGAGATATCAAAGCTTGCTATTTTGATTCCTCACCAAACACATTTTTAATTCTGGAAATGAGCAATAATTTGACAAACTACAGATTGAATCCTACAAAATTTGATTATAAAGCTCCAATTTCAACATGTAGTTGCTCATGATCCGGCTCTTTCCTTTGGGATTCTTTCTCCTTACATGCTCTATCTTCCTCCTTCAACTAAAGTGTCTTTTTTTTCTCCCTCTCTAAGTGGTTGGATAGTCTGTTGTGCAGACATGTCTCCTTTGACAATTATGTCAGTCTCTGTAATGATCAAGTGGTTCCCTTGCAGCTGAGGGGAACGGCAGCAATCCTTGTGGTGGTCAAACTGCCCTAAGTGCCTGACTGGAAGCCAAGTGTCCTACTTAGTTGTTAATCAACCTTGGATAGACAGCTAGCAGGTGTTGGAAAAAAAAAATTATTTTATTTTTTTCGATGTCAACATTGACAATTGGACAACATTTAACTTGTTAGATAAGATTAAGACCTGAATGGAAAGTATGAAAGAAAAAAGGGGGACTTCAATGTGGGAATTCAATATGTACATGTCCCACACCTAGTACATGGCTCATATTATTCCTAGCCAAATAATATCTTCTAGTCATGTTCCATTTTATTGTCTCGACCTCGTTCACATTATTTACGTGAGTGAAATTTGCGCTAAAGGGGCAAAAAAGGGAAAAATTCAATAGGTTACAGATTTGAAACCCAACCACAATGTTGGCTTCTTGAAGCACTTTGTAGCCGCCTTTTTCACTTTTAAGCTAGATCAATTGCAGAAAAACAAGTGATGTTCAAACAATCAAGGATAATTGAACCCCTCTAATGGGTAGGAGTATGAGCGCTGAGTAGATTTTATCTGCTAATCGTAAGTTATAAACTTAGACTCCATATAATTTCTTGCATTATTTAGTGCAAATTGCTTTTTGATTTACAATTAGGGACTTTGATTAATAAAACCTTCACAGTGCACAGTACTATCTATGGCTCGTCCCTATATATGCCTCACAAATCTAAGTAAGAGATATGGGTAAAACTTGTACTAAATTTTTGGTCTCAGAATAAATAAGCAGACCAAAATTTTGGGCTCTAACAAAAGAAACAAACTAAAATTCTTGGCTCGGGAGATAGGCCCGAGAGATAGGTGCACAAAGGAGTAAGGACCGTCCACACGACATTTTGATTTGTAGCAGGGCAGGGCGGGGCAGTAGTTGGCAAAGGATGTGTGATGGCTCCTCTACATTATTTATTGTCACAGAAAACTCTTGATAACACGCATTCTACAGTGTCCCAATGCAAGTTGACGTTATGTTGTTTTTTCACAACTCCTACTCACGCACTATTTTTTTTGGCAAAATGAAAAACAACCATATTATGGTTGTCACGGGTCATGTAGCTTTGCGAGAAAGACAAACATTTACCTCCCTATGTGTACTTTGTATTATGTAACTTATGATAATGGTGTCTCATGGAGTTAAATCACCGCATGATAAATAGAAATGTTGGTTCATTTCTCATTTTGTTGCAAGTTTATTTAGTAAACATTACCTGGGAGGGATTTTACTGATTGTGGGGTTGTTTTGGTAGATTTTTGGGACTGACATTGTGACATGGTTTAGACATTGACCATTCTAGTGGATATTGCATCTGGCAGAATAATTGGGGACAACTTTGTGACACTCTTCCACCAATACTAGATGCTTGGAGAACTCGAGCTGTATGGAGAAAATATTGTTGGATCTATAGGTAATGAATGCTCACGACCATGTGAATGACACTTACGCTTGAATCTCGGAATACTTGGGAATCAAAAAACATAGGTCACCATATTTAAAAGAAAGGATGAATTGAATCAAATGATGTCTCGATGCATACTTGACATAGAAGGATTATATAAAAATATGGCCACGCTATAGGTTTTCACCAGGAACTCATTTACAGTGACATCGGTACACATGCACACAGAGTGTATTTATAGCAATGTTGGTAAACAGGTACGAATTTATCTAAGTTTGTATGTACATAGGTACAATGAGGAAGGGTGAGTATGGAAATTTGAAATAGAAACCGACAACAAAATAATAGCGTGTCATTGATATAGATGTTGACAGAGTTTTCAGAATCAGCAAGCTTGGGTTTATTATAATTTGGAATACACCTTCAGAGTGATAACATTACGTTGGAAATACAATGGAAACGACAAAGGGGATACATAGAAGAACTCAAACTGGTGGGAGCGAAATCATAAGAGAGAAAGAGGGGCGAAGAAGAAGGGGTTTGAGGGAGGAGTGTAAGGGCAGGGAAAGGCCTTGTGTTTTTCAGGCAAGTAGAACACACGTAAATGTAAGGAAAATTTGCATGCATGTTTCGTGAGACATCATAGAGACAGGGAGATGTGGAGTGGACTTGGCATCCTAGGGTAGAGATTACATGCACATGTGAAATCAAGGTTTTTTGGTAGATATTAGGGTAACAATCAAGGTTCCCCCCATTAACAGTCCTAACGATGTAGTCTGCCACGCATCGCAGAGCTCAATTTGGAGGGACTGATTTTGTAGGAGAGCAAGAGGTGCAAAGAAGAAGGGGTTTGAAGGAGGAGAAGTGCAAGGATAGGGAAAGGCCTTGTGTTTTTTCGGGAGCTAGAACACACACAAATGCAAGGTGAATTTGCATACACGTTCCACGGGACATTTTAGAGACATGGAGACGTGGAATGGACCTCGCATCCAAAGGTAGCGATTACATGCACATGTGAAATTAGGGTTTCTCTCTAGACATCAAGGTAACGATCAGGGTTGCCCTCATCTACAGTCCTACCAGTGTAGTCTACCAATGACCATTGACGTCAATTAATTTTAATTTGCACACATTTTATTTGTTAGATATCAAGATGAAGAAAAACAAAAAGTTACCAATAAAAAGGTGTGAATTAGTTTGGCAGGTAAGACGAAAACATGAATCGAAACTTGGAAATAAATTGATGGAAATTAAATGCTCGCATGGCATGCTGTAAGCACAAGCAACAGTAGCAACATTCGATTCACCAAAAACAATATCGATAATTGAATGCTACCAACAACTATTCATATGAGTGAAAGATAAATTTGATATGTTTGTCGAGCTTAGTAAAAACACGCAAATCATATTACTAACACAAATATTTAAAATATAATATACAAAACATTATATATGTTATAATGGAAATATCTATAAATATAGTTTATTGTATATTATATTACATTATAATATTAAATGAATAAGTAATTAATTTAAAAATATATACAAAGCGTATTTTTAATATATATATATATATATATCCAAATTAACATGTGAAATGTTTTAATTGGTGATAAATTTTATTTCTATCAACAACTCTTGGCAACAATAATATAATTAAGAATACAAAGTTTTAAAATGTTCTTATGGTTTAATTCTTATTCGATGTGAATATAGCTAAGTTTAACGAGGTTGCTTACGTTTGTCATTAACCCCTTAAATTATTTTTTGGTTAATTTTGTTTGCATCCTTCTGCCAATTCTAATGCATTAGAAATGTGTGTTGCATAAACATTTATTTAATGGGTTTTTTCGTGCGAAATTCGTAGTTGACCAAAGAAAATGGACTTTAAGTGTGAACACATGGACACTGAAAGTCATAAAACAACGAGTAAAAGATGTATATAGAACTCTACTACAAATATGAATTCGAACCTTACACGTGGACGACAAATATGAATTTGAGGTCGTTGATACGGTCTTAGTTGTGGACGGACAAGATCAGATGGACCACTAATTTATATCAGATAATTTCTATCTCCATGGCCCTATATATAAACACTATATTATAAACAATATATTTTAAACTATATATATAATGCCACCCCGTATTAAAAATATTTACTATTATAAACTAATTAATTACAAACTATGTATTCCAATATATATTTAAAATATAAAAAACACATTATATTCAAAACTATATACATTATAAATTATATTGTATACCATATTATATACTATATATTAAAAACTATATAGAAATATTATAAACCATATATTATAATATATATTTAAAAAAAATGTAAACATCAAAGTTAACCTTGGGCGTAATTTAACTAAAACAAAAAGTAAACCTCAAAGTTGTCAGCAGCATTATCTATGATCGTTAAAACAAAATGACACGGATTATAATGTTATAGTTCTTCAAATTTGGACAGATTTTTCTACAACAATCTGGGAAAACAGTCGGCATAAATTCAAACGAACATATTGCGATCGATTCAGTGGTAACTAATCAAATAATATCAGAGCATCATTTACTTTTGATACAAAAATCTGTCATTTCCATTGTTCGGCGTAACTGCATTTTGCGACACGAAAAATTAGGGCAAATACTAAGTGTTATGGATCCTCGGAGGGTTTGACAGGTAGCAACAGGTTTAATGTTCGATTCTCTTCGCGCTTTGAGAATTGTTAAGACCTAAAACAACATTTAAGTGTCCCAATTTCGAATTTTTACAGGGACAGATACTGAAAACCTTTTCAAGCAAAAAAAAAACACTGTAAGCACAAGTTCCTTGTTCGAGTCTTCTCTCAGCTGTAAAATAAAGCTCCCGATTCGATTCGCAACAGATGGAACAGAAGGCACGGGACATTTTTTTTGAAACCCTAGAAATAAATAGAGTGTGGATGGCCGGGATTCATTTGAGGTCGTTGATATGGCCTATCATATGGACGGCGGAGATTGTATATTTTTGTCCCGATTGCCCGGTTTGTGGTTCCTTAGAATCATTTCTTGATACATTCTCCCGAATGCTAACTTTTCATGGAACATTTCTTGAAACAGCTTCAGCCTTAGCTCAAATCCTCTCAAGGGTTTCTCTGTTCTGCTGTCTTCTATCTTATGTTTATGAATGTAATGTGAAAAGGAGCATCCAGAGGTTTAATTTGTGCCAGCGGTAGGAATACGAGGCCATGTGAAATATGCGGTACATTTTTTGCTACAATAATCTACTGTTTTCTCAAATGCAACTTGTGTTTCGCCGTCTCTTCAATATTCGGATCAGAAAGAAAACTATGTACGTGATAGTCAAAATTAGGGCCAGGGAGGAGGAGGAATAAATGCATCGTAATAATTTATTTTCGTGGCTTTTGACGCATTCTGCATCTATTTGTTTGCGTTTCTATATCTCAAAAACCCTAATGAAAATTTAAGATTTCTGTCTGAAATTAAATACTGCTAGGATTCTCCACAGATTTAAAAATAAGCAGTGAGAATTTCTCCACAGATTTGAAGCTAAAATTTTGAAAGAGGAAAGAGGATTCCTTACCTGGAGCTGGCAGACTCGTGGACCTCTCCCGTTGGCAAGAAAATGATGAGAGCGATTTCAGCATCGCAGAGTTCGCTAGCCTTTTTCAATAATCCTGCTTTACGCTCGCAGAAAGT
Organism: Taxus chinensis; assembly: GCA_019776745.2. Taxonomy (NCBI): domain Eukaryota; kingdom Viridiplantae; phylum Streptophyta; class Pinopsida; order Cupressales; family Taxaceae; genus Taxus; species Taxus chinensis. Next base: position 113,922 of record JAHRHJ020003424.1, read on the forward strand.
GAGCTTAACACAAATATTTAAATACTACAGAATGTTCTTGTAAATTATTGTCGATACCAGGTATATAAGCAATGATTTCATATAGGTATATTAGCAGAGCTGAGTTTTTTAGGTGATAGTGTTAAAGTTTACAGATAATTATTCTTTACCCGTACAAAACGCTACACGAGAACTTCACCTCGTACGGCTTTTCATTCATTTTTTATTTTTAAATAAAATAGATTCCGCTACAAAACCCTACACGAGAATTTCACCTCGTACGGCTTTACATTCAATTTTTATTTTTAAATAAAATAGATTTTTCCCGTTATTCGGAAAGGGTAACTTCAACTTTTTAGTTTTTGAGTTAGCTTTTATGTTCTAATTATATATATATATATATATATATATATATATATATATATATATATAAAATACATTTTGTATATATTTTTAATTATTTATTTATTTGTAATATGATATACAATAAATTATATTAAATATTTTAATTGGTAAAAAAAATTATTTCTATTACTAATTCTCGGCAACAATAATTTAATTAAGAATACAAAATTGAATAATGTTATTGTGATTTAATTCTTATTCAATGTGAATATAGCTATGGAGGTGGTTTATGGTTGACATTAACTCTTTAAATTAATTTTTGGTGTATTTTGTTTGCATCCTTCTGTGAATTCTAATGCATTAGAAACGTGTGCTACATAAATATTTATTTAATATTTTTCTTATGCGAAATTTGCAGTTGACCAAAGAAAATGGACATTAAGTGTGAACATGTGGACGTTGAAAATCTCGAAACAACGCACAAAAGATGTATATGGAACTTTACTACAAATATGAATTTGAACCTTACACGTGGACGACATATATGAATTTGAGGTCATTGATACAATCTTAGTTGTGGACGTACGAGATCGGATGGACCGCTAACTCGCACTATATATTAAAAAAACTATATTATAAACAATATATTTTAGAATATATATATATATAATGCCACCTCGTATTAAAAATATTTAATATTATAAACTAATTAATTACAATGTATATTTAAAATTAAAAATTAAAAAATACTATATTCAAAACTATATGATAAACTATATACATTATAAAGTATATTGTATACCATATTATATATTAAAAACGAAATATTAAAAACTATATCGAAATATTATGAACCATATGTTATAATATATATTTTTTAAAAAGTAAACCTCAAAGTTGACATTCGACTTAATTAATTAAAACAAAAAGTAAACCTCAAAGTTGTCAGCGACATTATCTATGGTCGTTAAAACAAACTGACACAGATTAAAATGTTATAGTTCTTCCAATTTCGACAGATTTTACTACAACAATTTGCGCAGACAGTCGGCATAAAACATATTGTGATTGATTCAGTGGTAATTAATAGATAATATCAGAGCGTCATTTACTTTCGATAAAAAAAAATTGTCATTTCCATTGTTTCGTGTAATTGCATTTTGCGACACGAAAAATTAGGGAAAATATTAAGTGTTGCGGATGCTCAGAGGGTTTGACAAGTAGCAACAAGTTTAATGTTTGATTCTCTTCGTGCGGTGAGAATTGTTAAGACTAAAACAACATTTAAGCATCCCAATTTTAAATTTTTATAGGGATACATACTGAAAACCCTTTCAAGCAAATTTAATAAACATTGTAAGCATAGGTTCCTTGTTCGAGTCTTCTCTTGGCTATAAAATAAAGCTCCCGATTTGATTCGCAACAGATGGGCCAGAAGACAAGCGCAAGACAATTTTTTTGAAATCCTATAAATAAAAAGAGCGTGGATGGTCGGGATTTATTTGAGGTCGTTGATACAACCTATCAAATGGAATGCAGAGATCGCCTCGCATTGATACAACTGTCATATGGCCTCTACATTTCAACCTGAGTAAATGCCTTCGGCGTAAAAAAAATTTACATTCGATACAAGATTGTATATTTTTGTCCCCATCGTCAAATTTTTCATTTCTTAGAATCATTTCTTGATACAATCTTTTATGCAAACTGTGATGCCGCGAAAAACGACGACGCTCTAGGAACTTGCTTCCACTAAACACATAACTGAAACTACAACTTTTTTTTTTTTTACATTACAAGGTAATACGTTGATCAGCTAATAAAGAATAAACATCGAAAAAAATTCTATACTGCCTCACACCTAATTGTTGTGGTATATTGTTTTTTTTTAATTTATTTACCATATTATATTGGGGTATGTTTCTTTCTTTCATTCTTTCTATCACATTTTATTGTGTCTTAGTTTATTAAAATGTAAAATTTTAATAAATTGATAGTGAAGTTTTTTTTTTTTCTATGGACAAACCAGAGCTAAAACCAAAATTTTCGAACCCAAAAACTCCTTGACGTTTGTTATTCATTCAAGCAGTGCTTCCCCCAAAATATTGAGCTAACCCATCACCATTAATAGGTGATAATGATCAAACCAGGGACCCGATCAGGTGTCTTTCAAAACCAGTGTCACTTCCTATAAACGCATTGTTCAATGCGTCTTGGATTTGTTTAAGTATTAATGGCATTCCATTGATTGTAAGAATTTTTAAATTATTTTATCCACATGGACCGTGGAGTACAAGAGTGTAATTGTATTCTAGATCAAACTTATTCTCATGCTTTTATCAGTTCTATTAACTAAATGGAGTCCAGATGGATTAACTGCTTATGTGGCTGCCATGTAAATCGATTTACACACTAAATCTTTTGATTGTCACATCAAGTATACATTATGTTGTGTCTTGACATGGAAAACATTCAAATTTAGTTTATTTAATGTGGATTATTCATAATTGAAGTTTGAACAAAATGACAAGAATTATAACAGTAGTGTTGCATTCCAGTCTAAGTTTGAAATTATGGTTGGGGGTGGGTGGCTTTAATAGCCACCTGCCATTTCATTAAACCCCCTCTCCTTTGGCGTGTTGGGCTACTCTTTGCTGGCTGCATATCTTCATTTATTGACTTTTAGATCCGCAGATCTTATGCGCCCCCCCTTGTATTTTACAAATCTTAAGCCTTTTGTGGTTGGCCTACCATTTTACTCTGCCCTGTGCCGTGTGGGTTGAAGTGGTGGTTATAGATGAAGCTACAGGCTAGTGAAGCAGGTGTGTTACCTCATTCCACTCGGCCCTGGCCGCGTGAGTAGATATGGCGGTTACAGATGAAGCTACATGCGAGTGAAGCAGGTGTGTTACCTCCACTTTCATTGGGTGCTGCGAGGTGTGTTCTTGGCAAGGGTCTACAGCAGCGGCCTGCAACTGTATGCGGCCAGGTAGCAGGTAGGTCACAGAATGGATGAAGCCTTTTGGGCGCTTCCAACAAGCAGGTTGTCCAACCTTGTTGTTAACTGTTCAGTATCGAATGCATCCTCAAATTCGGGATTCGCCTTCAAGATATTTTTATCAAAATCGATTAAGGGATAGTGAGAGTGTTACGAGGAGACCTGATGAAATTTATTACAAAGATCTTCTATGGAGACTTACCTGTCTTACGCTGCAAATTGTGGAAGAGAATATCTTAGAGGTGGATCTATTTCATATCAGAATATTCATGGAGTACAGTTTGCTTTGCAATTATATGAACATTTCATAGACCTTGGGAAGTGCATTAATTACTTATACATGCGTAGGTTCTATTGAATATATAATTAATATTATTTCTTGGGTGCAGTTTATATTAATATACTTTGTTAATATAAAAGAAATATTAATAGTATATTGGTATTAATATAATTTAATAATAGTAAATCCATTAATTCTAATATTACTTTAATATGAATAATATTTAAAATATTAGTATCCTTATTAAGCATTAAGGACATATGGGTAATAAACTTAATAAGTTTAGAGCTTTTACATTAAAATTTCTTTCTACACAATTTAATAGGCATTGTACGGGATTTCAAATAGATTTGATTTTATTTCCCTTAATAATTTGCAAATAGTTTTACAATGAATTCTTAAATGAGGAAAAACATAATAGAGCTAGAACTTAAATTACTTCATTGGCATATTGAAAACTATTTAAAACTTAAGTCTTTCCATCAACAATACAAGAAGAGAAAATGCACTAATATTCCAACTTTTCCAATACATATCTTTTGAGTAACAAAATGAAATTTAATATATATATATTTTTTTGTAAATTTCCCAACATTCCACAAGAGGGTTACACAGTATTTCCATTAAGTTTTAGAATAAGAACTACTAACATTTCAACAAGATCAACACACTCATATGAGGTTCCAAGCCAAGTTAAAGGAGAATAAATAAATTATCTTTCTTTCAACTTTCAATTCCATCCACATTACAACCTTACTAATGAAAATCAATACAACTTTCCTTCAAAATCTTGTTACAACATTTTCCACTTAATGTGGGAACAAATTTACAATAATGGAAGCTAAAATACAAAGCAATATTACACTTTCTTCCACTCTAGGTGGGTAAAAATACAAGGTAGTTTCACATTGTCATCAACAAGGCTCCAATGCTACAAACATCAACAAGGTAGCTCCTCCAATAGTTTTCTTGATTCACAACAAAATAAGGGGAGAGGCAACGCTCTCCTCCCAACCAAGATACCCAATGGAGAAGAGAAGCCATCCTCTCCATTGGCCCCCGAGCCCCAACCACATTACAATGGGAGAAAATCCAACTCATGGCAACTACTAGCTTCCACATAACTTAACATAAAATTTCACATTCATTCCATAATCCTTCAAAACAAAAAATCAACAACTCAACAAGAGGGAAGACCATCACAACAACAAAGTCACAAGGCTTATCAAGAAAGCCATAAGAGTAAGACCTATGGGGAGGCCACTTATGCCTCCCAATGGGAATGGGTGCCACCTAAAAGCCTCCAATGCAAAACACAATACCCCTAACAACTCTTATGCCTCCCTCAAGTACCCCTTATCCCTCCATCCACTCTTATGCCTCCCTCAACTCTTATGGCTCCCCCAAAGTAAGCACAAGAAGAAAATGCAAGCATTTCTCATACTAGGTGGGCACCCAACCCAAACTCCCTCCTCAAGAAAATGATCTCTTATGCCTCCCTCAAATAAACTCCCCATAGTCTCCTCCCACTCCCAACTTAGGCATTCTACCCATTCCCAACAAGCATTTCAAACAACAACATTCAACACAACATATATATACATTCATATAACAAAAAAAGAAACATAATACAAACAAAGGTGAAGCTCCTACCTTTCCATGGTAGAGCTTGTTCCAAGTATGAAGTCTCAAATCCCTCCAAAGATCAAGCAAGCATCCACAAGCTCCAACAAAATTCCCACAAGTATCAACAAGCTCCAAAAATCCACAAACTCCTTCAAAATCCTCTCCTCTCCAAAAATACAAGAGACTCAAAATGAAACCTCCAACCCCCAAAACAAACAAGAGGATCCAATAAATAGATAAAAGAGAGGGAGGGATGATGTGGCTCCAAGTAGGATGCCACCTCCTTTTCCCTCCACTCCACATCACTTGGTCAACCTCATATTCCAATGCACCATTAATAAGTGGTTGAAAGCCTAGGCAAGCAACCTTACACACTCCATTTTCTAAGCCCACTTGGCCCCAAAGGAAAAATTTAAATATGAAAGAAATTTTCTTTGAATTAATCATTTTATTTTTATCCCCCCAAAACACCTAAAAGAACACCTAAATTTGCCTTCACTGAACCCATAGGTAGGGTTGGCATTGAATGGTAACAGTGATAAAATAGATTGAGTTTCCCATGTGGGGTGCTACACTCAAAAAGTTTTTTTATCTATAAGGAAAGCACTGACCAATGCATTATGGATGAACCTTTTCTGACTTTTGGTATAATTTTGGAAATTGTGGCTAAAGGCGAACCTGGTAAACAAGTCTCAAGTGCAATAAAGATCCTTAACTTCAGTCATCTCCCAACCACCCGGCCTTAATTAGTTTAGGACCAAGTTTCAAATTAGTCTTCCTTGCGGGAGACACTGGGCAACCCACGTTTTTCTTTGGGGTGATCTCTTTGATCCAAAGAATATGAATCAATGCACATGGTGGGAATTTCACTTACTGAGAAACACATACTAACATTAGAAAAGGGAAATTTAAAACGTGTCTGAACACATGCCCCCTAGGTCACAATTTTCCCCTAACCAAATAATTCTACACACAACAATTACTTGGTCATGGCATCTTCCTTAGCCTTCCTCCCTGTGCGTGGGAATTGAAGATGGAGAAATGGGTGTGGAGTCTCCAAATATCGCGCTGTATAGGTAGATTTCTATCCAGGGGCGCAGAGCTAAACTTCTCCTGGGAGTGCCGTGAGGAGGCATTTGGCCATTTTCAGCAGCTACAGGGTCGAGAAATAACTATCTCAAAAAATCAGTGGCCCAGAGAGAGCTGAGTCATCAACAGCTGCTACAGGGCGACCATATGCATCCGTTGGTGTTGATCATCAATCTGGTTGCAATGCGACCACAGTCTATCATTTGTTGCAAATCATCTTGCAGCTGTAGCATAAAGAACGAGGTAAAGTTTTAGTCGAGTTGTCAAAACCTTTTCTTCTTGGGAAGTCGCTAACAGTCCAATGGTGAATGTATGGTACTAAGCTGTTAGGAAGTTAAGAGACATAGACAACAAATCTAGGGGTCAGGCAGTTTGGAGAAAAACCAATTGCAAGAGTCAGCAGGAGTTCTATCTTGCTGAACTCATAAAGGTTAATTCGAGCATTTTCCAAGAATAGTGATTCCAGATGAGGATAATAATGATTTACATGAGGTATCCTCGGATGATCTCTTGACTGTTATTTCCTCCTCTAAGAAGGATAAGAGCTCTGGTCTAGGTGACTAGACAATTGAGTTCTTCTTAGGCTTATTTGACATGTTAGGTGATGATTTGGTAAGCATCTGGTGGACGATGTCAGGATCACTGGTAGAATTCTAGGCTGATTTCAACTCTACCTTTATTGTTCTTGTTCCCAATTGACTAAGCTTTCAAATGACGACTTTAGACCCAATTATTCTATGTAACTGTATTTATAAGATTATATCATCCAAGGTCCTGGCTGTTAGATTGTCTAAAAAAAGTCCTCTCTGATTTATCATATCTCCAGAATAATTTGGTATTCTAATAGGGCACCAGTGCATCAATGGACATGAAGCACATTTTGAGCTCAGGTAGGGCTTCACTCCATTTTAAAATGTTTAGCTTCTTTGAAATTAGATGTCTCCCAAACTTTGTGTTAGAACTTGATGGTTTTAAAGTTCCTATTTGATCCATGCATTGCTTTGTAACTTTTAATTTATCAGTGTAATTGGATCATGGCACCTGGTTTTCAATGTGTGTGTACTCCACAGTTTCTCATCTCCCTTGTAAACGGATCCAAGTCATCCCTTTATCAAGCCTTCTAGCTTTGTTAAGACCTTCAAGGACACCATTTGTCTACATATTTATTTCTACTTGTTGTTAGAGAGGCTTAGTAAGCAATTCAGGAGGTAAAAAACCAAGATATCAAAGGAATCAAAGTAGGCGAGGATCGTTTCTGACTGAATCATATTTTATTTGTTCATGATGTTTGCTCTTCACAAAATGGGTTTAATTGGTGTAAGGACAAAAGCTTCAGGAAACTCGCAAGTTGTATTAAAATGGGCATGGAGGTCATTTTTGGCATAAGTCTACAATTAGTTTTAATGACATTGATGAAGAGACACAACTCAGGTTTGAGGTTATTGTTCCCTTATGCAAACTTGGATTGCTAGATGCACACCCCAAATATTGGGCCTCAACCTGATAACTGAATGGGTACATTCTGCAAGATTCCTTTTTGGCTCTACCTAGGTAGAATTAAGACTTCTATAAATTTTTTGGTGCAACAGGTGGTTGTCCAGGGGTGGGAGCAATAGTCTGGTAAAGTCAGTGCTGCCAGGCAATCCCACACTACCTGTTTGGTTGAACTTTTCCTTCCACACATCGTCCAACTAGGTGTGCTGGAGAAAATAAGGAGATTCTTTTACAATTTCTCATGGAAGAAGATCTCATAGGGGTGGATCTGTTTCATATCAGAATATTCATGAAAAGCAATTTGCTTTGCTATTATATGAGTTTCTTCAATGAGTCACTAAGTTGGCAGGCATAAAGGTTTCTGTTGGAATTATCACACCTGGCAAGCTACAGCTGAAATGTTTGCACCGAAAGTTTGATGTTGTCCTCAAATCTGATGAAGGAAAATGTTTAATTACCATTGTGGTAGATGACTTTCAGAGCCAGGAGCGATGTTGAAGCTGGAGAAACAGGCAAGATATTTCTACACGTTTCTACTGTTATTTTATTTAAAATTATTGTGAAATCGAACCACTTTTCCTTACATTGATTTGTCAGTTGGATGTCATGATGGGAGATTTCCCTTTCTGCTTGTTTCTTCTTGTTTTAGCTTTTATCGTTGACAGTATGTGGGTCGAAAGGATGCGTGTGCCCTCTCCTCTGAATGTTATGTTTCTCTTACTCGAATGATAGAACTTCGTCTATGTTTGTTTATGTGTTTATTCTTCTCTGCGATTGAGTTGTAAGTTATTATGTTGATCAACTAGTATTTTCGATATCATGGAAGTAAGTTTACAATAACTATGAAACCCCCCTTCCTAGCACCCAAGTTTGTCCTTGACATTTTTTTTGTTAGCTCCTTCGAAAGTCCCTTTGATAACCTTTTGGCATCGAGAAAGAAAGGTTGTAGGATTGTGTGAGCAATGCGTGGGCTAGCCAGCTTAGAGATTTGGTATTAAAACTGGTAGAATGAAAAGGTTTGTGTGCAATGTGTTTTGTCCGTCTCGCGTGTTTAGACTCTTATACTATCTTTCATCTTGTTTCTAGGCTTTTAAGGCCATCCTCAGGAAGTACCTTGACCATCCCTGGCAACTTAGAACCATAACTAGCCTTATCGGATCAACTAAGCTTGAGGTTCTTTGTGCGAATCTGGTACCTCGTTGACACTAGAATAGTTCTGGTCTAATCCCCCTCTCAGAATTATTGTTGATGGCGCTCTTCTGTTTTTCCTAACTGGCATTATTTTCTCCCTTGTAATGTTAACGCTATTAATTAATATTGGTCAATTTTTATGCACGTAATTACTGTAATAGTTTGTGATGGAGATTTCCTTAAATGTGATTGACCTTCGGGAAAAACTCAGCTTTCGTGTGATAATCTTATGAATTCATAGCGGAAGGTTTTGTTTTGATAAAGTCACTTAGAAATTATGTTTGTATCTTTTTGTGCAACGGTTGACTGTGTTACCAAGGGTTGCCATAAAATTTGGTTGTTTTGGGATATGGGTGATTTATTTTAAATTAACCAATCATTAGTACTGTAGTGGAGGTTGCAAACCTTTAGTGTTATAAAATTTGTTGATGACATTATTGTATACTCTTGTTGGACGGAACCCCCCCCTTCTTCTCTCGCGTGTTTGCTACTAGCCTGTAAGACTTTGACCCTTCCTGGATGATTGGTAGAAATTTGTAGTTAATGGTCAAAACTAGTATACTATGCCTTCGCTTCGAAACTTATGTTGTGTGTATACTCTAATTGATTTCCGGTTTGAAACTCTATTATACATGGCTTTTTGTGTTAAATTTCTGAAACCCGTGTTTCCCCCTTCTTGGGCCGATCAACTCTTGTTCTCTTGGAAAAATATTATTTTAGCCTATGCGTTTGGTTCCTTTGATAAAATTCTAGATGACTGGTATATAGATCAATTCTCAATCTTGTAATTATTGTTTAATTACTTACTTGATGGAAACATTGTTTTTGCTAGATTGTTTGTTTTCTCCTTATAGGGCCAAGGGCCATTCTCATATGATTGTTACTTTCGTTGCTTTTGCTCCTAACTGAAGTACAAGGTCTTCTCCTTCTTTGATTGACATGTTATAGACTTTATTATAACTTGATGTGTTCATAGTGTTTAGAGGTTTGACCCAAATTCTTGTAATAAAGTGCTTCTTTTCATGATATTGTTAGATAATAGTTATGGTGGTTTTGTGTAGCCTTATCTTGCTCAGTTCTCGTGAACTGACTCTTGTAGAAAATTTGCTGCAGATGGATTTTGCGTGTAGATGAGGGATAGATTTGTAGACTTTTGTCATCAACCTCAGTTGAGAAGATCCTTTGCTCGAAACCTTTTTATGTTGTTCAACTTTTGTTAACGTCCAGTGGAAAGTTTAGAAGAGGATCAATGTCTTAGTATAATGTATTGTGGACTTTGTCATCTGAACTTTGGAAACCTTATATTGTTTGACCATCTTTGAAATTATAAGAAAATTTGGTTATTGTTGTTAAGTGACTTTGATGGAGTATCAATATTTTAAGAATTGATGTAATCCTGTTTTGTTCTTGTAAATGAATGTTGTTACAACCTTGCCTTGAGAATAATTTGAGTTAAACCTTGCTATGACTTAGTAATAAAGTGTCATAAGTAAACTAACATGGGATTGTTTAATACTTCTGGAAGTTAAATTAAAAGTTGCATTCAAATAAAGTAACGTAGGGGTCACCAACTTGAGAGCAAGAAATTCTTAAGTAACAAGGGCAAGACTATCATTGCAAGTAAACTTTATATACACGATAACCCTAGCTCCCCTAGTGAACATTATGCCTTTTATGGTAAAATTTTAAAATGAACCTAAGGTGAAATGAACTGTTAGTTTTTGAAGATAATAAGATTTAATAAGCCAGGAGAAAACAATTTGGAAACCACACCATCTTTCTCACCGCCATTTGGAAAGTAAATTTTTACTTCTTGTTAATACTTTTAGCGAAGCCTAAGTAAAGTTGTTAAACCTGGTTAAGAGCCCTAGCTTCAATGAAAATACTGGCAATAACTAATGAGGTCCTAAAAATGTTTCATCTCGACCTTCTCCCTCTAACCCTTTTTCAAGGCACCTTGTATTTCTCCTCTTAAGTATGTTAAACGTTAAACCCATGTTGTCATATGGGCATGAACAAGTTCTAGTAGCGTAAGTGTGAATAGATGGCCTTGTGAAATTAAATTACCCTTTTTCTTAATAAAACGAATCAAGCAAATGAATGTCATAATAGAGAAGATTAAAGATAATTACTCAGTGTAAAAAGAATAAACTTAGCTTGGTAAGATGAATTATATGAATCATATCTTGAGCATCCTTGAAAACGTAAGCTAAGAATTGCAAGATATATTTTTAAAAATAAATAATCCTCAAGAATATCTCATTGTGGATGGCCCTAACTGTTAGTGTGTTCTGTGGATGGACTTCTATGTTGTCCTGTCAAAAAAGTGTATTGTCCTTGATGGGTGTGAACGTTTCCGTGCTGACCTTGTGGTCATCCCCGTAACAAGTTGTTCACATTGTTAGTTGTATCCTTGGTGACGACATGTTGTGTCATGTTATGTGTCAAGCAAGTGAAAAAAAAAAAGTTATCCTGTATTTCACTGTGTTGTTCGTGTGTGGTTATTTGGGTCGTTACAAGTGGTTGAAAGAAAGGGTGGGAGCACCTTACACACTCCATCTAAGCCCACTCCCCCAAAGGACAAAATTAAATTTTTGAAAGAAAGTGCAATTAATATTTTACCCTTTTTATCCCCCCAAAAACACCTAAAAGACCCTAAATTTGGCCTTCCAACCCATAGGTAGGGTTGGCATATAAGTTTTAAGAGGTGTGGGACAAGCTTGACTTGTCCCACAAGCTTTCAAATTTGGCCTCTAAGGCCAAATTCGAGTTTCCCATGTGGGGTAGAGTGTGCTACACTCAAAACTCAAACACAATCATGCCACACAAAATCCAAGTAAATCAAGCCTAATAAATGAACTCCCTTTTGGTCATATTTTTAATTGGTTTAGGACAAATTTCAATTAGCTTAATTAAGACACTACAACCCATGACTAATAAAGGGGTAAACACCAATCTAAAAGATTTGAATAATAACACAAGTAAAATTTCACTACTAAGAGAAACACATACTAACATAATAGAAAGGGAAAATTAAAACAAAACAACACATGACCCCTAGGTCACAATTTTCCCCTAACCAAATAATTCCAACACACACACAATTACTTGTTGCCATGGTGACCTTAGTTGATCCATCTTATCGAATTCCGATGTGGTTGGTCTCCAATCCCCAATATTGTTGTGAATATAATATACCTGCAAAAGAGTGAAACCTCCTTCGGCCTGTTGGCCACATTAAAATATTCATGCCAAATATCTTGTAATATAATTTAAAATATCTAAATACACATGATTTACTATCATAAATGCAAGTGGATATCACTTAATTTTTGTACATTTCTATTCCACATTTTTTATGTCAAAATGATGACAACATTAATCACATTAATCCAATTATCACGTTCATACCTAATATGATTAAATATATCACATGTCATAATTAAAGATAAATAACCATGTCAAAAATACAAATATCATCATCAAATGTCCACTAGTAACCATATGCATCCTATAAAGATCAAATCAATAACAGTCCAGTGTCTATGATATCTACTAGATATGCTAAATCAAGAAGCCATAATAAATCCATAATTGCAGTATACACAGTAAACAACACTCAACATATAAAATGGTGTTGAAGGGAAGTGGGCACTACATCCTAAGTAAATTAGATCTTGACATCATCCTGGAAGTCACTAGAAAATGTGTCAAACTAATTTGTAGCAAAGTAGCATCCTCCCAATTTGAGTCTCAATCTTTGTCCCATTGAACCCGAAAAAATCAATCTAAATCTATAAAGAAGGTAACATATACGCTCTTATAACTGAGAACGGGCTCCACCATCAAAGTGCCCCTGATTTGAACCTACATTGCGGTCTATGGGATCTAGCATGTGAGAATGGGATATAATGAAATATATCTCCTTAAAGCATCAAAATTTAAAATCATGGACGTTGAGATCCCTTTTTATGTGCAAAATGCTAGACAATTTTGGACCTGTTATCCAAAATTCACCCCTAAGGTAAAAATTTTATAACATGCATCAGTATTCTTTAGTCCCATTCAATTAAAATTCAATTCACGTCATTCATGTTTCTAAAACCCCTAATTTTTTCATCAACTCCCCTGTCACAAGTTAGTTCAAGAGAGAAAGTTCTCAATTTTGTGACAAAAATTGCAAAATATTATTGCCATGCCAGAAAAAATCATGATCAATGGCTAATCCCAGTCCTCTAATATCAAACATGAGGGACATCTGAAGAACTGGCCAAAGGAAACATATATTGTAACTCAAACATTTGGGACATGAAAATTGGGACAAAACATTTGGAACATATTCTTTTATGGTCCGAAATTTGAAAAATGGAAAAAATTATTTAACAGTTGAACACAGGCAGTCAGGGACATCTGAATTTCTAATAAGTACTCGAACAAAGGATCGGCCGATAATGAAAAACTTCAGTTCAGGACGTGATTTACCAAAAAAAGTACGATCCCCTTTGCAAATCGGCCGAACCGAGAATGGGGAAAATGGTCCCAGCCGGTCCGATTTTAGAAGCATTTGGGACATCTGTGCTGCGAGTACGCAACCGGCCGGTTCTTTTAAAACAGGATAACATTCAGCACTGGGACATTTGGGACAAAGGATTCAAAACTTAAGCGATGGGACCAAAAAATCCTTAAAGCAAGACCGAATTGTTAAGAGGAGATAAGTCAAATCATGACCCGTGGAACTTCAAACGGCCATAACTTTTGACTCCATGAACTCCGATTTTCATAAAATTGGACTTTCTATGTGAGCACGGATCCTCTACGCCAAAATATTGGATTTATTAATTTTAATGAGGGTAGATATATTTAAATAAAGGAAACATATTCGGCTTCAGTTGAATTCCCGTCAAATAGAAAAATGCCAGACCCAAAATAGCTGCCCGCACTCAGAAGGCCATAACTTTTGCATTTCTTGAAAAGCACAAAATTTTACCGTTGGAATCGTGGTTTTCTGAGCCCGATGCACAAAAATAAAGAAATTCCTAATTTGATCAGAAATTTATTGATATTTTTTAGAAAAAAATTACCGGGTTCATAACAATGTTTTATTTGGTAGCTGGGAGTGCAATTAAGAGGCATGGTCATCATTCTTTCTCTGCTAAGTGAGCACATGGGACAGTGTAACACAAAAAAAATACCAACACAAGGACAACACAGTGAAATACAGGATAACTTTTTTTTTTTTTGACTTGCTTTGACACAACACGACACAACATGTCGTCACAAGGTTACAACAATCACTAGGAACCACTTGTTACGGGGAAGACCACAAGGTCAGCACGGAAACGTTCACACCTATCAAGGACAATGTACTCTTCTTTTGACAAGACAACATGGAAGTCCAATCCACATGACACACTCACAGCTAGGGCATCCCATGAGGAATTTCTTGTTAAATTTTCTTGTTTACTAAAGTGTCTCTTAATTCTTAACTTACGTTCTTATAAAATTTCATGTAATGATTCACACAATTCTTTTCACAAGGGAGAACTTCTTTCTTTTCAACGGTTGACTAAATAGCTTAAGGCCAAGCTTTCTAAACTGGGATCATCAATTTGATGTCCAAATCTTTCTTATTCATTTGATTTTAGAACATTTTCCATTTCTTACAAGGTTAATTAATCTTACTCAAGCCACTAACACATGTTCCACACCTCTATTGCACAGGTGAAGGCATAAGCTCCGATTGAGTGGAAAGTACCGCTTAGGGTTCATAACAATAGCCTTCTTGTTTAAGGATTAAATTTTGACCTTGCTTAAGAAATATCACCATGAATCAAGGCAAGGGTTAACAGAACAGGACAACAGAATTTAGCTTCAGTGTCACATTATTTACTATCAGTATTTCATTGAGGTTAAGAGTTTATCAAGATTGGTTAAATGTTCCATCTAGACTTTACTTAATTAAGTTTGACAAAGGAAAACATTTCAAACGATAGAGAGAGATTTAAGGTTTTATTAATCACTTTCACTCCTACTTATTAAACCCTATCATTTTCTATAATCTAACCATTGATTTCACCATGAGATCATTTAAGGTTTCACTGTAAAAGGATAGTGTTTATTAGCTTGGCTCAAATAAAATAAAATAAAATAATAAGTTATCATATTTCGTTACAAAAGATAGTTCCCTCTTGAATTTTCCAGGTCTCAAAGGTTATCCAGTAGATCACATCTACATAAATATATTCATCTATATAAATTTTAGTTTACTTTTATAAGGACTATCCAGTTCACTTTATAGTGCTTACAAACTCATTGCTACTATGCCTTAGGAGGATTTACAACTCAACATTTTAACTCAAGAGCAAAGTTTAACAGTACTCGTTTGCGGAAACAAAACAAGGTTATATCAATTCATTCCAACATGATGCACAAATCAAAGGGACATACCATCTCTATTGAACCATGACTAGGGAGCAAGAGAGTAATAACATGGGACATGCCCCGCTACTATACTAAGGGTTAAAATTCACTAGAATATCCCATAACCAAGCGGTAATCAAATTTCATCTTTCACATGATAACCAAACAAGCCAAAGTTTCAACAGTTACAACAACAATACTCTACAATACATTTACTAGGCACTGACCCTTCTTCTAAAATGTCCAAAGGCCCTTTCCAAATTTTATAACATAATACACATTCGTACAAAGGAACATCATAACCAAGATTGATGCAATAATCTACAAGTCTTTCCATCATCTAACCACGTAAGCCATCTGCAACAATTAATAACCTGAGTCAGTTCGCGAGAACTGAGCAAGATAAGACTATACATAGCAACAATAAGCTACTAGCTAACAATATCATGAAAGGAAACATTCTAATTCAGGAAATGGATCAAAGTTCTAACCTCTAACAACCTTTTGAAACAAGATATAATTTTCAACATATCAACTAAGAAGAAATCCATAAATTTTAGTTATGAAAACTACCTCGAAAACTACAAAAGTTTGACAACCAAAATACGCAAGACTATGAAATTTAAATGATTAGACACAAGAGTTGAGAGTATTAGGATTTCAATCATGTAATCCCGTAGATTACGTGATTGAAATCTAAAGTGTAACCCATCAATCCACATTCTCAAGGTGAAGTCAAAAGATAAAAACCAGACCCGATCTTAGCTGCCAAAAAGGAATATAGTTTTGGGATCGTTCCGTAGGGCCATAGGCCAAATAGGCTATAAACGAACTACGAGGGTAAAAACAAAGTTCCATCATGTAATCAAAAAGGTTTAAAGGATGAAAAATCTTATATTCAAACCCACAACCATTATATCTTAGGTAATAAGTGACTTCATAGCTAATAAGGAGGAGTGGAAAGAACGGTAAGAATGTCCGGAATAGGTATTACCTAGCAACTTACCTACTGAACATAATCCGGGCCGGAATAGCGACAAGCCTCATTAATACCCAAGTTGAGTAGGCAATCTAGCATTCTAAACACATCCTTGCAATTTTCATAATACCTTAGATTTATAATCCTCCCGTTGTAGAGGAACATAGCCATGAATCTAGACTTGGTTAAAATTTTCCGACATCAACTCACTTCCTAATATCATAAATGATGTATACAAAGGAAAAGGTCTCTCAACTCTCCTTAATTTACATCTCATCACTAAGTTTATGGTAACCTATGCAGAGACTAAACACATAACATACCATTGAAGATAGATATCCTCCAATAACGAACTTCTATAACGATGTAATCACAATTATTACGTTCGACACATAAACAAACTATTCCATAACTTCTTTTCCCTTTTTGACAACAAAATATATTCACGACCTTCCATCACAATCATTCTAAATTTGCAATGAAAGGTCACTCATCAAGAAGGAAGTACAAAACAAGTTTGACTAAATTAAGGAACTTCATGTTACCTTAAGCAGTTGATGAAAACCTTAACTTTGACGAATCGTGAAAGATATTACCTTACTCCATCAAGGCATTATGTCGATACATGATTAAATCGATCACACAAGGAATCATCAACATACCATATCTTAACACCATAAAGGTCATTAATTTTATCAAATTTTACTCATAGAAAGAGTAGAATCAAAATGGGGTTCTATCAATAATTTATTCCCTTCTAACAACCCAGGACATATTCTCTGCCCAAAACTTCCTTCTTAACAAGCATATAAATTGAACTTCTAATTTTCAAAAGTCCTAATACTTTGCACAATACACGAAGTGCATAATCACGCTTATCATAAAAATAATAATAATAATTTAACTGTATGTTTTCCTCTAGGGCAACAACATAACAGGAAACCAACACTAGTCAACGCTGCAACGTTCTAGGGGCAATTACATACCCAGGTTCACAAAAGAAACAATGACATTTTTGCAGAAGGAAGTAACTTTAAAATTATATATTATATATATATATATATATATTTTTCATATGATCAATCAAAGCATACACTGAGAACCTTTGTTTGTTTTATATATATAAATGGGTTGATCACGTCAACAAGAACAACCAACAGAGGCAAATCCAGAAGTAACAAACTGTTAACCATGTACTGAACGCAAATCCACAAAATCACAAATTTAAACCAATTTCTAGAAAGAAAAAGTTTCATTTCAAGAGGTTATTAGATACTAGCATATTATGTATATGGTTAGTCTATCTTGCCTGTTTTAACGCATCCACCAGTCGTGAACATCCAGCAGGGACTGCTACAGCCACACGCCTTCCGCTTTATCCTCTGCTTTTGACGACCCATCCTGGTAGTTGACCGCACAAGAAAAGACTTTGAGTGTCCAGACCATAAGAGCCCCAGTTCCATCAATCCCTCCTTCCTTCCAAGCATCCCCACTCATATAATAACATGGCAGCCAAAGAGATAGGCAAAAGCAGCCACAAAAGTGATATGCCCACAAGGTCTTCTGCACAGCAGCATGGAACTATAGCCCAGCGTCAAGGGCACCATAAAAAGCAGATTTGACGACAACCCAAAAAGGCAAGAAAGATAGCAGAGCTCCTGGCTCTGAAAGGAATCTACTGTATTGATGGATAAACCCTTTTTCCTTCATCAGATTTGGGGACAGCATCAAGCTCTCGGTGCAAACATTGCAGCTGTAGCTTGTAAGGGGATGATAATTCCAACAGAGACCTTTATGCCTGCCAACTTAGTGACTCGTAGAAGATGCTCATATAGTTGCAAGGCAAAATGTGCTTCATGAATATTCTGACATGATACAGATCCACGCCTAAGAGATTCTCTTCCATGAGTTACAGCATAAACAAGTAAAGTCTCAAAAGAGAATCCTTGCAATAATTTTTCACCAGGTCTGCTGGTAATACTCTCACTATCACATAACCGATTTTGGAGATACAAACCTCAGTACATGATCTGAGTCTGAAAAATATCCTGCTACCTTCATCTCCCAAGACATTTTCTCCAACATTGCATAGATCTCCTGTGCCCAAGGGTGTGATCTGCCACCTACACAAAAGCATGCACCATTTTATTAATCCTTTAAACCAACTGCATCCAAGTTCCTTTTTAATTCCTCTATCCTTCATCGATCTCCTAACCTTGGTGCTCTCATAATAGGAGCAGCCCTAGTTTGAGACGAAGCAAAAGAAGATGGTTTTAAAACCCAAAAAAAAATCTCTTGGTACAGACTCCATATCCATAAAACAGTCCCTAGACTTAGCATCCTCAATAAGGACATTGACCAGCCACTAGATCGCTTCAATGCAGCAGCTAAAAAGGACAACCCTGAAAAAGCAGTTGCTGGAGGATCCCCAACAAGAACACACCTTACAGCTCCCAAGGAAAATGGAGGTAACACGTCTACTTCCCTAGCTTGTAGCTTCATCTATAACCACAGTGAACGCAGTGAAACAGTAGTGAAGCAGCACTAGAAACAGCAGTGAAACAACACTCTCAGCCTCGCCTGCAAAACTTGCCTCAAGGTTCGACCGAGCTTCTTCCACGCTAGATCTGTCACCTGGACAGAAGCGACTTCCCAAAAAATGAAAGGGCAAGCACAGCTCAACTAAGACTTTACCTCATTTTTCCGCTACAGCTGCAAGATCTTGCAAACAACTGGTCGTGACTGTGGTCGCGTGCAACCAGAACGTCAAGTTCGGCACCAATGGTTCTTGGGCTCACCCTGCAGCTGCTGTCGCACCTACTCTCACTGGAGGCCACTGGTTTTCTGAGATAAGTTTACTCCTCTACCCTGTAGCTATACAGTCCTTCACGTCCAATGCTTCCTCACGGCACCCCCAGGAGAAGTTCGGTTCTACGCCCACGGATTCCGCCTGAACAGCACGATTTTGAGAAACCGCACCCAGAACACGTAGCAAATACATCTGTTTCAGCATTGATGGAGCACAACAAGCATCCGTGGTTTTGGACAGAAACCACAGGCAGACCACGTGACAGAAAGGAGTCAACAGGAGATTTGCAAATCCGAAAATTTAATAAAAGGAAGAGACGCTTCAACCACTGCCAGCTACCAAGGCCAAATAAAAATTGTATTTTATCATTTTTGGAGCCCCGTGCTATGGGGACAGGCCACCTGCCTAAGAGTGAACAGTTGATGCCGAAAAGGGCATTACAGACGAGATATGGTGATGAAAAATCCTAGGCCTGGATAACCCTATTCACTCAATTTAATACCTCTTACAGGTGGTTGAAGGACAGATTTCGGGATTTCCATTTTCCCTTCTCTTCTCCTTCTCATTTTTTCTATAAATTGGAGTGTTGGGCTCATTGTAAAGGAGAGAGTTTTTTGGGTAGCAAAGCTCTACCAAAATTACTTTGTGAAGCCAGTGTGTTGTAGGCCCTTGTAGTGGACTCCTTGCATGGTGATCTAGGCCCTTATCTTGTAATAGATTGAACTGTGCATATCATGAAGCAATAAAATACAAGTTTGTGGATGTATCTTCCCCTGCTGTGTTTTCTTGCATTCTTCTTGCCCCTTCAACCTTTCTACAAGAATATTGTGTCTATTATTATGTTCTTTAGGAATTCATTATCATTGTGTGTGCTTGGAATATTATTGTGAATGCATTTTGCTAGATTATGGAGAACTATCATCACCTCTTCTAGTGTGCACTTTGCTTTCTGTATTTCACACATTTGGAAACTACTCTCACATCCCTCCTTTTCTGGTGTATCACCGCTTTAGTGTAGGCTTTCATTTTATGCATTCTCTCTCCCTGGTCCCTTGGAAATTTAGATTAGAATAGTTATCTTTCCTGCATTAGAGTAGATTGTGGCAGGTAGTTTAGGAGCAAGAACCAGCTTTCTCTGGAGGTCTATCTCAAGTAGCAAGTCCCACAACTTGGAGATAGTACCCATGTTATCCAATCACACCGTGAGTTCACACAGTATATGCACAGGGGTGCTGTGATTTGGTGATAACAGATCCATTTATCACAAAAACATGATTGGAGGTTCCAAAACACTTAGAACCTTTTGACATAAGATGGAAAATGCTTTTGAGGTCATCCAATGTGAATATTATATCACCTAGGTTTTCCCTCAAAAAGGGGATTCTTGAATCCTAAAACAATATTTTAAATAAGAACCCATAACTTAGTGATACCAATGAATCTGATCCTAGGTATGAGGGGAAAATGGTTGTTATAGGGATCCTAATATATACATGGGTCCTGATCACCATATGGGTCAAAATGATGTCTTGAAACAAGATGTTAAATATGTGAAGTAATCATAAATAAAATGTATTGCTAGATGTATATACTAATGTCTAATAAGAGAATCCTATAGAAGTCTGATAATAAGATTCATAAAACACTGTAATAATCTTAGGTTATATCCATAGAGTCCTCACTTTCAAATATGATCCAAAATTCATAATGATGTCCATATACCTTCACAAAATAGGATGATAACTCCTCAAAAAGTGTCAAAGGTGAGGAACCCTTGTCATGCATTTACATGAAACAGTTGAATGATAAAGTGGTTTATAGCATTGTGTGAAGGTTTTCTTTCACTTAGAATGATAGAATTTGTTTCCTTGAATGTAGAAATGTAATGTTGACAATTATCTAATTAGTTTACTTGTTCATTTCAGACTTTGGTAGGTTTGAAATAGTGGTTCTTTACTGTGGAGTATGTGGATCAATTACAAAATTTATATTAGTGAATTAAGAACCCGTAATATGTAGCATTGGGTCAATTGATACAAAATTGGATGGTAAAATTATCAAGGAACTCCATGGATAATATGTCACAAATCCACGTTCATGTATAATTTGATGTCGAGAAAGTGAAATGTACCAAGGAAACTTATTCTTACATGAACTTCTGGAAGGCCTAAACATGGCGAGCAATTATATTAAACACTTGTGAATTAATAAAAAATAAAACTCTTAAGAATTCAATTGGCTCGAAGAGAATGACATTTGAATTATGAAGGATTTTGCCTAAGTAGAGTTTTGACAAATATGAAATCTCTAACATAAATCTATGTCTGGAGATTTATGCATTGGGTTCATATATCTAAGAAAGGTGGATATTTTGAATGAATTGACAAGCCATCTGAATAACCATTGACTATCAGATTATTCCCGACTAAAGAACATTGGTTTTAAGACTCAATGAATATGGAGATATGCACATGCGTACTTTAAAAGGAGTTATCATTGTCATGCAAACAAAAATTGGGTTGTCCAGTCCAGTAAATCCAAGTAAGCATCTGCAACCACAAATTTTTGAAACCTTATAGATTATTTTAGACTATGATGTCCATAGACAAGTACATTTATACAACCATTTGAAGGGATTCAACAAGCATTGGTACCAGGATAGCAAGAAAAATGGCGAAGATCATTCAATTTGTAATCATGTTCAATGAATCCTAAAAATTAAAGCCATAAGAAGTTTCAACTGAAATTACATTTCACCTAAGAAGGTTCAAATGAGACAAATGTTCTTACAAGCTCGACATAAAGGTCAGGGATAAACCCAGGATTTTAACTTGTAGTCACAATGAAATGGTGCTTATGATATATTAAGTGCATATATTTAACTAATACGTTTTGGTCTATTTAAAAATTTAAGTTACCTTTGAAGATTAATGTGCACTAAATCATATTTAGTTTGATACCTTAAAGTAATCCTAACCATTATAAACTGGAAGTAGGGCTTATTGATAGAAACTTTGAGGATGAACTTGTTTGTTTGTCACATCAAAGACCCATTAAAAATTTTATTCTTCAAAAAATTGTGTTGTTTGAAAATTTGTTGATTTACAACTAAATCCTTTGGACAAAAGGGCTACCTTATACAGTTGCTAAGGGCATGAAGTTAGTAGGAACTTTGACCTCCTCTAGGCATGATGTGATCAATGAGAACTCCGAAGTTCAGATACATATAAATTTTATGTGTTGACAAAACTTTTTCACTCAACATGAAAGAGATTTGTACATTTCTCACTGGTTTCGAGTTTTTTTGAAACCTATGACTGAGAAATAAGTCTACAAATCCATCCCAAAACACATATATTGTAAAATATAAATTAAGATGTCCTTAAGAATTTGGGCACGATAAAGTCTCACCCAATATGATGATTTTACATGGTGAAATTCATCAAACTATAATTGAAAGTTGGCCTGGTTTGACATAGGGAATGCAAAAGTATGTGAATAATAGGGAGCTATCAAGATTGAAGGACATTGCGAATAGGATATAGAAAACCTCTTTACTTAATGTTAGAGCTAAAAGTTCCTACAATCATAATGTAACTACCAAAGCTAATCAGCACAAGACAATTTAGGAAAACACAGTGATAAGTTTTTTTTTTAACTTGCTTGAAGGATACGAGGGAGACAACATGTCGTCACCAAGGATACAACTAACTCTGTGAACAACTCTGATACAAGGATGACATCTGCAAAAGGCAGCACGGAAACGTTCACACCTATCAAGGACAATTTACTTTTCTTTAAGTGACATGACAACATGGAAGTCCAACCACAAAACACACTTACAGTTAGGGCCAACCACAATGAGAATTCTTGAGGGTTATTTATTTTAATAAACATCTTTCAATTCTTAGCTTACGTTTTCAAGGAGACTCAAGATATGATTCATACAATTCATCTTATGCAAGCTAAGTTTATTCTTTTTCACTGAGTAATTAACTTTAAATCTTCTCTATTATGACATTTATTTGTTTAATTCATTTATTTAATAAAGGACCATAATTTAATCCACAAGGCTATCTATCCTGACTTATGCTATTAAAATCGTCATAACCTCTATTACAACTATGAAGATTGCTTTTTCAACATAACTCAAGAGAAAGATTACCAACTTATTTGCTTAATTCATTGAAAAAAAAACAGGTTAGAGGAAGAAGGTCGAGTTGAATTCATCTTTATGACCTCATTAGTTATTAACCCGGTATTTAATGAAGCTTGAGGATTTATCGAAAATTATTAAATATTTTACTTAGGCTTTACTGGATGATTTTTACAAAAGAAAACAATTTACCTTTCAAAGTTGAGAGACTTTCTACTTGCGATGTTTATCGGAGAAACCAATTCCTCCTACTTATTAAAATCGTATCTTATCTTATATCAACTAACAATTTGTTTCACCTTAGGATCATTCTTTAAGAATTCACCATAAAAAGGATAATGTTTGAAAGTGTAGCTAGGGGATATCAAGTTATAAAATTTTTTTTACTTCACAGAAGGATGGTTTCATTTTGATCACTCATGGAATTATTTGATTTCAAGTAGATCACCTCTACATTTATTTGTTGAATATCAAAATTATTATTTTTGTTTAGTCTTCATTCACCATCAAGGGTTAACCGACCCATTTTACTTTACTTATAGAAATATTGCCACTAAGTCTTAGAAAGATTTAACTTAACAATTTATTCTCAAGGATCAAAGTTTTACAATACTCATATCAATGTAAAGATTGAATACCATTTCTCACAAAGGTAAGTTACCAGTTTACCTACAGAAGGGAAAGACAACATCATCACACAATTTCAGAACAACCCAAGGCAAGAGGTCTTCTAAACTCCTTTGCAAGCACTATTACAAAATTTACCTCACATTGGACACTTTTACAAGGAACTTCATAAATTGCACTGATGAAACCTTTACAACTCTTTCCTTTAATCTACTCGCATAATCCATCTGCAAAAATACTAGCTAGAATCAGTTCATGAGAACTGAGCATGTTAAGGCTACACATTACAACAATAAGCTAACATTTAATTCAAAAATGGATTAAAGCACAACCCACAACTCCAAAATTATTCGCATGAGAAAGAAATCTAAACCATCCAACAAGGAGAAAGTCAAAATACCAGTAAGAACAAAATCACATAAATCAAGGCAAGACCTTATGGGTTAGGAACAAGAAGGTCAAGAGTGTTGATATCTCCTTCATGTAATCCTATGGATTACGTGATTGGAATCCAAAACTTACTCCATCCAACTAAAGGGGTCCAAGAGAAGACAAAACATACTAATTATGATCGTAGGCACGAAACAAAATGACGTTATCCAATTCTCCCAGGGGAGGCTTCATAGTAATATGGGTTCGACGCCCTTAAAAGAACACAACTATAGTTTCAGTTTTAACCAAGGAGTTTACCACTACCTCCTTATAGGATTTCTTAAACGTAGTACTAGTTAACAAAACAAATCCACTCTTCCAAAAGCATACAAATGAGACACAAAAGGGGTCATTATTCTACCAACAAACCTTATCCTAATCGTAAACTTCTCTACATAATATAAGGGAAGGCTAAACCCAAAAGTCGTTAATAATTTTTATATATTTCCGACAATGTCAATAAGTATTTTAAAATAAAAATAAAAATTGATTTCCTTAACAAAGCCACAAAATGGGACTTTTAGTAACCAAGTTTGAAGTATAAGATATTCGAGTTCGAAAACAAAGGGATTCGATACACGGTGGGTAATACACCAGTGATGCCCCAGACTCAAAAGACCTTACCACGAGTGCAAGCAAAAAAAATAAGAACCAACACACATATCCATCAGGAAGGTTACGCAGTGCAGTCAGGCCTAGAAGTTCTATGAGCTCCTTACCAATGGTATAGAAGATGGAAATTTTACCCGATCCATGTGGGCTTATCAAGGAAATGTCTAGCAAATATCAAACAGATGAATATAATAGCCACCTATTATATTATCACTGTAATTGGCTGTCATCTAATAGGAAACGAGTTCACGAGTCCAATACCATGGATTCACCTACAACTTTTGTTTCAGTCCAGCTATTACTAGCTTGCTTGCGACCCTTAATAAAAATTGTAGAGATTTCATTCAATAAAACTTACAATGTTTCCCCCTTACTTTAATCAAACAAAAGTTTGAACCAGGAAGTAGGTATAGAAATTCTCTCGACACGTAGAGGCCAAAATAGATGTCAGGTTATTCATCCTCTAGAACTGAGTACAAAAGTCAACCGTGTACAGTTCTAAAACAAAACCCTAATGCCATTTTCTAATCAAACAAAAAGTAATTAATGCCCACAGGCTTAAACAAGTTTTAGAACACAATGTCACTATTAATGTACCTTTTAGCAAAACAGGAGAGCCCTAAACAAGAAATACGTATTTTTTCAACCAAATAGAGATATGAAGGCTTAAACTTCCATATAGTAAGCCTTCAATTTTAAATACCATCACATAATTCTTTTAAAAGAGAGTCATATAAGCAAACAAAACTCAATAATGTTTCCTTCCCTAAGAACTAGATTGCATCACTCAAAATTGCAGTAACCCATTAGACAAATATGAAATAGAGTAAGCTATAAGGGAGGAAAGAACATTCCAAGCAAAACCAGTGAAATTGGATCGAGATTTAAAGGAACAACCAACACAATCAGGCAACAATATAAACAACCATGAAAACATTTTCTCTAGGCACCATTCAAGAGGAAAGAATATTCTTTTTAAGATACTGAAAGAAGGTAGAAAACTACTACAAGGAGTATATTTAACATGCCTGATCAGAATTCTTCCAACCAACAATCACGTCGACGAGGGCTCGGGTAATAGCAACACAACCTGTGCAACTTCTCTTCCTCGGCCTGTTGAAGGTCCATACTCTGTTAACGGCCATGCTTGGCATAGGAAAGGCGTGGGAAGAAAAGTAATGGCTACTCGCATTTCATTAGGAAGCTCCAAGCCCCCTTTTCCTTTTTCCCACAAACCCAACTATATTCTCCACCAAATCCTCACGCAGCCAGCCAATAATTGGTGTGAGCAGGTCACCAAAAGAAAAACCAGGGCATACGTTTAATAAGTAAATTGTGCTTCATGAATATTCTGATATGAAACAGATCCACCTCTATGAGATTCTCTTCCATGAGTTACATCGTAAAACAAGTAAGGTCTCAATAGAGAATCTTTGTAATAAATTTCATCAGGGTCTCCTGGTAACACTCTCACTGTCACTTGATCAATTTTGATAAAAAATATCTTGAAGGAGAATCTCGAATTTGAGGATGCATTCGATACAGAACAGATAACAATATAGTTGGACAACCTGTTTGTTGGAAGGCACCCAAAAAAGGCTTCTACTATACTACAACATGCCTGCTACCTGGCTAATTACTATTGCAGGCCATTGTTGTGGATCCCCGACAAGAACACACCTCGCAGCACCCAATGAAAGTGGAGGTAACACACCTGCTTCACTAGCTTGTAGCTTCTTCTAACCACCATATCAACCCATTACTGCACCCATACGCATTGAATAAAAGAATCAAAATGAGATCATGGTGAAGAAAGTCAGGACTCCACCGACTCTCATCTCCCTCATGCAAGGTAGAAACATAATGGCCATTACAGTCTGCAGGTTGGTGGTTGGGAAGAGACTAATGCCATCTACTTGCAACAAGACATGTGAAAGGACCTGTTCAGCCAAGGTGGCAGTGGAGGGTAGGTGAAAGCAATTTAAAATATTTAAAAATTGGGCAGTCCTCACCCTGACCTGGCTACCCCCATGAGCCCCTCCTTCAGCAAAGATACGGGATAAAAAAAATCTCTACAACTAAGGTAAGCTTACAAAGCATACGAAAGAAGATATATTAATACAAATGCAAAAGGAGTTACAAGATTACTTGAACAGTTTTCATAAGCTAAAAAGGTATACGAATTTTTGTATGATTACTATTCAACCTGAGAAAATTTAATCACGTACATATAAGCAAGCTAGAGGAAGTAAGAATCAAACTCTCGATTACTCACAAGGATTAAAAACAACATGCGAACAGGCCTAAGCGATTAAGCGCAGAAAACTAGAGGTTGGCATTCAAAAAGCAAACACCAGGGGAACGACCATGGCACCAAAACAGGTACTCTCTCCCTCAGCGCGGAATGGGGTTCATTCTATAAAGCGACTGTACATTAGAAAAGTGACAGGTGAGCTTGAGAATCAACAAGTAACTCTTCTGCGTACCCGACCTCCTGAGGTCATGCCGAGATAGCCGGTGTGGGTAGAATGCGCAGGCAAACTAGTTAGGCAGTCTAATGTCTTTCGATACACACTAATGGTATTTGCGAATCTAAAGCAAAGAAGGCCCTTCTAACTTGGACTGGTGTGATAGATCGATCAGCGAGGATGACTGCTCGAAGGCTCCAATCAATATGAGCTCTGGCGTGATTCGATCTATGGGTTGTGGGATGCGTGGAAAATGACCCGGGATGGTTTCGCGTATTTCTCCTGATAGGGTCATATGGTGGATACAGTCAACTCTATGGATGATTCTCTGGCCTAGTCCAAAAGTCTCCTAGTTTTGTTGGTTATTGTGTCTAGTAGGGATAGCTGTTGAATGATGAGAGGTGGAATCGGAGTAGACTGAAATACTAATTTACGTAGGCCAGTGTCTATGTCTAATTCTCTTATGGGCTCGTTAGGCCTGTGGGATCTGTGGATCACAACCATAGACTCTCAAAAGGTTGTTGCGGTCCCGTTATGGTCATACGGGAGATCAAGTTTCTGATTCCCTAGTATCCAGTAGTCATAAGCTTTTTCAGCTTCTATGTTTAGAACCAACAGTTGTGAGATCTTCTCAGAATACCTTACAGGTGTTATCACAACTTGGATTCTTAAGCTGGTATCTATATCTACTAGGGTGTCTCCAGCGTCTGGCTGTGGAACTACAAGGATCACACCTGAATGTTTGTTCTCTTTCGAGCCCTTCTACAGTCATGTGGGTATTTTCTAGGGTAATCTGTAGTTTGGCTGATTTGACCAAAACAGATATGCTTGGTCGTCTTCGATGTTTAACACCCTCTCAACTGTGCCCTGATCTGTTGGAAGTCTGTTGTTGTTTGGAAGAATTGTATCCTAAGGTTTTGGTCGATATCAGTTATTGCCACTACGTTATTGGGTTGGGGCACAATTGGCTCGAAAATGTATTCCCTGGGCTCCCTAGGTCCCGTAATTGTCATGCAAAAGGCAGTAATGAAACAAACTATAATAAATCCTCAAAATCTAAGTGCACTTATAACATATATAATTTCTTTTTGTATTTTCTGGCAATTTATAGGAAAGCAGCTATTTAAAATATTTAGAATCGACAACTAAGCTAATAACGTAAAACAAACAAAATAGCTGATTGTAGCTATTTGTCTGTGCAATTTTGTATATCTATTCTAAACAACGAAATAACTAATCTATCCGCAAGATTCTCGATCCTACCTCAGAAGTGAGGAATGAATCATAGTTTCTCAGAAACTATCAATCTCCACAACCTCCCTGGAAATATCGAGAATAGAAATAACTGAAATAAAATGATTAACTACGTTATTTGATAAATTCTAACTATAAACTTTGAAAGATAGAACCTGGATTTCGCAGAACAGTGGCGAAATCCGACGGTGTGTGTGTTCTTGTCCCCTCAGTATGATCTCTTCGTTCTTTGTGCTCACGTGAATCCAGAAAAGCGTGGAATGCTTGCATCAACAGGAATAGATATTTGGATCAATGGACAGCCTTCAGAATGCAGACAGAATAGAATGCGGATAGGAGAGGGATAGCGCAAGAGTACAGAGCTTGGCCTATGCAATTCATAGCGGGGTCTACTACGAATCATGCAACAAAAAGTGTCCAGAACCTGATCAACTAGTCTGTATGAAGAGAAAAACCTGTAACTTTAATGGCTGCCTAGACTATTTACTCCAAAACAATAATACTATTTGCACAAGTTGGATCTGTGGCTTACCAACAGCAACACAAAGCTAAAACAAACCTGCAACAAACTATACTACCAATCCTAAGCAAACTAAAGGGACATAGCATTGAAAACATGAAAGTTGGAGTGAAAATGGTGGCCCAAATAATGTCTGCACTTGCACAAGTTGGATATGTGGCTTACCAGCTGCAACACAATACTAACCAAAGGAGTATGAAATGAGCTATGCCATCAAACTTAAGAAAACTAGAAGACTAAACTACTGAAAGTGTTATGAGTTTCTAAACAAGACTTTGAGGAGGCCATTTGCATGTGCACAAACCATACATTTATAGGAATTCAAACACCCAAAGATCAAATCCCAACTGAACTCTTAAACATTAAACAAAAGAAAAACACTATTCCAGGGGACCAAAAACATTAATGCATGCTCAAGTCGGCAAGAAAAGCTGGTGAGTCGTGATATTTCACGCGGGTCGCGTCAAAAGAGCGTTCTGGAAAACGCAGCACAGGACCGCCACCCTGCTCAGGGCGGCGGTTACACGGACCGCCGCCCTGTTCAGGGCGTCGGCGTTTCGTCACTGAAGACCCAAAAAGCCAAGCAAAGAGGGAAAAATAGGGAAAACAAAGCACGCGGGGGCTATCGGGGTATGCGGGATGTTAACGCATATCTGTAAAGCTTTTCTGGATCCCGAACACCTTGCGAAGAGGCCTGTATCATCATTGGGGCACTTATTACATCGTTCCGTAGTACAGTACCTTACAATTTTGGGTACGTACATATTGCCCCCTCGGAGAAGCGTTTTAGCCATGAAGAGGTGTAAAACGGTGGTTCCGAGTATGGCCGTCCCGAAATGGGAAGTTAGAAGTTACACCTTACACGCCCGTGTGTTGAAATGTCGCCATCCAAAATTCCCACCACCTACAAAATAAAAAGAGAACTCAAGTGCAGATAGATACAATAATTTGGAAAATAAACGCTAAAACAATAGGGGAAGAGGACGTACCATTAGTGCGAGGATAGAAACTTACCTCCGTCAGCACTCCGAACCTGCGAAAAAGCCATTTTACAAACGAAACAGAAGGATATATATATGAAAGTGGGCCCATTTTCCTATTTATTTGCGCGAGTCGATTTGATAGATTTTGAGCTCTGGGGCCCACGGTAACGGTTTCTCACGTGAGTAGCGTCAAAACGTCCACAGCAAGACAAGTGATCATGCCTCCACGTGAGGAATTGCCACCCCGCAAGATCACAGGTTGGTTTTTCTTCAATTTTGTGCTTTTCCATCTTCAATTTTAAAATGCTAAATTTGTTGTAATGGGGGGGTCATTTTGAAAATGTTAGGTTTAAAAGGTCTGTCTAGGGGGGGGCGCCTACTGGGTAGGCTTTGTTTTTAGCTAAAACGGTCGTTTTTTGCATTTTTTGGACTTTTTTAGTGAGCCTAAAAACCCGCGCGGGTTTTGGACCGTTAGTACCGCCCTGGGCCAGAGGAGTCAGATGTGACAATAAAGCCGATACCCTGGATCAGGGCGGCGGTATGGACGAGACCGCCGCCTTTAAGGCAGCGGTTACAAAACCGCCCCCCCTGCTCAGGGCGGCGGTTCTGACACAGAATGCAAAAGAACTTAATTTTGGAGACTTGTACTTGTATTTTTTTGCATTTCTATATGTTTTTATGACTTTCTTGATATTGTTTAGATACTAACTTACTCTGTTTTGTGTGTTTTTGGGTGTATGCAGGCTGAAGGAGGAGTATATTAGATGGAGCCAGGAGAGAGAGTGTGATTGGCTACCCGGGGTATTGGATGCCCTTTCAGCAGATGAGGAGGACACATTGCAGAGGGCCGGCATATTGCGTATATCACGTGTGCCCACGTTGCTCCATCCAGTCACATTCTTTGTGACTTATTTTCATATTGGGATGCAGATCGGAACACCTTCCGACTGCCAGGGGTCCGTGGTGAGTGGACCATTACATTGGAGGATGTCTACCACATTCTGGGGGTCCCGATCATTGGGAGGAGACTCACACTTGAGACAGCAGGCTCACGGGCACAGATTGCACAGTGGGCTGACATATATGGGAGATGCAGCTATTTCCACGGGGCCGAAGAAGGGAGTGAGAGTTAGATCCATTCCTTCTTTGCCCATCCCCGTATTTCGACAAGCCATCATGGGGATCCTTGCCTCGAGACTCATCGGGGACAAGGGAGGCGATACATTGTTATACTGCTGGGCCCCCCATCATTGCACAGATAGAGGGGCACAGACGGATATACGCCTGGGGTGCAGATATTCTGGGGACCACCTACCATGATTTATACAGGGTGGTCTGTTTACAGGGACAGTCATTGAGCCACCCAACTTTAGTTATGAGTTGGGTGTATGAGTGCTTCATCCCTTATGGCAGAGGCGTGGAGGTAGCAGATCTTGGGGCTGTGAGGGCAGCCAGATGGTCAGATATGTCAGTGCTTAGAGTACCTCACCAGCCAGTTGCCTCCCTCACTACTGCAGATATGGAGGCGACACCGTACCGGCTTATGGCTGGCATATGGGGGCAGAGGAGACCCTTACATTGATCTCTTGCTCCACCACAGGGCAGCTCATCGACTCGCGTGGGATGGGTGGGAGGTACATCCTCTTTGGCAGAGTTCCTCAGCAGTTTGGCCTTCCATATGCGGGCATGCTTCCCCCAGTGGCACCAGTTTACAGATCAGTTCACGAGGCCAGAGGGGGGCCTAGAGGCCAAGGTTGGACAATGGTCACTCCTGGCATTCCTATTACAGCCAGGGGGATAGTTCGCGCTAGAGGGGAGAGCCGGTGCGCCTCGGGCACCTCTACTTCAGATTGTTGCGGGTCCTTCTCATAGCAGCGATGACCCTATAGATATTGATTCCGACTCTGAGGAGCTCCATAGAGGGAGGGATCGGAGGAGGGAGACCGAGGACAGCGATACTGAGTGGAATGACACTCAGGATATTATGCAGGCAGAGAGGGCTGAGCAGAGCACAGAGAAGAGACACTCTAGCTTCAGAGGAGCCACTCTCTTAGGGCCATGGTGGAGAGGATGAGTCAGTTACAGGGCGACATGTTGCCCCTGCCACGGGAGTAGCCCCTCAGTCGGTTGAGCGGCATCTGCAGCAGGTGTGCTGGCCTCTAGCGACCCTTCTTGGATGCCTGGGGATCTGAGTAAGTTACCCTTCTCCTCCTTTTAATGTTGTTTTTTTTAATTTAGGATTTGTTTTAATTGTCTATCTCTCCTTGTGTTTTTATCCTATGTATCTTTCAACCTCTTACTTGGTTTCTAATTCGTTTTTCTCTCTTTGTTTTACAGAGACTGTTGACGAGTGGCGGGATTTGATCTGCAGGGTATGTACCGATTCCCTGATGATCCCCATAGATAAGACCCGTGCGGAGCTATCTGTAGATGTCAGGGAGCCTTCAGCAGCCGGCAGGCATACCGACGTCTTCACTCCCGGTTGGGCACGTCGCCAGAGATGGTGTCAACTCTCCATACAGAGTTGGCGGGCTATAGGACGGCTAAGAATGCCTTATGAGGAGCCATTCTCGTGGTGAGACCGCGGCTACTCCTCGGGACCCTGAGCCCTCTGTACATTCAGAGCGCCGGCGTAGCCGGAGTCCTAGGCGAGGGGCGTGCACCTTCAGGAGGGGTTGCGTAGGGGTTGAGAGGCCATTTGGCCTCTATGTGTATTTTGTGCTATATATTCTTTTGTATATCACGGGCTCTTTGAGCGTTTTGACCATGCTTAGAGCATGATGGCATTGTATATAAACATTGATTATTTATATATATGCATTCAATCTTTGGATCAAATGCTTTGTCACTCATGTTTTTCCTTTCTATTTCTAGCTTCTTTGTGTATACTACGATGTATGGTTTCAGATGCCTTCTAGAATGTATGCAATGGAAAACAAATGATGCAAATGTTTGCTTTCTTTTTGTGTTTCATGATGCTGATACATGATATTGTAGATATATTGTGATCTTGAATCTTAGTTTCTGTGGAGCAATTTGGGATACCTCATGATTTGTTTTTGGTAAAGTGATGAAAATAACCAGTATGATGAACAGATTAACTTGCCCCACTCCTACCTCCACGCAACTAGTAAGATGCGAGGGCTCATCACCGAGAGTTAAGAAGGGGCGCAAGTTATGAAATGTGGTGAAATGATAGTGATGAAAGACAGACAAAGCTTTGGCGGAACCAAATTGAAAACTACAAGCTTACTCTACCTCAAATGACTTCATAGTTTTGGATGCAACTTGCTTTGCGGTTTATCTAGACTTAGACCCGTAGATGGCCACATAGTAGACAAAATCTGGGTTTTTAGGATTTTTAACTCTCTTGGGATTTTTGAACATCTGATTCATTCATTTTTGACTCAAAGTTTGAATTGTTTGTTTATGACCTTTTAACATTTGCTTTGTCAAGAGGACCCCCTACACTTTGCCCCATGCTACCTAGTAAGAAGCATGTGGTTTATCACCGTGGGCAAGGCATAGGCGAGTAAGGGCATTTCCATCCTTTCCCAACCCTACGTCACTAGTAAGAGACACAAGCTCATCACCGAAGGTTGGTGGTGGGCAAGGAAATGTGTAAAAATAAAATTTTCTATTTAATCACTTTTTGACTTGTTTATTTGAGTAAAATGTCAGTATATGCTTATTTTCCAAAGAGATGTATATATGGGATAGATGTGACACCATGAAGCTTCTAGAACAGACCATAGGCAAGACACCTATCCTAAGAAGAAATCAAAGTGAGAACGACACTTGCAGATCTTGGTATGGTTACCGTTAAGACTTTGTCATGTTTGATTTATTTGATAAAAGATTCTGAGATGATTTGATGATATCACGAAAATGGAGAGGTATGATTAAAGAGCTTTATGCCAAAAACATCACGAGTTTGTAATGAATTGCTTTTGAGAAAAGATTTCCTTGATCACAATTTATGTAAGAAACAATTGGACAAAATGATCTAAATCTATATGAGGATGCAATGTAGATAATTATACAAGCAGTGCTAGTTACTTATGCGTAGAATCGCTTGAGGTGCAGGGAATTGACTGTTTTGCCAAATTCCTCACCTTCTAGCGTACATAAGAGGTAAGCACCATTTCCGTAGTCCTTCATGACCCGGTATGGGCCCAACCATTTGGGCCGGAATTTTCTTCCTTCGTCGGTCTTCTTGTCGATCCGGTTGTCTAGTCTGAGAACTAGATCACCTTCGTATATATCGCGTTCATAGACCTTCTTGTTATACTGCCGGCACATTCTCGGTCAGTATAAGACTCTGTGCCATTGTTCAGCATCTAACCTAGTTTCATCTAGGCTTTCTAGTTGGGAAATACGTGCTTCTTTGTAAGCGTCTTCATCTAGAATCCCTTGTAGTGAAATGCGGAGACTGGGTATTTCGACCTCAAGCGGGAGAATTGCTTCTGCCCCAAATACCAGCGAGAAAGGAGTTGCTCCTATTGGTGTTCTTATTGAGGTTCGGTGGGGCCCACAAGGCCGGGATATAACTTTAAATGCCAATCTCATTTGTTTTCTTTCACCATTTTAAGGAGAATGGCTTTCAGTGTCTTGTTTGTTGCTTCAGCCTGCCTGTTGGCTTGGGGATAATACAAGGAAGCCATATGATGGCTTATTTTAAATTTATTGCATAGCTCACGAACCTCTTCATTCTTAAAAGAAGTGTACATTATCGGAGATAATGATTTGTGGGATACTGTACCTACAAATGATTTGGTTCAAAATGAACTTGGCAATCACAAAACCAGGTACAGTAGTACGAGGCATGGCCTCCACCCATTTGGTAAAATATTCAGTGGGCCGTGATTATAAAATTATGGGCCGTTTGTGGATGAGGGAGAGAATTTCCCTATTAAGTCTAGACCCCATGTAGAAAAGGGCCATGGAGTATGCGATTGGTTGTAGAGCTTGTGCTGGCATGTGGATCTCGTGGGAGAATTCTTAGACACTTATGACACCTGCATGCAAACTCTATCGCGTCATGTTCTAGAGTGGGCTAGAAAATAGCCCATTCGATGTATTTTTCGAGCAGTGGCATGGCCACCGAAGTGGCCTCCACATATACCGCTATGGGATTCATGGAGAATCCTCTTGGACTCTTCTGTGTCAACACACCTTAAGAAGTTGAACGCCTTGCTTAAATCTAATACAACATTTTTGTGAAGTTGCAAGTGTTCGGCTTTAGTTTCATATACCTCTGAAACTTGGTTTGCCACTAATTGCGAGTCTCCTAAAACTCTGATATTATCGATACCAATTCTTTTGGCTAAGGTAAGGCCAAGGAGGAGGGCTTCGTACTCAACGCCGTTGTTTGTGCATTCAAAGTTTAATTTAAAAGAAAATGGGAGGACCTTCTCTTCGGGCGAGGTAAGAATTATACCTGCCCCCGCTCCATAACGACATTTAGCTCCATCGAAATCGAGAGTCCAATACTTAGCCGGGAGTATGGATGTAGGTGTATCTGCTGTGTTTGCACACTCTACTTCTACCATACAAAGATCTTCTGCTGGCAAGGAACCAACACCTAGGGAAAATCTGATACCTACTGAATCGAATGGTAAGAACATTGGTGAATCTTGTTCTATCAACTCAACGATCTTCGCAGTAGTCCCTAATGATACTATTTCTTTAGTTTTGTCTTTAGGGGTTGGAATTGTTTGGGCTATGTTGGTAGTTTCAAGATCCGTCGTAGGTATCAACTTTTCCTCTGGCTTTGGGTCAGAGGGCTTGTTAAGTTGGTTTGTTGGAAGTTCGAATTCTGAGTGTATACCTGGTCTTTTCTTTAAATCAGCTAGGTGTACGTCAAACGGCTTTGGATCACCTTTGGCTAGAAATACCTTCCCCAGATGCAGGGATCTTACTTCTTGAAATAGCGTGGAAGGGATTGCCTTCATTAGATGTATCCAGGGCCGGCCAAGGATCATATTATAGTTAGTTTCCCGATCTATAATATAAAACTCAGTCAGGATTGTTTTAGGTCCTAAGGTGACCGGTAGTATTATAGTTCCTATCGATGTGGCTCTAAGGCTATCGTAGCCTCTCAAGGTATTTCGTGTAGTAGAACAGTTTGTTTCTCCATATCCCAATTTTTGGAGAAAAGAGAAAGGGACTATGTTAACCGCAGCTCCATCGTCAACCATTGCCTGTTTTACATAGTTATTATAAACTTGTACTTGCAAGTGTAGGGCTGGATCGCCTCGGCGTGCGATCTCAGCATCTGTAGGCATTTTACTTATTTCGAATATGAATTCAACATCCCTATCTGCCTGTCCCGGAGGATAAAAATCAAAGTCTATATGATTTACTTGTGCTTCTGGTGGTGCAGTGATACTAATTAAATGACCCAAACCTAACGCCTCTAAAAGAGCAGCCCTGTGAGCAGGGGAATTCTTTAGTAAATCAAGGAATGAAATATGCGAGAAGGTTTTTGTTAGATCATTAATTAGATCGTAAGCACCCATAGGTTTTGCTACGGTTTGCTGGATGTTATCTGTTTCCGGCAGGTGGCTTGGACTTGGTTGAGAGAAATACTCTCGTGTTCTCGTAATTGCTTCAGCGGGTAATTCGGAGTCTAACTCTACTAATCCAACTACCTTAGGTCGTGGTTGACTTCCTAGTTGTGGTGCGACTAACGGATTTAGCGAGGTTGAGGCCTCGTGATCGTTGTTTCCTGTTATTGCACCTTTGTTTGTTCCAGTTGGTTTCAACCTATCGCTATCATGATTTGGGAGTGGATCATTAAATATCTTGAGAGGGGCATTCCGAGGGGAAACTTCCCCTGCGAAGGTTCTTGCCGTTGGTGACGTAGGATCTGCTAAGAACATATCCATAAAAAATTGTTTTTGTTCATTTGGAAAGTGTTGCATGAATTTGTTGTAATCACAACACGTTCTAGTGTCATGACCCCGAATTTTATGGAAACCACAATAAGAATTGGGGTTGTAATTCCCGTTTTGTTGGTTTTCTGTGTATTGTGGCCTAAAAAGACGATCAAACCGTTGCCTATTAGGACTAAAGTTTTGTTGTTTCTAGTTTTGAATTTGGTTTTGATAACCAAAGGAGTTTTGGCTTGGTCCTTGTATGGGATTTCGCCGTTGTTGTTGTTGTGGATTATTAAAATCCACCGTATTGATCGTCGGGGTAAAATTGTTGTTTCTTTGGTTGTTTGTTTGTGACGGAGTATTAACGACATTTACCCTCTTGGGC
Organism: Taxus chinensis; assembly: GCA_019776745.2. Taxonomy (NCBI): domain Eukaryota; kingdom Viridiplantae; phylum Streptophyta; class Pinopsida; order Cupressales; family Taxaceae; genus Taxus; species Taxus chinensis. The sequence continues at coordinate 151,450 of JAHRHJ020003424.1, forward strand.
TGGTCAGCTACCCCATCTGTTGTTACCCCACGATTTTTGTTAAGAATTTTGGGTCCTTGATTGACGCTTGTGGTGGTTGTAGTATTTTGAGTAGAGGTGATTAACCTCCCGTTTGCTCCATACGTCTTACGGCCACTATCTATTGCTGCTTGATCAATTCGCAGAGCGCTCTCAAGTACCTCGTCATAAGTCCTTAGTGGGAACTTCTGGACTTCTTCCTTCACTTCTCTGCTAAGAGAATGAAGGAATAAATCGCATAGCTCCATCTGATCCATGTTTGGAGCGCTTGCCGAGGAATAAAGGACTGTGCACCACCTTTGGATGAAATGGGCGACAGACTCGTTATGTTCTTGCTTGATGTGCAAGAACTCCCTGATTCCTGTCCTTAATAGTTTGTTCATGTTGAAGGATTTGATGACCTCAGACACGAGTTGTTTGAATGAATGTATGGAAGCTTCGGGTATTCTGTAATACCAATCGAGGGCAATGCCTTCCAGCATTTTGGGGAATATTTTAGCAACAACCCCATCCCATGGGAGTAGTTCTCGAATGGCTGTAGCGTAAGCTTTGATATGCGCATTTGGATCTCCTTCTCCTTTGTATTTGGGCAAATCGGGAAGAGGCCTTGGAAGCATAACGCTTCGTATGGCGAAATCTAAGGGCTCCTTTAAATATTCTGAATAAGTCCCTATCGCATACATCTCAACCACTGATGGTGCCTGTTGAGGAGGCGGTGGTCGAACGGGTTGTTGATATGGCGTAATGTACGCGTTAGCAGGGGCATAAGGCAATCCTTATATTTGAGTAAACACGCCGGGGGATGAGTACATATCCCCTTGTGGTGATTTGGAGTACATGTTTAAGTACGAAGGTGTACTATCCAGGAATGGATTTCTCTGTACTGGACCAGGAGGAACAGTGTTAGCGATGGTGGGTCTAGTTGGCACTTGTTGTGAATATTGAGGAGTCATACCTAACGTGCCTACTCCTGTGAGGAGATCTACTTGGCTAGGATGGTGCGGAGGATTGGAACTCCCTGTTTGTATGAATCTCGAATTTTGACTTGCTTGGGAAAGTTCTAATCCTCTAACCTTTTCTATTAGAGTTGAAATAACTTCGTTCGGTGAAGCCACGATATCGTGCCTTGGTGGCGTTTGTTGTATAACATGGCTTTGCGGAGGTGTGTGATATCCTGCTATGAACTGATCACTATCCTGCCAAGCATCTCTGAGAGTGTTTTCCATACGTGATGGCATAGGGGAATTTTCTTGAGGAGAGAACTCGGGTTGTATCTGCAAAGTTCCTACAGGTGGGTACATGCCTTGAGAGCGATGTTCACTCCTAGGATAACGTGTTGAGTACTCGTCATCTAGAACTGAGTATGGATCTGATTGTCTACTAATAGGCGGTCTGAGTAATACCTGAGGAGATGAAGCAGACTCTCCAGTTTATGTAATATTGTTCGAGCCTGAAGGCTCTGTTTGTGTTTGAGCAAGTTGCTCCAACCCCTCTCTTTGGAAGGACGAGTTATGTCTAGTCCTTGGTGTTTGTGTTGAAAACTGATTAGTTGAATAGTTGTCGCCCCACATTGAGAGTGAGGGTGATGACTGCCTATTCTGTTGGGCGTATTATGCCTCAAGACCCAAGAGGGGTCTGCCGTATGCATCGAATCCCGACATATTCGGGGGGTGTATGAATACCCGCAGAATAATGGGAAGGAGCGAAGGTGATTTGGAGAATATGAAACTTCTCAAAGAGAAGGTGAAAGAATTGTTTGTTTCACGTCGGGTTCACCAATTTTGTACGTCGGAAAAGCAACAAGTGAGCGTGAGAATCAACAAGTGACTCTTCCACGTACCCGACCTCCCGAGGTCGTGCCGAGACAGCCGGTGGGGGTAGAATATGCAGACAAACTAGTTGGGGAGTCTAATGTCTTCGACACGCACTAATGGTATTTACGAATCTAAGGCAAAGAAGGCCCTTCTAACTTGGACTGGTGTGATAGATCGATCAGCGAGGATGACTGCTCGAAGGCTCCAATCAATATCGAGCTCCGGCGTGATTCGATCTATGGGTTGTGGGATGCGTGGAAAATGACCCGGGATGGTTTCGTGTATTTCTCCTGATAGGGTCATATGGCGAATATAGTTAACTCTATGGACGATTCTCTGGCCTAGTCCAAAATTCTCTAGCTTCGTTGGTTATTGTGTCTAGTAGGGATAACTGTTGAATGATGAGAGGTGGAATCGGAGTAGACTGAAATACTAATTTACGTAGGCCAGTGTCTATGTCTAATTCTCTTATGGATTCGTTAGGCTGTGGGATTTGTGGATCACAACCATAGACTCTTGGTTGTTGCGGTCCCGTTATGGTCATACGGGAGATCAAGTTCTGATTCCTAGTATCCAGTAGTCATAAGCTTTTTCAGCTTCTATGTTTAGAACCAACAGTTGTGCGATCTTCTCAGAATACCTTACAGGCGTTATCGCAACTTGGATTCTTAAGCTGGTATCTATATCTACTAGGGTGTCTCCAGCGTCTGGCTGTGGAACTAAAGGATCACACCCGAATGTTTGTTCTCTTTCGAGCCCTTCTACAGTCATGTGGGTATTTTCTAGGGTAATCTGTAGTTTGGCTGATTTGACCAAAACAGATATGCTTGGTCGTCTTCGATGTTTAACCCTCAACTGTGTCCTGATCTGTTGGAAGTCTGTTGTTGTTTGGAAGACTTGTATCCTAAGGTTTTGGTCAATGTCAGTTATTGCCACTACGGTATTGGGCTGGGGCACAATTGGCTCGAAAATGTATTCTCTGGGCTCCCTAGGTCCCGTAATTGTCATGCAAAAGCAGTAATGAAACAAACTATAATAAAGTAAAATCTAAGTGCACTTCTAGCATATATAATTTCCTTTTGTATTTTCTGGCAATTTATAAGAAAGCAGCTATTTAAAATATATTTAGAATTGACAACTAAACTAACAACGTAAAACAAACAAAATAGCCGAGTGTAGCTATTTGTCTGTGCGATTTCGTATATCTATTCTAAACAATGAAATAGCTAGTCTATCTGCAAGATTCTCGATCCTACCTCAGAAGTGAGGAATGAATCATAGTTTCTCAGACACTACCAATCCCCACAACCTCCCTGGCAATATCGAGAATGGAAATAACTGAAATAAAATGATTAACTACTTTATTTGATAAGTTCTAACTAAAACTTTGAAAGATGGAACCGGGATTTCGCAGAACAGTGGCGAATCCGATGGTGTGTGTGTCCTTGTCCCCTCAGTATGATCTCTTCGTTCTTTGTGCTCACGTGAATCCAGAAAAGCGTGGAATGCTTGCATCAACAGGAATAGATATTTGGATCAATGGACAGCCTTCAGAATGCAGACAGAATAGAATGCGGATAGGAGAGGGATAGCGCAATAGTACAGAGCTTGGCCTATGCAATTCCTAGCGGGGTCTACTGCGAATCATGCAACAAAAGCGTCCAGAACCTGAAACTAGTCTGTATGAAGAGCAAAACCTGCAACTTTAATGGCTTCCTAGACTATTCTACTCCAAAACAATAATACTGTTTGCACAAGTTGGATCTGTGGCTTACCAACAGCAACACAAAGTTAAAACAAACCTGCAACAAACTATGCTACCAATCCTAAGCGAACTAGAGGGATACAACACTGAAAACATGAAAGTTGGAGTGAAAATGGTGGCCCAAATAATGTTTGCATTTGCACAAGTTGGATATGTGGCTTACCAGCTGCAACACAATACTAACCAAAGCACTCAATGAGAAAACTAAGAATCCTAAGCAAAGGAAAACTAAAACTGCTGTAACAAGAAATTCAAAAGCAAACTTTGGTGCAAAATTCAGTGGCCATTTCCGTATGCACAATATCACGGAATTTACGTAGGAAAACAAAGTGTGATGTGACCCGTCTTAAAATCAAATGGAAATTGAGGCTCCTGTAGATTGTAAATGTGTTCATCTCTATCTCTATAAATTCGCTGCAAGTAATGGCGACTCCTGCATTGAGTTTTGTGTGTTGGTTGAGAATAATATATTTGCAAAACGGGTCGCGTCAAAAAGAGCGTTCTGGAAAACGCGCATAGGACCGTCGCCCTTCAGGGCGGCGGTTTCATCACTGAAGACCAAAAAGCCAAGAAAAGAGGGAAAAAATAGGGAAAACAAAGCACGCGGGGGCTAAGCGGGGTATGCGGGATGTTAACGCATATCTGTAAAGCTTATCTGGATCCCGGACACCTTGCGAAGAGACCTGTATCATCATTGGGGCACTTATTACACCGTTCCGCAGTACAGTACCTTACAATTTTGGGTACGTACAGTTACCCTCACACCAATGATGCAAAAACAACAAACTATGGCTAGATAAGATTCAAATGTGTGATATGGAATTGAGAAGATCCCCTTCATATGTAGTGTATGTAGCCCAAAAATGCAATCTCTTGCAATGGTAGTGATAGTATGCAGATGAGATTGTCCCTTAGAATTACTAGTCATAATAATAGAGTGTATGTTGTGTATATATATGGATCTCTTGTTTGAATTTTGAATTCCTTACAACTATTATTATTATTATGAAAGACATCAGTCTTATTGTCTAGTTTTACTAAATAGAATAATTATAGTTTTGTCATCTCCAACGACAATTACAGATGGCTCCTATGAGTGCGGTGGATGATAAGAATAATTGTTATATTGTTCAGAAGTGTTATTATAATAAATGTTATTAATTATCTTTAGATCCTTGTAAAAATGAATATTAGTTTCATTCTCTGTTTTCCCTTTAATTTTTAACAGAAAATATGAAAAATCCTTTAATCAAATATATAGACTTTGTGTTTCTGGACCCAAAAAAGGCACACACAAACAACACAGTAAAAGATAGGATTTTTTTTTTTTACTTGCTATGACACATAACACGACACAACATGTCGTCACAAAGTTACAACCAACTCTAGGAACCACTTGTTACGGGGATGACCACAAGGTTAGCACGGAAACGTTCACACCCAAAAGGATAATACACTTTTTCTTTTTTGACATGATAACATAGAAGTAACAAGTAACCACAGAACACACTTACAGTTAGGGCCAACCACAATGAGATATTATTTGAGGGTTATTTATTTTAAAAAGACATCTTGCAATTCTTAGCTTACGTTTTCAAGGAGGCTCAAGATATGATTCATACAATTCATCTTACCAAGCTAAGTTTATTATTTTTACACTGAGTAATCATCTTTAAAACTTCTCTATTATGACATTTATTTGCTTAATTCGTTTATTTAGAGAAAGGGGTAATTTAATCCCACAAGGCCATCTATTTACACTTACGCTACTAGAACTTGTTCATGCCCATATGACAACATGGGTTTGCGTTCAACACACTTAAGAGAAGAAAGACAAAGCACCTTGGAAAAAGGTTAGAGGGAGAAGGTTGAGTTGAAATCATCTTCAAGACCTCATTTGTTATTACCAAGATTTAATTGAAACTTGAGAACTTAACCAGAATTATTAAAGATTTTACTTAGGCTTTACTAAATGAGTTTTATAAAAATAAAACTAATTTACCATCCAATGGCTAAGAGATAGATTGCGTGGTTTCTAAAGTGTTATCTCCTGCTTATCAAATCTTATTATCTTCCAGAACTAACCATAGATTTCCTTTAAGATCGTTTAAGAATTTCACCATGAAAGGGATAGTGTTCATTAGTGTAGCTAGGGATATCAGGTTATATAATGTTACTTAACAAATGATAGTTTCATCTTTGATCACTTATGGAATTACATGCTCTCAAGTTGGTCACCTCTACACTAATTTATTTGCAATATAAATTTTAGTTTAACTTCTATAAGTATTAAACAACCCATTTTATTTTACTTATAACACACTATTACTAAGTCTTAGAAAGATTTAACTCAACATTTAATCGTAGGGATAAAGTTTAACCCATTATTCATTTACGAAAACGAAATAAGGTTACATCAACTCTTAGAATACCGATAATCCAATTAAGGTCATCTCAACAAGCGGTAATCCAATTTTTCTTATATTTTCCAAGATAGACAGACAATTCAAGGTTCCAAAGTTAAGACGACATAATCCACGATACAATATACTAAGACATTGATCCTCTTCTAAATTTTCCACTAGATGTTATCAATAGTTGAACAATATAAAAAGGATTCATGCAAAAGAACTTCTCAACTGAGGTTGATGTAAAAATCTACAAGTCTATCCCTCATCTACTCGCAAAATCCATCTGCAACAACCCCTTTTTCCACAAGAGTCAGTTCGCGAGAACTGAGCAAGATAAGGCTACACAAAACCACCATAACTATGATCTAACAATACCACAAAAAGAAAGCACTTTATTACAAGAATTGATTTAAACCTCTAAACACTATCAACACATCAAGTTATAATAAAGTCTCCATCATGCCAATCAAAGAAGGAGAAGACCACGTACTTAGTTAGGAGTAAAAGCAACGAAAGTATAACAATCATATGAGAATGGCCCTTGGCCCTATAAGGAGAAAATAAACAATCTAGCCAAAAAACAGAATTCCCATCAAGTAAGTAATTAAATAATAATTACAAGATTGAGATTTGATATATAGACCAACTCATCTAGAAATTTATCAAAGGTACCACACGCATTCGATAATTTTATATATTCCATCGAAAGTGACAAGACCGCTGACCTTGAGCACACCGAAAGGTCCTGTGACTACCACTCTGGTTTGATGGGTGGTAACATTAAATGCCATGCTCTAATGCTGGCCGGCAGTTTCGAAACTGCCACTTTGCAGTAGGGCGGTGGTAAACTGTTTCCCGAATATTAGATCCTTAATCGAAGTGTATTTTCTATCATGTTTTTTAATTTAGGTTGACCTTTTACTCCATAGAGATTTTCCAATTCATTCAAGAAGGTCCAATGTCTTACAGGCTAGTAGCAACCACGTTGATAGAAGTTAATGTCAGTTCTTCATTTCAAACCAGACTATACAATAATGTCATCAAGCAAATTGTATAGACCATCCTAAAGATTTGCAAACCTCCAGGTAACATTTCTATTGTTTCTGTTAATCTAAAATAAATTACGCTATTTCCCTCAAGAACAATATGGGTAAGGCATACCCATGGTACACTCAGGGAAAATTGAGGGATTGAGTACAAACATGATTTCTAAGTGACATTGGGAGCTGAAAACAAACCTTCAGGCTATCAAGCCATAGCGAGACTGTTGAGAATCGACAGGATACACGTTTTTCCTGAATATTACATTTCAGAGGTTTAAAGGAAATTTGGATCTCAAACATATTAAGCATTCATTTCGTGCATAAAAACCGACCAATATTGAATTGGGAGCGTGCAACATAAAAAAGGAGAAATAATGCTAAGTTAGGAAAATTCGAGGAGTTCAGAGATCAACAACAATGTCTAAGGGGGGGATGTAGAACAGTACCATTCGTGGTGAGAACGAAATGGTACTGAAATTCTCACAATGAAACCTAGAGCTTAATTGATTCGAAGAGCTAGTTATGGTTCAAGTTGATTGGGATGGTCGGAGGTACTTCATGTGCCAGACGGATAATGAAAAACCCTAAAACCCTAGAAAGTCCCAAAAATCTCAACATAATCTCAAGGCCTTCATTGCTACAACCCACATGATCTCTCTGACATCACTCATTGCTCACAAGCTCTTTTTCATATTCAAAAAGTTGGAATACCGAAACTCAAGCTCTTTGAGAATAATTACGCCTTCAAGGTTTGACTCACTCTCCAAGAAAAAGTACAAACATTCTTTCTGGAAATGCCAAAAGAGAATCTGAATGAAGAGAATGATGGATCGATGAAATATGGTCAGTCCTTAGACAAGAATACTTTGATCTCAGAGAGAAGACTGATGCAATCAACTCAGCGATGGAGTCTTCATTGCTTTGTGGTAAACTTTGTAGCGACCCAAAGATTCACACACACGAACAACACTAGTTTGAAATACAGGATAACTTTTTATTTTTTGACTTGCTTGACACATAACATGACGCAACATGTCGTCACCAAGGATACAACTAACACTGTGAACAAACTTGATACGAAGGATGGCCATAAACACGAGCAAGAGAAACGTTCAAACCCATTAAGGACAAGGGCACTTTTTTCCTTTCTTTTGAGATACTGACAACGATAAAAGCTCCAAACAAGTAAGAACACACTTAGCAGAAAGGGGAAATCTTCCATCACGACATCCAACTGACATAATCAATGAAAGGAAAAAGTTAGTTCGATTTGTAAAATGACATCATTAAATAAAATAACTTACAGTTTTCAAGGAGTGCTCAAGAAATGATTCGTATACCTTTTCAACTTGCCAAGCCAAGTTCAGAAGGTTTCATGGACACTTAATTCGGAACAGCAACAACAATCCTCAGGAGTCATTTAATTTCCTCAAGGCCATCTGCTCACCAGGTTGGGCTACTCAAGATCCATTCTCGCCCACAAGACTTAGCCTGGGCAGTTTTAGAGCTCAGCACAGTTCCAGAGAAGAGATACAACAACACTTGCAGGAAGGGTTAGAGGGAGCAGGTCTGCAGACTGAAGCATCTTTACCATCTGACCTCATTAGTTAGTGCCATGGATTTAATTCCAAGCTCCTCCGGCTATTAACTCAGAACTATCAGCCCCTTTTGTAACTCTGGGATTCGCTTCCCCTATTCACAAGGAGTAACAATTTTCCTTTTCACAATTTTGGCGGTCCAGAAACCTTTCCATGCAAAGGGAAGACGAATTAGCTATCTCTACCATTACCAATAGAGATCTTATCATCTTCAAAAGAACTAACCATCAGATTTCACCTTAACGCCTTTCACTTACAAAGAAATTTCACCGTGAAAGGAATAATTTTCACTAGAGTAGCTAGGGTTATCATGTTATATAAATGTTTACTTGCAAAGGATAGTTTCATCCCTTGTTTACTTAAAGAATTCTTACATGCTCTCAAGTTGGTCACCCTACACGGTGAACTTTATTTGAATACAACTTTTAGGACCCTTTGAACTTCCAGAAGTATTAAACAATCCCATCTTTAGTTTACTTATAACACTTTATTACTAAGTCATATCAAGATTTAACTCAACATTTACATCGCCCACAGCAAAGTTGAAATAACATCCACACTCATTTATGAAGAACAAAACAAGTATTACATCAACTCTTAGAAATACTGATAATCCAACAAAGTCAACTCAACAAACAATAAACCAACATTTTCTTATATTTTGCAAGATGGTCAGACAGACAATTCAAGGTTCCAAAGTTCCAGACGACATAATCCAGAAATGCGAATATGAGGACTAAGACATTTGATCCTCTTCTTAACTTTCATAGTTGGACGTTTACAATAGTTGAACAACATAAAAAGGTTTCAGCAAAAGAACTTCTCAACTGAGGTTGACTGTACAAAATCTACAAATCTACCTCCCTCATCTACTCGTCAAAATCCATCTGCAACAAATTTTTCCACAAGAGTCAGTTCGCGAGAACTGAGCAAGATAAGGCTACACAAACCCACCATAACTAGCTTATCTACGCAATATCAACAAAAGAAGCACTTTATTACAAGAATTAGGGTCAAACCTCTAAACACTATCAACACATTCAAGTTATAATAAAGTCTCCATCATGCCAATCACACAAGGAGAAGACCATTGTACTTCAGTTAGGAGTAAAAGCAATGAAAATATAACAATCGTATGAGAAAGGCCCTTGGCCCCATAAGGAGAAATAAACAATCTAGACAAAGCAGATTCCAGGTCAAGTAAATAATTAAATAACAATCACAAGAGTGTGATCTCCCTCACGATATATAGTACCAACCATCTAGAAATTTATCAAAGGTACCAAACTGCATAGGCTAAAATAATAGTATATTTCTAAAAGCTACAAGAGTTGATCGGCCCAAGAAAAGGGGAACCACGGGTTTCAGAAAATTAACACAAAAAGCCATGTATAATTGAGTTTCAAACCGGAAATCAATTAGCTGTATACATACAACATAAATTTCGAAGCGAAGGCAAAGTAGTACTAGTTTTGACCATTAACTACGAAAGATTTTCCAATCATTCAAGAAAGGTCAAAGCCTTACAGGCTAGTAGCAAACACGTGAGAGAAGAAGGTGAATTCCGTCAAACAAGAGTATACAATAATGTCATCAACAAATTTTATAACACTAAAGATGTGCAAACCTCCACTACAATTCTAATGTTTTGGTTAATTTAAAATAAATTAGCCTATATCCCAAAACAATGAATATTTTAAGGCAACCCTTGGTAACACAGTCAACCGTCACACAATAGATACAAACATAATTTCTAAGTGACATTATCAAAACAAAACCTTCGCGCTATGAATCCATAAGACTATCAAATGAAAGATGAGTTTTTTTTCCCGAAGATTAATCACATTTAAGGAAAATTTCCATCACAAAATATTAAGGTAATTACGTGCATAAAAACCGACCAATATTAATTAATAGCGTTAACATACAAAGGAGAGAATAATAGTTAGGATACAAATAGCAAGAGCGCCATCAACAACAATTCTGAGAGGGGGATTAGACCAAAACTATTCCAGTGTCAACGAGGGTACTAGATTCGCACAATGAAACCTCGAGCTTAGTTGATCCGAAAAGGCTAGTTATGGTTCAAGTTGATAGGGATGGTCAAGGTACTTCTTGAGGATGGCCTTAAAAGCCTAGAAACAAGATGAAAGATAATATAAGAGTCTAACCTCGCGAGATGGATAACACACTGCACACAAACCTTTTCATTCAAAAAGTTTTAATACCTGAAACTCTAAGCTGGCTAGCCCAAGCATTGATCACACTAATCCTACACACCTTCCTTTCTCGATGCCAAAAGGTTATCAAAGGGACTTGAGAAGGAGCTAATGAAAAAACGTCAAAAGACAAACCTTAGGTGCTAGGGAGGGGGTTTCATAGTTATCGTAAACTTACTTCCATGATATCGAAAATACTAGTTTGATCAATATAATAGAGTAGCAACTCAATCGCAGAGACGAAATAAATACATGCACACAAAGACGAAGGTCTTCATTCTAGCAAGAGTTTTAATACCAAAACTCTAAGATGGCTAGAGGGCAGCATTGATCATCACTAATCCTACCAACCTTTCTTTCTGACGATGCCAAAAGGTAAATCAAGAGAAACTTGCAGAAAGGGAAAGCTAACATGACATCTAACTGACAAATCAATGCAAGACAAACTTGGGTGCTAGGGAGGAGCTTCACAATAGTTTTAAATAAACTTACTTCTATGATAAAGGGTAGAAATAGTCTTGATCTTTTTCTCCAACTTCAGTACTCATGGACATCGCCTAGAGATCAGCAATAACATACATAAGCCAAATTCCATTTTCTTGAAGCTAGACGAACATCGACTACCTTCATGTTGGCGAGCAAGTAGGAAACATTCAGCCTAGAGGAGATGGCACACGCATCCTTTCGACCAACATACTGACAACGATAAAAGCCCTAAAACAAGAAGAAAAAAAGCAGAAAGGGGAGATCTCCCATCATGACATCCAACTGACAAAACAATGCAAGGAAAAGGTGGTTCGATTTCACAATAATTTTAAATATAGTAACAGTAGAAGAGTGTAGAAATATCTTGCCTTTTTCTCCAGATTCAAAAGGTTTCATGGACACCGCCCGGACCAGCAACAACAATCCTCAAGTCGAATCTCCCCTTTATAGTCCTGGGCACTCAAGCTCCATTCTCGTCTATGCTTAGCCTGGGCAGAGAGCTCCATTTTATAAGAAACGTCGAACGGAAAGAACGTGTGGTCTCAGGTGATGTCAAGACTACGGTATGCACAATATGGTTTTAATGACACAAAATAATGATTAGCACATACTTGAAAGAAAGGGACAAGGCTAGACTACACAACCCTCTATAACAACCTTCCATCCTGCATTAAATATGGGGCACCAGAGAAGGATTTCAGAGATAGCTTGAAAAAGCACAAGGAACAAGGATAATCAGTGAAATTTGAAGAAGAATACGCCTCCAAAATAACGTATGCAAGGAGAGAGAGAATCCACGCAACGTGTAAAACGTGACAAAATGCCACAAATCGATAGGGGGGTCTCAATAGAGAATCTTTGTAAATAAATTTCATCAGGTCTCCTGGTAACACTCTCACTGTCACATAGTCGATTCTGATAAAAATATCTTGAAGGAGAAACCCGAATTTGAGGATGCATTTGATACTGAACAGATAACAACATAGTTATACAACCTGCTTGTTGGAAGCACTCACAAAGGCTTCTACTATACTGCAACATACCTGCCACCGCATTTCTTCCATACTCGACTTGACCCTCACAATAATCTTGAGACTCTCCAGGGATTTAGTCTTCCGAATGGAATACCCTCTGAAAGCTGACTGTATTTTGACGGCTGCAACGGTATCATCCATCCCATGAGGAGGAGCCATGACCTTCCATTGGGCGTCTATATTCACAAAGCGCGGGGAAGTCAAAGCGACAGAGGGAGAAGAAGAGCCTGCGACTAGAACAATGAACATCCTTCCCACGTTTCGATCCCACGCGCTCCTGAAGGGAGAGTTATACATGGTCGAATCCTCTCTTTAACCCAATAAACCCACAGAATAGAAAAGACTATAAGCTGAAACCCACAATGTTCTGCTATCTTTCCTGCTGCCTGGCTAATTGCTGTTGCGGGTCGCTGCTGTGGATCCCTAACAAGAACACACCTCACAGCACTCAATGAAAGTGGAGGTAACACACCTGCTTCACTAGCTTGAAGCTCCATCTAGCCATCATGTCAAACCATTACTGCGCCCATTACGCATTCAAACAAAAGAATAAAAAAGAGATCCAGGTGAAGAAAAACAGGCCTCCACCGACTCCCATCTCCCTCACGCAAGGTAGAAACATAATGGCCATTACGGTCTGCAGGGTAGGTGGTTGGGAGGAGACTAATGTCATCCACTTGCAACAAGACCTATGAATGGACCTGGTCAGCCAAGGTGGCAGTGGAGGGTAGGTGCAAGCAAATTAAAAGATTTAAAAACTGTGCAGTCCTCACCATGACCTATTAATTCAATAGTAGAGGTTAAAATATTTTTGCGGGTTTTTTCCAATGAATTCTAAGCATTTAGAAATTTGTTGGCCATTCAAAATTACCGAGAAATATCTCATTGTCCAATTATTTTTCCTTATCCACAAGCAAGAACTTCAATCTAAATTCATACAAAATCCTCCTTTGGCATGTACTTGTGGTAGAATGTGTTAAAGGAATAAAAAAAAAACCTTTCTGAAAACACCACTTAACTTAGAAGATCCGTAATGGAAGCAAGTACAAACTTTTGGATGTCTCTTTTTTGGATAGTAAGCTTTATTAAACAATGAAAATTTGAGGAAGTTAAATTATTCTATCAGTGGCCTAAAGTTTGTGATTTCAAGACCATTATAAAATAGGACTTGAAAATCAATTGGAAACATGAAATTAAAGAAGTTCAATGTTGTATGAATTCTAGAAAATTGTAATGTGTATGTTACTTCAATTCTGAATTCAAGAAGAATCAATTAGAATAAATCAATGAATGTATTTAGAGGAAGCTACTAAGTGTCTTACAGAATAGCATTTGAATTTTTATACATATTCTAATAATCAAGATTTTAATGATTTCAAATAAATTTATAAATGATGGGAACTGACTAAGTGTCTTGCAAAATAGATATTGAAAAAAAAAATTCCATATTTATGATAATCTAGATTTTTAATGAGATTCTTTAAATATATTTGAAATCACACTTCCTCCCCATCGCCCGGCGCCCCCATGAGCCCCTCCTTCAGCAAAGATACGGGATAACAAAATCTCTACTAACTAAGGTAAGCTCACAAAGCATACGAAAGAAGATATATTAATACAAATGCAAAAGGAGTTATAAGATTACCTGAATAGTTTCCATAAGCTAAAAAGGTATACGAATTTTTGTATGATTACTATTCAACCCGAGAAGATTAAATCGCAAACATACGAGCAAGCTAGAGGAAGTAAGAATCGAATTGCCCTTTACTCACAATGATTAAAACAACATGTGAATAGGAATAAGCAACCAAGGGGATAAACTAGATGTTAACGTTTGAAGGCGAACACGAAGCAAAGACCGACCATGGAGCCAAGACATCAGAATTACGCACAGCTGTTCGACGCTCCACAAGAGGGTCATTGCGACAAGAACTAGGGTAAACACCAAACGGGGCATTACAGATTGTGTCACAAGTAAATACTTTTCTTACTTAATATCCATGCATATAACAACAATCTTGAAGGCCTAGTAAACTAGTAGTATGTGCATGATTTTGTGTCTACATTTCCCCCCTTTATGCTATTTGAATGAAATTCAGGTACTATAAAGAAAGTAAGGAACACACTCGTGTAGAGTCTGAAGAAGCCATGTTTCAAAGTTCATGTAGAATGTAGAAACTTATAGTGTGGTGAACCATGGATCAATGCTTTAAACCATGAGGTGTAAGTAGAGATAATGAATCATCGTAAGGAGAACTTCAAGAAATGGTTGAAATTGATTTGGAGATTTTGGATATTTTGAATTGTTATAAAAGGAAATTGAAGAGATAGGGAGCGATCAATTCCCGATCCAATTTTTTTTATAAATGGGAGGTTTTGGGTGACTTGCCACTAAAGGAAGAGTGTTGGGGAGAGAGGTCTAGTTGTACTCTCCATCCATGATTAGATCCCCAAAAGGTCTAACCGCTACAGACGGATATAGACCAAATTTAGTTTTGTGTTGTTTTGTATTGCACCTAATTGAAGAACCCATATAGGAGCGGTGTAGGAAAGGAAATGCTATCTCATTTCCCACACTCCTATAATAACATATTTTATGGTTTACATAGTGTTAGATGGATTCTTAGTTAGGTCATCTGCAAGCGATAGAAATGTAAAGTGACTCCTAAGTTAGGTCAACTGGGAGTGATAGTAACTATGATGCAACTCCCAAGTTAGGTCATCTTGGAGATATAGTAAATGTGCTTATTGTCCCAATTAATTGATTTTCTTTGAATGATAAAAGATTACTTTGAGATTGTGTACTTAGTAAATTACTCACAGAGAGATTTTTGTGATTTTCCCCCAAGTTAGGTCATTTAGGGGGAATAGATTTGAAATAGTATAAAGTATTGATTGTAGCATATAATGATTGTACCTTCATTTGATTGAGATGAGATCAAGTTGTAATAGTAATACGCTAGGAGTGTTGATTGACAATATTGTAACCTGAGAGAGATTATGGGATGATACCGATTGTATGCCCCTCTTTCGGCGAAAGGGTGAAGGGTGTAGAAATGAGCACTAAGCTGAAAGCAAGATTTATAAGATGTTCTAATAACAAATGTGAAATAGTATTGGATAGTACAGTCAAATTGTGTGTTGAGTATGGAGCTTAATTGCTTCACAAGAAACTTGATTTTTACATGTTACTAGTTTTGACAGTTAGTGGCATCGGTTAGGGTATAACCGACATCGGTTAGGGTATGACCGCCATCGGTTAGGCAGGGACCGGCATCAGTCACCTATGCGACGGTGGTTTGTTCTTTAAACGAGAATTAGAATAAATCTCTTGCTTTAAAGATGATTTATGGATTGTAAAAGCATAGTTAGTTGCCCATAATATATGTATGTATGTATGTATGTATGTATGTATTTATTTATTTATTTATGTATGCATTGTATGAGGAAAAATGATAGAAGAAAATAGCAATTGTTTGCATGTTAGTTTTCTTGGTGAGCAAGAAAGAGTAGTTGAGTGAGGGAAAAGTATTGAACATCCTTAGAGGTGTTGGAAGACAACAGATCTTCATTGTATTTCCTATATAAAGCAATGAATAATAATATATTGGTCATTTCTTGGAGGACGTAGCCCACACTGGGTGAACCAATCTAAATTTGGTGTGGGTTATCTTTCTCTTGTTCTATTTCATCTTCAGGTTATTTCCACATTCATTGCTTGTATCTTTTATCTTATTATAGATATGTGCAACATTGTTATTTGGTTAAACCCCAATAACTGATATCAGAGTTTTTTTTGGAGGTTTTGTGTGTTGACGGGATTTATTCACAGAGGGTTTTCTAATTGAGTGGGACCAGAGTAATGGCAGAAGATAGTAAATACCGAGTAGAGAAATTTGACGATCATAATTATTAACTATGGAAGATGCAGGTGGAGGATTATTTGTATCAAAAAGATCTATACTTACCGTTGGATGAGCATGGACAACCGAACATGATGATTGATAAAGAATGGAAGGTTCTTGGCAGAAAGGTTCTGAGATCTATAATATTAAGCCTAGAAACATCGGTGGCTTTGAATTTTATAGATGCAAAAACCACAGTAGAGCTAGTGAAATCTTTTTCAATTTGTATGAAACTCCCAGTACTTCAAATAAGATTTATTTGATGAAAAAAATGTTTAATTCTAAGATGCAAGAAGGTGGACCTGTATCTAATTATTTGAATGATTTCTGGTCTATTGCAAATCAATTAAAATCGGTAGAAATTTTGTTTGATGATGAAGTGAAAGCACTTTTATTCTTATGCTCTTTGCGAGATAGTTGGGATAACTTGGTAATGGTTGTTAGTAATACAACGACTGCTTCTAAATGTTTGAAATTTGATGATGTGGTTAGTGTAATCCTTAATGAGGAAATATGTAGAAAAATCTCAAGAGAAGCATCATCTGGAAACACTTTAACTGTAGAAAACAGGGGAAGATCTAAAGAGAGATCATCAAAGAGCGAGAAGAATGGGTGAACAAAGTTAAGACATGGCAGATCTTGATCCAAGTACATAGATTTCTTTGTTGAAATTTTGGAAAGAGAGGACACATAAAAAAGGAGTGTTGGTCTGAGGAAAACAGAGAGAATACATCAGACAAAGGTAAAGAGGTAAACAGTGCAAGTGAGGTAAAGTAAGATGCCCTTATTCTCTCTTTGGATAGTAAATTAGAATCTTGAGTTTTAGATTTTGGAGATTCTTTTGATGCTACCCCTAATAAGGGTTATTTTAGAAATTATGTTTAGGGTGATTTTGGACAAGTTTATTTTAGAGATGATGGGCTATGCAATATTACTGATAAAGGTGATGTTTATCTAAAGTTACAGAATGGAAATCCATTGGTATTGAAAGATGTGAGGCATGTGCCAAGCCTCAAGAGAAATATAATATTTGCAGGGCAACTTGGTGAATTTGGATGCATAGTTACATTCACAAATAATTCTTGGAAGGTTACCAAGGGATCTCTTGTTGTGGCAAGAGGCAAGAAGGTAGGAACTTTATATATGTCTACAGATTCAGATCCAACCATGTGGCATAATCGATTAGGCCATATGAGTGAAAAAGGAATGCATATATTAAAGGCTAAGGGTAAGTTATTAGATCTTAAATTTTGTGAGCATTGCATATTCGGAAAGTAGAAGAGAGTGAGATTTCTCAAGGTTGGGTCAACAAAGAAGGATCATAAATTGGAGCTTGTACGCTTGGATGTGTGGGGACCAGCTCAAGTATCTTCTATTGGAGGATCCCAATATTATGTGACTTTCATTAATGATGCCACAAGGAAGGTATGGATCTATTGTGTTAAGCGTAAATTTAATGTTTTTGAAACTTTTAAAAGGTGGAAATCCCTTGTAGAAAATGAAACAAACTTAAAATTAAAGTGCCTTAGATCTGACAATGGTGGTGAGTACTACAACAAGGTGTTTAATGATTATTGTTCTGAGAATGGAATACGAAGAGAAAGAATGGTTCCTAAAACTCCACGGGAGAATGGAGTTGTAGAAAGAATGAATAGAACAATCATGAAACATTCTAGAAGCATGATGATACATGTCGGCTTGCCTTTGAAGTTCTGGGTAGAAGTAGTCGATACAACAGTGTACTTGATCAACCGGGGACCTTCAACAACACTGGATGGTAGAATACTAGAAGAAGCTTGGTTTGGAAAAGAGGTAGATTTTTGTTTTCTTAGAGTTTTTGGCTCAGAAGCTTTTGTGCATGTTAATAGAGAAAATAGGAGGAAGTTGGGTGCTAAATCTAAGAGATGTACTTTCATTGGTTATGGCTTTGGTGATTTCAGATATCGATTTTGGGATTTAGAAGATTCTAAGATTGTTAGGAGTCGTGACATTGATTGAAATGAAAAAAGAATATACAAGGATCAAGTTTTGGTGCCTAAACATGAACAGGTTGAGGAGATTTTTAAGGAAAATCAGTTTTCAAACCTAAAGCAGACATCCACAGACAACAACATTGGTTGTACAGAAATTGATGTCGATAAGGCTAACTGGCATCGGCAGAAAGGATCAGGTTCAAAGAAGACAACTACCATAAGCAGCGTCGCTACTCCTAAAAACCGATGTAGGTAAGGCAACTGCAGTCAGTCGATAGACAGAGGAACTGTGGTCGGTTATGTAACCGTAGTCGGTTACAGGTGACCGATGTTGGTCACTGATAGAGATTGACATGAATGTGTAATAGGCACATAATGAGCCCTAGACACCCTAGATCTCAGTAAGAAGGTCACAAAGAGTAAGCAGACCTCCAAAAATATTTTCACCTTCCTTTTCTTATTTATTATTGACTGATAGTGGTGAACTAGAAAGCTTTGAAGAAGTAATGTAGGTAGATACCAATGAGCAGTGGGAACGTGGCATGGATGAGGAGATGGACTCCTTGGATCGAAATCAGACATGGAATTTGGTCAAGTTGCCAACATGTAAGAAAACTCTACAGAACAAATGGGTTTATAGAATCAAGGAAGAATAGGATGGACTGAAAAGGTATAAGGCGAGGCTTTTGGTAAAAGGATTTACACAGAAAGAAGGTATTGAGACTTGAAGAGGAAGAAACGAGCCAAGGAAAAGGAACCAAGGATGGTGATGCACATTACAATGCAATAATTGATCTCCAAGTTGGAGATTGTTGAATATGGAGCTTAATTGCTTGACAAGAAACTTGTTTTTTACATGTTACTAGTTTTGATAGTGACCAGCATCAGTCAGGGTATAACCGACATCGATCAGAGTATGACTGGCATCGATCAGGCAAGGACCGACATCGGTCACCAGTGCGAAGGTGTTTTGTTCTTTAAATGAGAATTAGAATAAATCTCTTGCTTTAAAGATGATTTATGGATTGTAAAAGCATAGTTAGTTTCCCATAATAGATAGATATGTGTGTATGCATTGTATAAGGAAAAATGATAGAAGAAAATAAAAATTGTTTTCATGTTAGTTTACTTAGTGAGCAAGAAAGAGTAGCTGAGTGAGGGAAAAACATGGAACATCTCGAGAGGTGTTGGAAGACAACAAATCTTCATTGTATTTCCTTTATAAAGCACTAAATAATAATATATTGGTCATTTCTTGATGGACGTAGCCCACACTGGGTGAACCATGTTAAATTTGGTGTTATCTTTCTCTTGTTCTATTTCATCTTCTTGTTATTTCCGCATTCATTGCTTGTATGCTTTATTTGATTATAGATCTGTGCAACACTGTTATATGGTTTAACTCCAACAGTGTGAATAATATTGAATACATGTGTCAAATGTGAAGATGAGATGTTAACATTTGTATAGTATGGTGCTAGAGAAAATTATGGTCTATATGGCGTAAATGACAAGATAACAAGAGTTATGAGACTCAAGATATGAGCAAAACGGTGCAACATGTATTAGTTGTAAGAATGATCGTTGTGTGCATGGTTTTGTTTAACTAAGTTAAGGAAATTAAAACTAACACCTAGTAGTCTTAATTAACTAAGCTAATTCAAAATCTAAAACACCATCAAGATTTAAGAGATAAACAAGGTTAGACAACAACATTATTGCATTAGAATTTTGAAACATAAATCAACATAAACTGCTAATTCATCAAGAACGACTCTTTAGATGACATAAAATAAATGGACTATGTAAACTCCATGGAC
>JAHRHJ020003425.1:0-40000 GCA_019776745.2 Taxus chinensis
CACCCTCAGTCGCAGGGTCCATGGGCCAATCCTTGCCAAGTATGATCAACCAATTGACATATAGCTTAAGTTAAACAATTTTTTATCCTAAGCTTTTAATTTCGAATCATATTGTAATATTATTTGCTTACATATGATCGATCAAATAAAATATCTCTAAAAAAACACATTTACATTCTAAAGTTATTAGTTCTATTGTGAAGTTAATATTATTTGCTTTTAAGGTACTTTAAGGGAGAAAACATAAAGCCAATATCTAATAGATGTTCACAGAATTAATTAACAGGATGCTATGATCAAGAATCACTCAATTCCAATCTTAATATTTTTTGATATGCTCTGCAAAATGGGCCAATTTTTGATAAAATAAATAGAAATCAGTCCATAAACTTGCAGTATCTGCTCAGCAATGGGATTATGTCTAATTATAACCTAATTGAACAGACATCAAAATGCGTGTGCAATCCTGCTCTTTCTTTTCAAAATGCGTGTGCAATCTTAACTATTTCTTTTCAGCTTAGCTTTTTTGATTTTTTCGATTAGTTGCAGTTTTAAGACTACTACTGCAGGGTTTCTCAAGGCTTGTTTTTCTAGTAATTTTTCCTTTTCCTTGGTAGGTACTACTGGTTTGGAGCTTTTCTTTGCACAGATAGGCACCAGGTTCTCAATTGTTTACTCTGATCATGTGCATATTTTATCAGTCTATGGTCATTCTCAGAACTAGTCCACAATGGTATCTAAATTAAAATAAATTCTAAAAGGATAAAAGAACAAAGCTGAGGGCCTTATACTTTAAATTCTATTATTCCAGACTCATTCTTTACTATAATTCTATCAGTCCATAAACTTGCAGTTCTGCTCAGCAATCCATTATGTCTAATTCTAACCTAATTGAACAAATCTTTGGTATGAAAACTAACTTGCAATTTTTGCAGTAGGTATGAAAACTAACCTGCAATTTTTGCTTTTCTGGACCTTTCCTTTCCTCCTTGATAGAAGTAATCTCTTCTTATAAACTCCACTGTAATCAGGGACCCTGCAGAAGTAAATCAGCAGTAAACAAAGACTAGGAAAGTGAATATATAATACCAACATTGATTTGAGAGTATCCAATCAAAATGTAAGACATGGATCAAGGTGTAGGGTCTTTTTAATCAAAGGTTGACATTGATTTTGAGATGATCTTGTGGCTGAAATTATTTTATTTGATATTCATATTTATTTTTTACCTTCAAGTGTACAATTTTGTTTGTGTTTTTAATGGATGAATTTGAATCTTGAGAAGAAGGTTCCCTCTTTTTTTGCAGGCATGTATTAATGTCTGGATATGAAAGATCTGGTGATTGAACAACCCAACTTGGAATATGGAAAGAGATGAATTGAGAAGACAAATATTCAACCCATTAAATAGATATGATGGGTTTGTCAACTGATATGTTGTTTTTATATTTTGAACAAATGAGTCTTTTATTTTAGAAAATGAAAGTACCAATCAATATTTATTGTGTACTAAGAAATACTGAGATGTTGACCCTATGCACATATGGTTTATAAAAAAACAAATTTTTGAACTTCAATAATCAAAATTTTGGTTTTTATTCCATCAAGTATTGGATATTTTAAATGTAAAATACTGTTCAAGTATTGGGACGTGTTCACATACTGGGTCTTCTCCCCTATATTGCTCATATGGTTTGAGCCTAGCAACTGGGGAAACCATCACTAGGCATGACCTGTCATATGTGCCTAGCATATTTTGAGCTTGCTACTGGGGTAAATAGATCTTGATGCCATGAATTCCTTATACTATTAGCCCATACTGAGACAACTTATTCACTAATGTATACAATTTTTTTCATAAGAGATGTCTTTATATGCTTGGATACATCCAGTTGCCTTTAACATAGTTACCATTAAATTCTTAAACTTCTAACCTATTTATGTCTTATATGAGGTATACATATAGATTTCACAAGTTTACTTATGACATTGTGAAAACGGGCATATGTTTCCCACTCATAACATATTTAAGAAACTTGGAAATGGAGGTCAAGATTGCCTAAATAACAAGTTTTTATATAAGACGCAATTTACTCATTGCACCCTAGGGGTCGCAAAGCTATTTTATTCAAATTAAATGGTATTATAATTCCACTTCAAGTTGTGTTATAAATATAATTTATTTTATCTTTGGATATAAAATAGAATTTTTACAACAAAGCCATCACTATACTCAAAAAATAGTTTGTCTTGCCTTTTTCGAAAACAACTTATCTGCAAGATGCCGCAAAGCTTAATGAATGTTGTGTACAAATTTACACATATTATAGAGACATCTCCTAGCTAGGCTTTCCTAAGTTATTCATTGTATAGTGTATCTCAAAATAAGATATTTCAATTACAACTGAAATTTGTATTAACAATAACATATTATTATTTGATGTTAACCCATACATGTGATAGATAAATATACGTATAGAAGCATTGTATTTAATTCCAATATATATTAAATTTCAGGTTTGATACATTGGTAGACAATGCAATAATTATATCGTAGCGGCCACAAAGCTTTATGAAATTTTGACTTAGATTAGCCGGCTTCAAAATGAATTATGGATGTACATTACTTAAATATGGGTAGTGATTAAAATTGCTCTTTAAACTACAAAATTTTACGTTTGGTATTTCTAATATGTTTACCTTATAATTGTACAAGAAATAAATTTGTTGAATTGATTACATTTTCCATATTGACTTTCAAGTCTGAAAATAATTATCGTACAGTTGAATACTTAATATGATATTATTACTTTTAATGCAATTTGTTTATCTCATATATTATCATAGAATGTGTAAGCGACAACCATGTAAACAATGTAATCTAAACTAATTAGTGATGTTTCTTTGTATCATCTCAATGTAAACAATGTAATTTGAACCAATTACCGAAAGAGAGACCAAGAATGGTAGAAATGGGAAGCGTTCAAGAGACATAAATACTTGCGCTAAAAGGGGACTACAATTTCTCTCGTTAACACAAAAAAAAGTGTGTTTTCATGAAGAACAAGGCAATTTTACGTAGAGATCAAAAGCAACTGGAAAGCAATGCAAGACCGTTGAGCATGATTCATTAGGACAAAGCATGGATGGTGCGGATCTCAATTCTGTAGGGAAAAGCAAGGCTGGACTTTGGTGCAAAACAAAGGAACCAGTCAACTATAGAGTAACTAATAAATCTTGCAATAAAAATGTACACATTTACTATAAATACCTGACTTGAGTAATATCTGGGATTATATCATGTTTTTAGTTGTTTGTGAAACCTTCATCTGCTAACTTAAACAAACCATCTTCCTGATTCTATTCGCAACCTCTATTTCTTTCAAGTCTTTGTGTGCATCCTTTCTAGCACATCCTTTATGTGTCCTTTGTGTGCCTTCTTTGCAAATAAGATTATAATCGCTTGCAATGAAATAATCGGGATTTGAACACTCGGCCCTGTTATCTACGTCTTGCGCATTTTTTTAATTTCAAGAGATGCTTTTCTACGTCACCAAAAAAATCAAAAACCCTAATCAATATTTTTCCGAGGTATTTAATAACTTGTTTGGCTCATTCCACAACAGAAAATTTGAAAATAGAAAAAGAACGGGATACTAAAACTTGTAAAATTTCACATTCAAATTTCAAATAAAGCAAAAGTGCGAGCTCTTGAAATTTCAAATATTCAAAAATGAAGGGGAATTTGTATTTCAAAATTTGAATTTTTCCCTCTTTTAGAAAGAAAAAACAAAACTTGAATAAAAAAAACTTATTTTGTTATTGTCTATATTATATTACAATATAAACATAATAAAAAATATATTATATGATATATTATTATAAGCATAATAAAAATATATGCTATAAGAAAATAGAAGAAATAAATTCTAAACATGAATTTTAAAGTTTAATAGAATAATATATGGACATTTAATTTTAATTTTTATCGAAATCAATATCAAAATTGTTAGATATAGTGTGCGCTAATTGAACATAATTATCCAATTAAAATGTGCCACATGGCAAGTTAGACCAAGCTAGTTAGGCAACAATATAGTTGACATATATTTCAAATTGGATTATATATAGGAAAACAATTATCGCCCGCTAAGCTCCATTATTATGATTTGTTATTCAAACGAACGATTTAAAATAATAAATCTATAGGTCTTAGCAGAAACTAAGTTATTTATTTGTCAGGGAGAAGTCATTCATTTGTTGAGGAAAAGCCTAGTGCTCGATAGCCTCTATATATTCTAGGAATCCTTTCCAGAAATGTATAAAACATTACAGGTTGTTTGACTTCATTATAATAATTCGATAGTTGAGGAGAATCCTACCGACTAGGATAGTCTAGATGTACGCAAGAGGTGGTGTTCGGATAGTCATAATTCCACCTTCGAACACTCCTATCCAGTTATCCTTCAAACTTAAATTCAAATGCACTAACATGGTTAAATTTGAAAATCTTATCATGGGGCTTCACACTTCCGCCTTTCTTGGCATACGAGTCCTTGACATCTATGGCGACTCCTTGATTCTATTCGCAACCTCTATTTTTTTCCTCCTTTGTGTGCATCCTTTCTATACATGCTTTATATG
The DNA here is from genome assembly GCA_019776745.2 of Taxus chinensis. Lineage (NCBI taxonomy): Eukaryota > Viridiplantae > Streptophyta > Pinopsida > Cupressales > Taxaceae > Taxus > Taxus chinensis. The sequence goes on from JAHRHJ020003425.1 coordinate 4,645, forward strand.
TGTCCTTTGTGTGCCTTCTCTGCAAACAAGACTATAATCACTTGTAAAACATAATTAGGATTGGAACACTCGGCCCTATAATCTACGGCCTGCGCATTTTTTTAATTTCAAGAGATACTTTTCTTCATGACCAAAAAAATCAAAAACCCTAATCAATATTTCTCCGAGGTATTTAATAATTTGTTTGGCTCATTCCACAAGAGAAAATTTGAAAATAGAAAAAGAGCGGTTTACTAAAATTTGTAAATGTCACCGAAGAAACCTTAAACATGTGATTTTGTTTACTGGATTTGAACCATTATATACGCTACTTATACATGGTTTATTTATGTAGACAACCACAAAACTATAGAACTTGATGTACAACCCTTTCAAGTTAACGTTACATAACCAGTTCAACATGGAGATGCAGATATTTGCTTTCACATTCAAATTTCAAATATTCAAAAATGTAGGGAAATTCTTATTTCAAATTTTGAATTTTTCCCTCTTTTAGAAATAAAGAACAAAACATGAATTTGGATCTAGATGTTGTGATAGTTGGCCTTGAGTCAAGATTTTGAAATTCTGAATGTGTTTATGACTATTAAAATGTGTGATCTAGTTCAGCGTCCGTAGGCATCTCTTGTGTTGGTCTGCAGGATAGACATTAAAGTCTATATGGTTAATTTTGCCCTTTAGAGGAGGTGTGTTGTGCACAAGATGACCTAGACCAAAAGATTCTAGAAAAGCAGATTGGTGTGTTGGAGAAATTTTAAACAAATAGAAGACGGAGATGCGAGAAAAAGTATTGGTGAGACGCATGATAGAATCGTAAGCACCTACTGGCTTGAGAAGTACAGGGGAATCATCTTGTACTAAAGGATATATAGGGAGAGGTTGCGATGTGTACTCATGAGTACAATTCATTGCATTTACCTCAAGTTCTGTCTCCATCTCAACCAAACCTATGGTCTTAACTTGATTCCTTTAATCCAACTTATGAGTAACTCGGGGATTAGTAGACATGGAGGATTCTTGATCATCGGTTCTTATAAGAATACCTTTGTTGGGAATTTAAGATTCATTTTCTCATTCTCATGGTGTTTCGAGAAAGGATATAGAAAAATTCAATTTTGAAAAAGTTGGGATTTTGAAAAAGTCTGCATTTTGAAAAAGTCAAGATTTTGGAAAAGTCGGGCTAAGAAAATCAGTAATGAAAATCGGTCGTGTGACGAGATATCTTAAATTAAGCACATAACTCATGCACCTCTACATTTTTTAAAGGCATCCTATTATATGAAATAATAACCTATGAGACACCATATCTATAGTTGATCCCGCTTAAGATGAACTTAGCAATAAACGATCTGGGTACTGCAATTAGAGGCACCACAAAATGTGTGTTATGCAATTCCATGGTAGATTTATCATTAACATGCTTAGGAAGAGGGTCATTGAAGATATTCAACTTAGCATTGTTATTGACATGATTAGGAGATTTAGTGGGTCCATATCATTCAAATTACATTATATTCAATAAGATCTGAAATGATGTGTTTCATCTTAAAACAACAATTGTTAGAGTGGCCACTACACCTATGATAATCATAATTGCTATTAACATAAAATCTCTCACTTTATGGATTGCTCCTATCAACCTCAAACAGTGGAGGGAGAGACGCAATATTTCATTCAAGTAATTGCTTTATTAACCATGTGTGAAGGAAAACATAACCATGTAAATTGACATCTTGTAGGTTGCAATTGGATATTACTAGTTTTAACAACAACGTTAACAATGTCTTTGGAAACAACCTTAGGCTCGTGAGTTTTTCCGGATATTAGTAGTTTTAACAACAACGTTGATAGTGTATTTGGAAAAAAACTTAGGCTCATGAGTTTTTCCTTTGAAACAAGGGTTTCTTTAGACATTGACATTGGAAGAATGAGATGTGGTAGTAACATATTTGAGTTTACTCATATGTATTAGCTTAGCTTCGTGTTATTTCAATGTAAGACATAGATGGTCCAAATATTGAAACTTTTCGGATATAGAAGATTCATGCAAGGTATGAAGAAAATTTCAAACAATGTCTTGTAGCTCACTGTTAACAAATATATTACTCATTTTAGTAAGCATTGTGCAATGATACAAGATATACTCACTAATATGTCCTTTATATCGTTGTTTGATTTTGGACATTTGTGTGTTAGATAACTTATCCCTAAAGTTGATTTAAAATGTGCCAATAATTTATTTCCTAATGTAGTAAGAGAGTGCACAAAATGTGTGGGTATATTAAAGAAGATGAAGAGACTAGTTCTTCAAAATCTGAATTTAACCATGGATTATATCATGCCATAGGATTAAATGGCTTAGAAAATTGGTTTGTTGTGAAGAAGAGACAGAAAAGGAAAAGCTCTAATAAGACCATGTATATTTTAATTTTTCTTCAGGAATGTGTGCGTCAATAGATGTGTTGAAAGAGGCATGAGTTGTTTTTAGGATAAGAAATTTTGTAAAGGTTGTGCTTCATCCCCATGAATGTCTTGAGTATGATTTTTACAACTAGTATTAAAGTCACAACCTTGTATATGATCTATGTGAAGAGTGCTAATAGAATTAGAAAATAGATCAGCAAAACAAGATAAGATAAGAAGACAAGAAAAAGAGCAAAAACAAGATGGATGATAAGAAGGTAAAAGAGAAGGACATGGCTATAAAGATGGCATATCATCAGGTAGGGAAAGATGAAAATTTTGAATTTCTTCATGCACGTGTTACTGAATTCTTTGGTATGCAAGATAGCATAAGGAAAGAAGATGTTAGTTCTTCAAAATCTGAATTTAACCATGGATATATCATGCCTAAATGGCTTAGAAAATCAGTTAGAAAATTAGTTTCTTTTGAAGAAGAGAAACAATAAGTTAGAGGCTAATAAGACCATGATATGCAATGGAAAACAAGAGGAAAATGATGGGAAAAGGTCAGATTTCAGTTTGAGTCAAAAGTAGAATGAATGTCACCAAGAAATGAAGAGTGAAAAAGGTGTATCTAGGTAAAAATTACCCTATGAACCAAGAGAAAGGACTAAAACTATAGGGGTAATATCAAGCATAAAGAGACAAGAATACAAGTGTGGAGAGTCAAAGAGAAGAAAAGAGAAAAACAAGGAAGCCCAATAGAAACTTGGCAAGAGAAGAAAGTGAAGAACAAGGTAAGAATGATGATTTGAATATTTTGGTCAAGCAAGCAAAGAATGAGTCATTTAGAGGTGAAAAAGAGTTGTTTTTGAACACTAACATACTTGATGAATGACTTATGAATGAGATTCAAGAACAGGAGGATAGAAAAATGAGAAAAGATGAAGATGAAGTGAAGGAAAAGGAAGTTAAAGATGAGTTTATTGAATTGGCATGTGATTTCAAAGAAAACGAAGACCAAATGAGTCCTAAATATGATGAAGAAAGTGAAGAGGAGTGTGAACTCATGTATTATGAGGAAATACAAAGGATCGAGGAACTATTCAACACATATACAGGTTCAAATAAGTCAAGGGGATACATAAGAAAGCAAGGAAATGGAAAGGAAATGCAAGAAAGGACGTTTGCAAACTTGAACACGAAGAAGTTTAAAGAAGATAAAGATGAACTACAAATTAAAAAGCAAGCACAAGAGAGAATATAAAGAAAATCAATCAAGAATAATAGACTTGAAAGAAGATGATCAAAAATGCTATGAAAAGTTCAAGGAAAGGAAGAAAGAGGGCCAAAATAAAATAAATTTATCTCATCTTTTTATAACTAATATTGCTCCTAATTGTGTTTGTGCAGTTGGGAATCAAAGAATGATAAAAAAAAGATGGAGGAAGATAAGAAAATGAAGGAAATGCACAAGTGAGTTATAAGGAAACCAAACCTATGATCTTAACTTGATTCCTTTAATCCGTCTTATGAGTAACTAGGTGATTAGTAGACATGGAGGATTCTTGATCATGGGTTCCTATAAGAATACCTTTGTTGGGACTTTGAGGATTCGTTTTCTCATTCTCAGGGTGTTTTGGGCAAGGATATTGAAAAAGTTAATTTTGAAAAGTTTGGATTTTTAAGATGTTTGCATTTTGAAAAAGTCAAGATGTTGGAAAAGTCGATATTTTGTAAAAGTCGGGACTTTGGAAAAGTCGGGCTAAGAAAATCAATTGTGTAACGATATACTTAAATTAAGCACATTACTCATGCACCTCTGCATTTTTTAAGGCATCCCATTATCTGAAATAATAACCTATGAGACACCATATTTATAGATGATCCCGCTTAAGATGAACTTAGCAATAAACGATCTTCCTCTGTGACGGTCTACCCCACCCGAATATACCAAATACATGATCGCGGGATGCAGATGGTACGTTACAGGATTAAAGAAAGATGAAAACCACGACATAAATGTAGTCTTCGTCCAGCCGAATCTGTATCATACTTATTATCTAGCTAGATGGTTACATTGATCCTTGTAGGAAGGTGCTTTTCCTCTTCAACTTCTTTTGGATCTACCAAATTAGAAGCCAATCCATATGCATTGCACTTGAGATTATGGATCCTGAACTCAACATATGTCATACAGAGAAACTGAATCTCGCACCGCGGCGATTGACGACTCAAAACCAAATCAAGAGCAAGGTGCTTCTTCTTATCTCCTGCAATTGCATTGACGGGTGATAGAAATAGGATCGGCTAACGGTTCAATCTCCCTTAAACATCCAATTGTATGACATTTTAAAAGGGATGTATGCTTTTAGTGTCGTGAATTTGGCAGCAACAGATTTCATCAAGTTATTTTCCCAAAGATTGATAGTGTTTCCTTTGTCGTTTGCTCAGCCAATTTCTGCAGTGGAGGGGCAATGTTGGTTCTAGGTTTATTTTTGGCACGTAGAAGAAGATAATAAGACACAACAGAGAGCCCTGAGTTAAATCCTCACATGTTTGCTGTAGATCCTCACTAGCCCAACTCCTAAGGAAAATACTCGTTGGCGAGTATAAAACCAATTAATGGCAGAGTTAAACAAGATTGGTCGAGATGCAGAGATGGAATTATTTACGTTCAAGTCATGACGAGCTATACATTACCAATTGGTTGTTCCACATACACCTCTTTTACCAAGAATTCATCCAAAATGTCAATTTTACATCCCAATGAGACACTTCCCAAAAGCATGAGGGTATTATTATGGAAATTGTTATCAAATTGTCTTCCTCGCTATTACTCCCAAAGTTTTACTAGTCTTTATTATATTTTGCAAAAAAACTTTAACCACTCTTCCGTTGTGTTTTTTAATTTCACAATTTGAATTGTATCTGGATTTGTAAGCCCTGGATTTGTAAGCCCATTTAACGTCATTTACATGCATGTGATTTAAGGTTTACTATATTTGAAGTTTGAGTTTTCTCATCTGCATCAATTTTAATATCATTAATTGTTATCACCCAATTTGTATTCCCAATTGTTTCATCATATAATAATATCAATTGTCACTTTGTTCATTCAATGTTACCTCACAAATATTTTCGAAGATTCTCATTTTATTGGGTGTTGAAATGGCATATCTTATTGCATTTGGAGATGTAGATGAAGGTGAGATATCGATGTTTGTATGTTGGAGCTGCTACTCACTATTAAACACCAATTTGACCGATTCTCATTTGAATTTTCCATGTTAATATACTTGGGATGTTATTGTTCTAATTTCTCATTTCAATTCCAATCCTCTTCCTCATTAAATGCAACATATATTTTGATTTAGTGTTGTAAGTTGTAAGAGCTTTTTAAAGCCTCTATGCTTTAGATTGCTCACTATAACCCACAAGAATATTATTTTCAGATTTTCTTGTCTATTTTTATACTAATATACGCATATGTAATGCACCCAAAAAATCACAAATATTCCACATTTTGTTTCATCTTACTCCAAGTTTCTTACAGAATTTTATTTTTCACACTTTTTTGAGAGATGACTCAATAAATAAAGAAAACCTACCACTTTAGCTAAATATCCATTATTTTTCCTATCCTACCAATTTAAAAATTCTTATCCTTCAACATTTTTCCTTTAATATCCATTATTTTTTATTCTTTCTTTCAGCAACACCATTTTGAAGTAATAAGTTCAACTAAATATTTCACCTAGATAAATCATAAGTAATAAGTTTAACTCAATATTTCACCCTGAACGATTTACCATCTTTAAGTGTTCCCTACATTGTTTTCCAAGGACGTAACCTTCAAAAACTATGTTGGGATCCTCTATCATGGGTACCTTTCACCATTTTGTTATGAAATGAATTTCAATTGCTAAAACCTTTTGGAGATGTGTTGGATAATTTATATGGTTTGCACTAGATACACATTTACACTCATCTAGAACTTGGTATTTGGTAATGCGGCTTTGGCAGTTACTTATTAATGTGGCTACATAAACTCCACTAAGTAGAGTTAAATCTTTGATGGACGTTTTTGCATTGTACACAATCGAGTTAATACAATGAGGAAGAAGGTTAATGTGTTGTGTTTTTCACTTGGAAGATTTTTCTAAGTAAAATCTTGTGTATTTTGTAATATTGCTTTCATATTCAATTTTAACTTAATGTTTACATTAATATTATGACTATTGTATAATATTATCAAGATATTTTTGTCCAAATTCAAACTCCCATATCTAAGATGCAAAATCCATGATTAATTTTTAATTATAGCTTTAAATGAAAACATCAATTCATTTTGAATTTTAAAAAGAAACATTTGGTTCATTATCGTCTTCACTCTTGTAAAAATCATCTTACTTCCATCCTTATCTTGAAACACACATGCATCTTTCTTTAAATTAACTTTATATCCCATTTCTACAAACTACATAGTGTTAATTGTATCATGTTTTAAATCAGACACGGTAAACATCCTAAATATGTTTTTCTAAACTTATTTAGTGCAATTGTTGATCTTCCGATTTCCATTCTTGAAAATGATTTATTATTCCTCAACTTCACCTCTACTTGTATAGAATCATCAATGCTACTTCCTTTTGATGAATCTCCGTGATTAATAAATACTCAAGTTCCCCCTTTTTTAGATTCATGTGTGATTGTAATGCACGCATAAGAGCAAAGCTAGTACTTCTAATTAGCATTTTCCACAAGTTTTTGTAAATATATCATAAGATCTTCAAAAACCAACATTCATAACTCTTCAGAATCCTCAAGAGCTACAACTATGAGATCAAATATTGCTGCTAAACTCCTCAATATCTTCTAAACAACTATTTTTTTTACCATGATCTCTCCACGATACTTGGTTTGGCTCACCGCACCCATTACATGGTAAACAAATCACTCATTTTCTCTAAATCCTTCATTGAAGGTTCTCACTTTCCTTTCTAAGCATTTGCAATCTCATTGTCTTCATTTTCATTGTTCTGTAATTAGCGCTTTGCAATTTTTCCTAACCTTATTAAGATTAAGTATCTACTATTACCCTAAAAGAGATGGACTCCAATATTGCTTCCTCGATTAAGAGAAAATCATTACATCCTTCTTTTTATTTGTTTATTTTTTTGCTTGACTCAAAGCAATGAGATTATTTTGATTAACTCATTCTACATACGCATTATCCATAAAATGTAACAAATCATGAGAGCATAAGAGTGTTTTCATTTTAATAATCTAATATTCATAATTTTTATTATTAAATTGGAAAAAATGAGGATGTAAAACATGGTTCACATTTTCTGTCAAAACTTACTTTATAAATAATCACTTGAAAAAATTGAAACACCACAAACTCAAAAAATCTTAACTTATATACCAAATTGAAAGTTTATATGTGCAAAAATTAGATGAAATTAAATTTTGAATTAACACAATAAAACGATGTTCATAAAAAATTGCAATACACATACCAAAAACCAATTTCATTCAATAAATTATAGTCTTAAAAAATAACTACGGTCATTTCCTTTCAATTTTCACACCAAAAACTTTCCTGTATAAAACTACATATATTATATGCTTATATATGCATTTACCATTGTTTTTTATATTTTTAAAATATATTATTTTATAACTAAACTTTTAAACTTCAGATCTATTTTAAATTAAAATTGTTGATGGGATTTTATCAAAACTTGAAAAGAAGTTTGAATTTACAAAATCCTTTAATAAGGTTAAAACTAACAATACTATATGGTTGGGAAACTATTAATATATGCTAAGATGTCTTATTATTAACTATGTATTTATTAATGTAGGGTACTCTAGATCTGATAACACCATATATTTGGGCGGTCTTTAAATAAAAGAAATAAGATCTTACATAACAATACTGAAATGATTAAAAGTTAGTTTCACATCATCATCTATTCTACGGAGGGTCCATGATAAAAAGTTTGGAAATATGAACGACTAAAAACAATTGTTTTGGGGGGATATAACTTGGAGACCTCATACACCTCAAGAGGTGAAGATTTTTACAAAAATTGTTAGACACATGGATTCTTAAGAAGTAAAGATAGAAAAATTTGTTGATACGTGGGTTCACAAGAGCCAAAGATAGACATTTGAGGCTGATTTTTATAGATATTTTAGTTGTCATAAAAGAAACTAACATACCCCTAATTCCTAGAATTAAGGTTTTGTGAGAAGCTTCAAACTTGCGCCGTTATAAAGGACAAAGAAGCTGCAAGATACCCTACGAGATCAAACTTCATTGTGAATCTTGGAGGATGGCATGCAATATAAAGGAAAGGTAACTTTTCCAGTTTCTCGATCGTAGTAGGATTTTAAATAGCAGACAATCTATATATCCGGCGGTTTTATGATGGCAACACATGAGGTCACTGAGGAAATTGTTGCGATTTCTCTGTCTGGGATGGGAGTTTTTATGGATCGGGAATTTATGGTGCAGGGTTATATGGAGAAGAACGTGGCCTGGGATAGAGAAAACAAAGCGAAGAAGCCGAGGGAGGGTGCAATAATAAGTGTTAGTGAAGCAGAGTGGTGATCATGCAACCGTATGCCATTGTAACATTCGACGGTTTGGGAAGGTCAAGGTCAGGGCCTTATGTAGCCTATATTTTGAGGTAGGGCGCTATGAATGGGTCTATAGGAGGCTACGACCGTAGGATATGACAATACATCCAACATAGCTGGTGTCAAAACTAGATGCTTGATCTTTCCTTTATATTATTTGGAGTATGTCTTTAGCATAATTTTGATGCATTTACTCACACCTAAAATTTGTTAGGTATGCATAGGTGCGTGACAAATTTAATCTAGATTATGTCATTTGGAGCATGTCGTAATGGTAATTTGTCACACACATTACGATAAACATTACCAAGATAATGACATAACATAACCATTTAATCTAGTGACACCTAAAATTAAATTTGTTATTTGGAGTATGTCGTCGACTTGTTTTAAAATGTTTATCGTGATCAGTGACCACTTTATCATTATCCTAATTTTGAGAAGTCCATACACCTTGTTTATTGCAATAATATCCTAATTCAACAAGAAAGTCAGGGGTCTGGATCTCCCTAATAAACTAATAGGCCTCACCTATTTATTGACAATGATATAGTGGATTCAAAGTAAGAAAAATGACAAACCACATTTTGTTACAAATGAATGTAATTTGATAATAAAAATTAAAATGTGGAATTATGAGGATTTTCAAACAACAATCATTCACACTATCTAGCAATACTAATGGTAATAGTGATGTATTATCCGAAATCGACATAACTCTAAACTAAGACTAGCGACAAAGAGAAATTACTGATCATGATAAACTAACAAGGGCAATCATGATAATTATCGAATGTGAGTATAAATTAGTAGAGTTAAAATATATGGCGGATTACAAACAAATCATAGTAAAAATAATGTTGAACTTCACAATGATAACCAATCGCACGCTTAAGATGGAAAAGAGAACAATCATGTACTTGGGAAGATTTTAAAAGTAGGGTTGCTAAGGAAAAAGGGTAAGACTTCAAACAAGATATGGAGGGCTTGAAGTGCGATAAAGCGCGCTTTTTCCCTCCCTGTGTGGAGCCTAACAGAAAACTCTGTAACGACAACATTTGAAATTCAGAAGAAGGTGATGATGGGTCTTTATAGTTTGGCCTTTGGTGTCCTACATTTTGCAGGAAGTACTCGTTAAATCTGTAAATAACTTTTGAGCACTTATACCCTTTTTCCAAGGGGAATGTCATAATAACTCGTAAGTAGGGATGAGATTTGACATGCACTGTAACCCATCACAATGAAATTTAAGGACGACCTTAATAGACCACCTTATTACGGTTTTCTTAAATTATCACCTACACCAAATTCACTAAAGACAAATAGTAAATTTAAAATGACATTAAAATAATTATACCCCAAAATCTACTAATCAATTTAGGCCCCCCTCTTACAATAGTCTCAATTAACAAAGTGTGTTGGGAAATAAATTAAATTGTATATTCTTGTTAAGTATCCATGAGTATACTATAAATTAACATAAAGAAGTATATCCATGAGTGTAATATAAATTAACATAAATATGCAAACACTTAAATCATTAATTAATGGATCATACTAGTTATATAGATTCTTTTAGTGTTATTTGTGTAGGTGGAATTACAAAGTTAGTGAGTAATAACCTATACGAGCCCAAGTAAATCTTCTCTAGAACTCACATCTCACCTTACTTTATCTTTTATGAACAGGAAAATAAAAATGGTTTCTCATTTTCATAGTGATTTTCATTAAAAATAATTTAGCCTTTTTTTATCTAACGTGTTTCTTTCACATTCATTTCAACATTTTCCCATACAAAAAATCTTACGTTCCAAGAAAAGATAATATTATATATTTAATTATATTCCACTTATCATCCGTAAAAGACTATCATTTAATATGTGTCTCATTAAGTCATAAATAATTACTCGAAAACTAATTCATGGTTTTGCCTAAATTTATTCATCCATTCCAATTTTGACTACATTTTAAGTTTTGGACTCCTAAATTAAAAGTTTTATTAAATTATGAAGAAAAAGCTCAAAAGTAACAAACTCGAAAACAAATTCATAACTATTGCTTTCGCCAAACATTAAATGTAAAGGTTATGAAGGCAGTTCTATGTTTTATCTATTGGGTTTTTAACCCAAGTTTTCAGTTTTGAACACATCAAACAAAAATTTAAGTAAATTATGAAGAAAAAGTTCTGTAGTGTGAAATTTAAAACTCCAAAGCACTAACCAACGCTTGAAAAATTGGAAAAGATGCATAAGATATGTGGCATACCTCCAACTGCATTCGAAACACTCGATGCTATACCAAACCGCTGTCGTTTTGTTTTCGGCTTTATCGAATCGCCTTTCTTTTTCCGGCTTTCCCATTTGTTTCCTTCCGCTTGCAATTGAACTTTAATAAGCTTATCACAAATCGCATTTTCTAAACATAATTTCTCTGTCGGTGCCGTAGTTTTATTTAGCTTGCGATTTGCCGTGGCTTAAGGGCTTGATTCAGCCACTGCCAAATTTTCTAGACAATCGAAAGAAGCTTTTAACTGGTGGGGCAGCTGCACAGATATCCACTACTGACCGCTTCTTCTGTGTCCTTGATTTCTGTCTATGCATTTTACCTTGCTTTCTCTGAATGTCAGATGCTTGGGCAAGACAGTCATCTATGTGGGCATTCACAACTGTGATTGTGGTAGATGTGAATGTTTTGCAATCTGGGCAAACTTCCGACTCCACAAACATCATTATCACTCATGTCAGAGGTACCATGCCAATCCGACTCAGTTGTGAATGCAGATTATCACTTTTGCTTCTCTCGGATTGTAGAAAGATTGACCTTGCTGCTACCTGTTCTTCTGCCACTTCTGTAGCTCTCCTTGCCTTTTTCTGAATCTTCACAGACAACCATATCGCTGAACGACTTGTATTCGCTTCCCATTGAATGGGGATGTGAAAGTATGTACCTCCGGTTTTCCATTCTGGTTTTTGTTGGCTGGAGCCTTTCCGTTTTTGTGTAGTCCTGGCAGTTGCAGGTCTCCCCACCATCTGACTTTGTAGTACATTTTAGTGTCGAAGTGGCAGCTCTAACGAATGGCGGCACTACATAACTCACGCGGAGGCCATAATCATTCCGGCTTTCATCTCTATTTCCTCGTCTCCTCGAACCGTCCCTTCCTCTTTCCACTTTTGTCGTATGTCCTGAAAGTTTGACTCTGCTAAATTTCCTTGTATCTTCTTCAAGCTCTTTGGAAATCCCCGAGTCCTCGGTCTTCAAATGGGTCTAGAGACCACAATCCGGTCAATATTCGTGGTAGGATTTTCCGGCTCAATACCATGACCCTCCAGGTTGTGACATAAAACCCCATGGAACTGGTCTTCCCCATCAGTTTCCATGGAAGGTTGAGATGCCCTCCATCTGCAATTAGGCCTGTCTTGTGGTGGAAGAGGTGGGTTTCCTCCATCTCTCAAATTCTCCTAGAAAGGCCAACATTTTCTGATGTCCACTTTGCCCACATATTCACTGTAAATTATACGACAGAGACTGTCAACATCTGCACATTGTTTTAAGCATTAAATAAAAGCACAGCTTGAAACATAGAAAATCAACTGACCGAATGGAGAAACCTTGGCATAAGACTTTGGGATCATCAGCACCATGCAACTGGCTTTTGAATAAATTAGGAGGATTTCTGAACACCGACGGAGTACTGTGATCGGATTTCTGGCGGGGTATGTGAACCTCCGAGGCATTTTCAACCGCTTGTGCCTGCGATTTGGGCACAGTGTCCATCGCTACTTTTTGACTTCTGAATTGGGTACAGTATATCTCTACTTTTTAAAATCCCAAAACAGGCGGAGACGGCCCTCAACCACTTCCAACCTCGACCTAAATATGAATCCTTTGAAAGACGAAGCCAGCCTCACCTGTTTTCTTCCTAGTACAGTCCCACTTAATCTGTGACTCGTAGTTGTTGGCAGATGTAAAACTTCTGAGTAAAAACTGCGGAGACAAATCTCCCTATTCCGCAGCCTCTATTTAAGCTCGTTTACTGAAGAACGCAACCGGTTAACCATTAACAGTCGAACTTCCTTAAATATTTTAATGAAATATATTACGAATTGCACCTATTTCTATAGAAATGTAATGAATGGAATGGGAGAGATACCGTTCATCATGTGACACGCTGGAATATTTTAATAAAGCTCGTCAGCGGATAAAAAATTCAAGGTTGTTCAAGAAGAAATTCAGGACATGAAAAAATAAATAAAAACCGTTTTAAATAAACGAAAAGCAGCAGATGCCCACAAACAAAAAGCCGTGTTTTATATACGCCTTATCTTGAATATTAAAGTTAGGCGGTTCAAGTTTCCTGAAACGAAAGTCTGTTAACATGACTGGTTAAAACAGCTACGGAAGAAAATATCAAAACAACTATTGTTGTTGAATCGCCTGCGATTTAGACGGTTTATCGAAGAAAATCGTTTGTGGTTTTCAGCATATTTTTAGAACGAAAACAACTCAATAAATACAAACCCAGCCTGTCGGAAAGAACATGAAATCGGAGCGAATAAAGGAGAGGAGTAAGTTTGTTAAGAACTCACCTGAGTTTGAGTCGAATCGTTGGCAAAGGCAGAAATGTATCGAAATCTCAGAGAATGCAAAATAAAGAGATCGCTCCACCTCTCCACCCTCCAATTTCTCGGTGGGAAGGAGAAGACGGTGGTGATAATGGAAGAAAACAATTGATGATGACATTGACAAAGGGAAGCGGAAAAGTAGGTACTTCCATCAAGGCACTCAAGTCTAAGTTGTCTCCTAGCAATTTATGAACATTTTACATCTCTTCCACCATGTCCTATGCGTAAAGAACCTTTCTAGATGAATCAATCCAATGGTGATGGTGGATCATACTCGTGTATTACTTTAAATTGGGTCATATTTGTGAATGAATAATATGTCGTGTTGTACTAGTACTTTGTCACTTGTAGTTCTTCAACTCACTTGTGTTACTTATCCCTTGCTTACATTATCAAATACCCTTTGAAGCATTTGCTCGCAACTTTTGTCTACACATTTTTTGGGGGATGATGTGTAAAGCTCGTGTTAAATATAACCCCTGCATTTCAGAATATCTCCTAATAGAAATGGCTTTGAAAAACCTGGTCTCTATCGCGGATGATTTGTTTAGTGATCCCGTGCAGCCTAAACATGTGTTTGAAATACAATTGCCTAACTTTATGGACATTTCTACCTTCCTTTCTTGCGGCCTGATAAAATATTCATACTTAATTTTTCTACTATAAAAAAGATTTGTCTTTCCCCTCTAGGATGGGAAGGACTGAGATAAAGTGTATTCAAACGATTTCCTACTCTTTTTGTGTGACCAAATTTGATTTCCGAGGCCTAGGGAAGGGACACTCTCACCCTAATTCCGTTAGCACATATCACACTCACTTCTATGTATTGTAGAATGTCTAACTTCATTCCCTTCGAGAAAAAGTGTACATTTGATGTTTCTATATATTTTCTTGAACCTAACATGTCTTGCAAATGGAGATTTGTGTATGTTCTCAGAAGACTTATGAATAATGTGTTTGGAAATGAATACCCCAATACGGCCATTGACACTTGATATTGATATATAATGTATGATATAGCTTTAGAAGTTCACCTAGTGAAAGTCTTATAGGATGTCTGCAGAGTTAATGAAGAATGGTGTGCTTGAGAGAGTGATTCAATAACTATATGTTTTTGTGTGATCTCCTACGTAGTAGTAAAGATGCGAGATAAGATTTCCCTAATAGGGTGGGGTGGTTGTTATTTTATATGTGAAGATTGTGAAATGTTTTATTTCTTAATCAACATTAGGTTGATTATGTTGACTTGTGATTTTATAAAAGTGATCCTTGAGTGATTGGAGGAAACGGTCATTAATCTTATGACAAATCCATTCAATCACATGTGTCCATAAATGACGACTTTGTCGTACTAAGTTGAAAAATACAATATCAGTGGATGAAGGCCAATAGATTTTCTAAGACATGTTCTATAATCAAAAAGTGGGTATTTGACTTGTTAATGATAAGAATTAAGTGTGATCTATTGTAACATTCCCATTTAAAAGCTTTAGAAACAAGGGAAAAAATAAATAAAATTGAATAGCGTTCTTTGTTCTAAATTATCATAATTTAGAACACACATTTCAAGTTCTTAAATAATGTTCTCTATTCTAAATGATCATAATTTAGAACACATATTCCATGCCAATCAATCTCATAACAGATAACCATATGCAGTTGTAATGACTCGGTGAACTGTCGATCTCTCATTTCATGACTCGGTTTCTTACCGATCTCTCATCTTAATTCAATGTATCGTATACTAAGTATACTTGGTTCTTTTATCCTTTTCTAGGTATTGACGTGTTCCGTTCAAGAGGCCTATCTAAATATTTGTTACCAATATCCAGCTGAAATATTGCTTCTTAAACTAGGTGACTTAGGACAACGCAAATAGCAGCTTGCGATGCTTTGGCCAAAGATTTTCACATGTTGTGCATGTTCATATTCCTAGATGGCATACTCGTCAAACGGAATACGCCCTTCACCCCACTTCATCTGTTATCTACAATGGTATTCATTGAATCCTATCAGTTCACTTGTCCAAGGTTTAGCCTAAACCCAGGTTAGCAACATGGATTGGTATAGAGAATCACTCGCGGTGTCTAAGGGTACATAGACATACTCAATCGACCCAAGCCGATTGCGTGTGTCTAGTTACCTTTAGTCACCGTGAGTTACTTCCTTTACAAAAGCATGTTCCTAACCTGACCTAAAGTAAAACTAAGGTCAAATCTGAGTTTATGTAGGTCTAGATGATCCAATTCAGAAGGGTGTTGCGATAGGTCAGCTGCAACACTGTGCCCTCATGAAGACCCCAGTCTTCATGATGCACAGTACTGCAGTTGGCGTGTACCAACATCCCACGAAATCACCTCATCTGGAGGTACATATCCAGTTAAGTAATTAAACATTTACTTATCTCCTTGATTAAGATTTAATTTCAGCAACTTTGTTGAACTCTTAATTTCTATGATCATTAAGGTTGCTAGCCATAAATGATTTACAGTTACCATGCAGATAAATCTGCAATCCATCCCTCTTCCTGAAGGTTTTTGTTTCAGTCCAAGGCATCTTATTATAATATTCAGACTTATAAAAAGAATCAGCATACCACAGTAAGATTATCTTACTTAGCTTAACCAAGTTTAACCATGATTGAATTTAGATTTTGTTTCCTTGTTAATAGACTTCATTAAGATGAAGTCTATTTATTACGTATGTATTTATTTCATTTCAGTTACTCTATTCTGATTTTGATTTATCAAAAGGAAGTATATGTTCTTCCGTCCGAACCTCATTTGAGCATGATTCTCAAAAAGTATTAACTGAATGCTTATCCCCTTAGAATGATTATCTTTCCTTTAACTTATATTCGTTAGGGTTCATTGATGCCATTTACTTTATACAAGAATCATGTCTTTTTCTCTTCTATTAATGTCAGCTGATAAACCATAGTGACCTAGTTGAATGTTCATCTATGCATGCCAACTTAGAAGTTGCATTTAATAAAAGAATAAAGTATCACTTCCCTTCCTATCAATTTCATTTGAGTCCAACTAAAATGATTCCAATAGATATGTCTACGAGAGAATAATGACAAGTTTACAAATTTCCTTTACAGGAAACACAGAATGAATGATACATCAATACAATGACACTCAATCCTTTTCCCCATTCCCCAAAGTAAAACACACATTTTACAAGTCTAAACATTTTAGACTTCACTCAAGCCATTCAGCATTGATAACCTCAAATAAGAATATAACTTTTCCCTTTTTTGATTACATCTCAATAAGAATAATAATTCCTCATAAAGATCCAGCCTTTAGGTAAACATAAGAAGCATCATAAAAGAACTTGTCTTCTTTTATCACTTACGGAATCCATCTGCAAAAATTGCTAGCATGGGTCAGTTCGTCCAACTGAACATGCTAAGCACTAAGCATTAAAACGATGTGCTTCCAACTAACTGTCTCATAAAAAGAACTCTGCTTTTATGAAACAGTAAAGCAATTCAGATAGATACCTCTAAAGAAATAAAGATCAAAAAGGAAGAACAACGTGCACAACCAATTCACATTATGTAAGGATCATGATCAAATCAACACTCTTCAATCAGTAATTTCATAAGAAACATTACAACAGACAGGTAATATTGCAAACAATTTACTTATATGTTTCATACTATAGCTATCTATAGTTCCTTCTCCTGATTCATTCAATCCTAATCAAGAGGGATGTTAACTCTAATGATCTTCTAATAATAGAGATACTTTTGAGAAGTAATGATCTCCTAATTCCACCATTAAAGCACTTCATCCACAATAATCAGAACCAAACACATTCCTTCTCTACAACAAGATTTAGGAAGAATCGACAACATCCCAATTAATAGTTTCACGATTAAGATATAACATTCAAATGTAAGTCAACTCTGGCCTAAGTTTCATGTTTATCCTTAACAGATTTTGTAAAGCATAAATTTCATTACATACACCTGAATGTAGTCACTCGCCAATTCATTACATCACTAATAAGCATTAGAAAAGGAGAAGAAAATGAATATATATATATATATATATATCCTTCAACTAATCACGTTACCATTTCATTCAGATTGATACGACCAAATTGAAATATCCTTATGTAGGAATAGCGTAATGAAGTAATGAATAAGAGAGAAGAGGAAACTAATAACTTCCTCCAAACATTGAAGAAAAACAACATTACATTCCACAACTCATAAAGGGGAGAAGACAGAATATAATTTCTCTCCGATTTCCTAGAAATCAACAATGAATACCTTAACTCAGAAAGGAGAGTGAGAAAGGAGGAACACGTTCGAATCTAAAAGGACTGGACTAACCTTCCCAAGCAACATCTGATTTTAACAATTCTTGTAACACAAATATCATGATTGAAAATGATTCGATAAGATATACAACTGAAACCAACAAGACAGAGTCTGAAAGAGAAGGTTACTTATCAAATAAAGAAAACAACTACTGCAATATCAACAAAACTAATACGAGTTTTCAAAGCAACAAGCTCAATAACTGAATCCATAATTTCATTTTCGTGAAAATAGCATTTGCCCAGACGTTTCCTCATTTTCCAAATAGAGAGAAACCAACAACGTATTCTTATGCACCCAAGGAAAACAAAAACAAGATTACAGTCGAGCTAACCATGCACCCACTTACAAGGATCAAGGAAACAGTCTACAGGTAAGAAGAAAGGAACTCCAATACAGCTTGTATCCAAATGAAAGTAAATCAAAGTGACTTAACTTCAAGTCGATGCTCAAAATCGAACTGAAAGGAGAACAGTAAAATCAAAAACATTCCAAATTATTTCCTTCAAATAACAAAAACTGAACTAATCTAAAGTCCCGCTAATGTAATATTTCTTCAACAACATCTAATGATGTCAATTCAAAAGGTTGTTCACAAACCATTCCATAACACGCAGATGGGTGAAACAACAATACCCTCACACAATTCCAAACAGAGAAGTCAAATCGTATTTGTTATTTCGAGCAAGGAAGAACAATTCCGAACGAAATTCTTTCTAAACAATTTCACAGAGTTCACAAATCCACATGTCCTCAGAAGGTGTCAGCATATCACTGTTGTTTTCAACCAAGTTTGAATCCACAAGAAAATGACAAATCCAAAGATCCATTTCAACATAACTTAAAAGTAGTGTTGTTTCTTACTTCCCCGTGATATTGGTCAGATCCCATAAAGAATACAAATCCAGAAGTGGATTTTCTATCATCAATGTTACCTGCATGATTTGAATCTGAATATCCAGTCAAGAAGAAGTTTTCGTTCTTCTTGTATTCTAGACCAAGATCCACTGATCCTTTGAGATATCTCAAAATGCGCCTTGCTACTTTCCAATGACAAACTTTGGGTTCCTGCATGAACCTGGATAGATAGCTCACTGCAAAGCTGATATCTGGTCTAGTGCAGGTCAGGTAAATGAGACTCCCAATCAGCTGCCGATAGAGAGTGGCACTTACCTCAGGAGATGGATCTGAACGACATAATTGTAGTCTGTTCTCCATAGGTGTAGCAATTGGTGTGCAATCCATCATCCTAAACTTCTCGAGCGTAGTCTTGGTATATTTCATCTGAGAAACAAAAATATGATTCTCTTTCTGCCATACTTCCAATCCAAGACAATAGTGCATCAGCCTGAGATCGGTCATGTCGAACGATCGATTAAGATCTTTCTTCGTTGCATCGATCATCCTCACTGAACTGCCAGTGATGACTAGATCGTCGACATAGACAACAACAATCACCATCTCCCCCCCTTGCTTTTTGAGGTAGAGATTGGGATCGTATGGATTTCTAACAAATCCATGTTGTACGAGATGCTCATCAATCTTGATGTACCATGCCCGGGGTGCCTGTTTGAGGCCATACAGAGATTTCCTGAGTCTGCATACCTTTGCTTCTTGACCAGGTACAACATATCCCTCAGGTTGAGTCATGTAGACTTCTTCTTGTAAATCTCCATTTAGGAAGGCACTTTTTACATCCATTTGGTGAACTTTCCATCCAAACTGAGCAGCTAGAGCAAAGATCATCCTGATCGTTTTGATCTTAGCTGTGGGAGCAAATGTCTCCTCATAGTCAATGCCTTCTTTTTGTGCATACCCCTTTGCTACAAGTCTTGCTTTGCACTTGTCCACTGTCCCATCTGCTTTGTACTTAGTTTTGAATATCCATCTGCATCCAATGGGTTTCTTCCCTGGTGGAAGATCAACAAGCTGCCAAGTGTTATTATTCATCATCACTGATTGATATTCAGAATCCATGGCATCTTTCCAAGATTTTGACTGTAGGGATTCCTGGACTGTAGAGGGCTCATCTGATTCAATAACTCTACTCATCAAAGCAAAGTTAACTTCTTCTCTTGCTTTACTGCGAGTCCGTGGTCCAGGGGTGGATGTATCCGGTGGAGCATCCAATCTTGCATCTCGTAATGTACTTGTACACCATTTAGGCATACGTTGAACTGTTCCCATGGGTTGTGGTTCTATCTGATCAACACCATCATCCCCATCATCACTTTCATCTTCTGAGGGAACATTAGCTTCAATTTTTACAATAGGTGAAAAATCTACATCTTGCGAGTCTAGAGGAGGAGTCTCTGCTTCCTTCTTCTCGAAAAACTCAACATCTCTGCTGGTGTAGACTTTTCTGGTCTTAGGATCCATCAATCTATACCCAAGAGTTTCTTCACTGTACCCAATGAAGATGAGTTTTTGTGACTTCATGTCCAATTTCTTTCTATTCTGTTTGGGTATGTGCATGCTTGCTTTGCACCCGAATACTCTGAGGTGTGCAATGGATGGTTTCCTTTTTGACCATGCTTCTTGTGGTGTAATTCCATCAAGAGCAGTTGTGGGTGCTCTGTTTAACAAATACACTGTTGTTCTTTGCTGCTTCTGCCCAAAATGTCTTTGCAAGTCCGGAATCATCGATCATGCATCGCACCATTTCCATGATAGTACGATTTCTTCTCTCAACAACACCATTTTGCTGCGGTGTGTGTGGAGGAGGCATTTGTCGACGAATCTCGTGAGTTTGTAGGTAGTCTCTGAACTCATCACTGGTGAATTCCCCCCCTCGATCTGAGTGGAGAGTTCTGATGTGACGACCAGTTTCTTTCTCAACTGCTACTTTGAACTTTTTGAAGGTTTCAAAGGCTTCACTTTTCTTGCGAAGACAAAAAATCCACATTTTTCGTCTAATAGTCGTCAACACAAAGCATGAAGTACTGGAACCCAGAATGACTTGGTTGCATTGGACCGCAAAGATCGGTATGAACCAGGTCAAGTTTACCATGAGCTCGAAAAGTACTCTTTTGGAATGAAGCTCTGTGTTGTTTTCCTGCTAGGCAGTGAGGACACTTGTCTGTATCCTTCTGAAGAGATGGTAGCCCATGTACCATATTACACCGGCGAAGTGTTTCAAGATATTTGAAACTAACATGACCAAATCTTCGATGCCACAACTGTGCTGAGGTGGAGTTTTTAGCCACAAGTGCTTGATCATCTCTATGAACAAAATCAAGTTGGAACATGCATCCCACATTGGAGGCTTTTGCAATTATTTTCGAGCCTCTTGATTTATCTCGAATCAAACACGTTTTCTTGCCGGATTGACTATCAAAGTCAATTTTTAGGTTGTGATCTAGGAGTTGACTAACTGAAAGAAGATTCTTTGTCAACCCAGGGACATATAGGACATCTGATAGTCTGCATTTGTGTGAACCAAGGGGTAGAGAAATGTTTCCAATCCCCTGAACTGTATATGAAGAATCATCTCCCAACGAAACATGATTTTTCGATGGCGTGTCCCTCATTGAAATAAACCAATCTCTATGGCCGGTCATGTGTCTAGTGGCTCTCGAATCAACATACCAGACATCACTAGATGACTTGGATGGTTCACTTGATCAAGCAGTGAACAAGAAGTCTTCATTGTCTGACTGTTCTTGTTGCTTAGCAATATTACCTTGTTGGTGGGGTCTTCTTTTCCAGTTCCCCTTTTTCTGCCCGTGATAGTTGTTAGAATGTCCCTTGTAAGATTGTTGTTGTTGTGGTCCAGAGTTGCTTGATGAACCTTTCTTATAAGTGTTATACCAACAATCTTTTAAGTCATGTCCTCTTTTACAAATTGGACATTGCTTCTTCTGTTGATTGTCCCCATGATACTGATTCTGATGTTGGGACTTCTGATAGGATTTAGGTTTTCCTTTACCTTTTCCTTTCCATTTTTGATGTGAAGATAGTGCCTGCTCCTCTTCATCATCCTTATTGTGCATTGCTTCCTCTTGTTGTAGTAGGTTTACCAGCTTGTCAAAACTAATTGTCGTATCTGACAAGTTTAGAGTTGTGACAAAAATGCGGTAAGAAGAAGGGAGAGCTCTCAGAACAATGGGAACAAGAGATTCATCTTTGACCTCTTCTCCTAGGGCTAGAAGTGAAGCCCTCAACTCTGTAACTCTTCTTAAGAAAGCTTCAATTTTCTCATTCTGCTTGAACTTCAATGTATGTAACTGACTCTGCAAATTTAGTATGACATTCTTGTTCTTGGCCTCATATATTGTGCTCAGCTTATCCCATGCTTCTTTTGTTGTTGTGGCATCTCGAATGTGGGCTTGCACATCGTCGGACACTCCAAACAAGATGATGAGTTTTGCTTTTTGATCTGCTCTATCAAACTGTCGTTGTTGTGTTGTATCAGTTGGTGATTTGGTTAGAGTACCAGTCACAACAGGCCAGATTTCTTCAAACTCAAGCTATGTCTTTATTTTTGTCTTCCATGCAGCATAGTTGCTTCCTCTGAGCAATTGTGAATCCGGAAGAAAAAATTTGGGGGCATTGGTGCCCATTTTACAGAGATCACTGATAGGGTTTGGCTCTTATCACTCCAGGTATTAGGTCTCCCAATCTATATACCGTCAGTCTGATATACCGAACCTTTCTATATACGCGCCCTTCCGATATACCCTGTCGGTACGTGGAAGAAGCTTGCCCTTTCTATATACCCGGCGGTACATGAAAGAGACGTTAACGTACGTGAAAGAATTCAATACGTGGTACCAAGACAACACTGATGGGGTATGTGCGATTATTAACACCGACTCAAAGAAATATCCTCATACACGTGCGTAACTTCGCTATATACTCGGATAGTTTCTCAGTCCGGATTTATGTCTTGCAATCGTTCAACAGACGGATGGGATGGTTCGATCATATCCTTAAGGTAAGGCCTCATTTGGAGTCTAAAGTTCCGCATAATTTTCCCTCTGCAATGCATTATTTGCTCACTCTAGTGGATCTAGTTTTAAATAAAGAGCACGTAGTTATAGCCGCACCAAAAGATCTTGCAAAAGAAACAACAAGAACAAAGGCCACCATTGTTAGGAAAATTTCAATTTTTGAAGCCTTGCTCCAAACATTGAAAGATGAGCTGAAGAAAGCGGATCAGGCTTTAAACATATGTGCAGCACCGGACGCCATCATAAGAATAAGAACTATAACAGAGGATAACGAAGTGCTACAGAATGAAAAGGAAAAGATCACTCAAGATGAAATGGATGCCATAGTGACAAACATTCTGAAAAAGAAGATCACTCATGGATGCCATAGTGCGAAAAAGACAGGGAGCGCGGTAAGTGACTGGCAGAACTTTAACACTTAAACTCATCTCATTTAACACTTCTATCATGGATATTTTTATTAAAATTTTAAATAGAAAATAACAATGCTTGTGAAACTTGCCAAAAGATTGTTTAACACCACTCTGATTAATCACAGTGTATGATTTTAATTACGCTGGTCAATGTTTTCTTATCAAAATTCAACTTAAAACAATTTGAAAAATTGAAATAATTAAAAAGAGAGAAGTAAACATGTTTTTCCTTTAATGTCACACATTTGCTTATGGCCGCAAATTAAATTCATGTGTTACCAACTAAGCTAACTATTTTATGCACTAAGGGGTTGATACATGAGGAACACTTGTCCTTGGTTCCATGTGCAGGTGGAGGGGGAAAAGTGACGAGACAACACGTTCGGCGTATAAAAAACCAAAGGCATTTTCTTTGTTTTAATACTATATTCTTTTTCATTTCCTGGAAAAAAAAGTCTATGTTAAAATGAAAATGAGTAATGTCATCCAGTCAAAACATGTAAAAATCATGAAGTGAAAAAACCTCTATAACGTTAGAGTAAATTCTCAAGGATGAATTTAATAGACATCTATGTACTTCATGCAACTCACAAGCTTTGATTTTGACAAACTCTACAATATGTGTCAGATGTTGGAGGCCTCAAGTTAGTGTGCGAATATAACCATACCTCTCCCCTATAAACAATTATCATCACCAAAAATTATTTTACAGTCATACTTAGGTCATCGTCAAAATATATACTATGTATTTCGTACTACGTATCTCATCACGTCACCCAAGATACATATATTTTGAATCGACATTGGCAATTAGATTGACAGTTATTAAGAATGTTTGACAGAAAGATTGCAATCTCTGGTTGTGCAGATACTTAAATGATCAATTATGAGATTGACAGTTATTAAGAATGTTTGACAGAAAGAAAGCTTCGGAGAATTTATTATGTGCGGACTTGTGCAAGTGACGGGTAAAATTAATGTTTTAGCGACTTACGAAGTTGGACAAGGGCTTTTTCATACACTTTCTAGCAAGTTTAGGTACCTGCGGATTTGTGCCGCGGGATGCGGATTGTTTTACCATTTTTTAAAATTGGGTTTGAATGCAGCGAAAAGTCACTGTCAAATCACCATAGGAAATCAAAACTTAAAACCCAGGTAATGTGAAATCTATAGTTCTTGAAGTCCCCGAGTAGAGGTTTATCATCGGCGTCGCAACCAAATATATCTTAGTATAAGTCAAGTACCTAGATTGACTATTTCATTCTTGCACGGATAATCGATTGAATAGCTATGTTGCCATTAAAATTAAAACTGTGTCTATGAACTTAATGTTTTATCTACTTTGAAGAAGGGCTTTTTTGTACACTTTGTTCAAATTTAGGTAACTGCGGATTTGTGGGATGCGGGATGCGGGATGCGGATTGTTTTGCTATTTTTCGAAATTGTGTTTGAATACAGCAAATAGTAACTGTCAAATCACGATATGAAATCAGATCATACGACTTAGATTATGACTGCATTGAATTTATGACTTTTTCCCTGTTACTTAGGGATTGCATCACATGGCCTCCGCACATAGCACGGGTTAAGGCAGGAGAGAACGGAAAATATATATATAATGATTATTTAAATCGATTATAAAACTGAACATATTCCATGTACACATATTCCATATACACAAACATTATGGAGTCTTCAAATTTGGTGAATGAATGAGGGAGAAAAAAATCATATTTATTAATTGAGACTATTGTAAGAGGGGGGCATAAATTGATTAGTATATTTTGGGGTATAATTATTTTAATGTCATTTTAAATTTACTATTTGTCTCTATTGAATTTGGTGTAGGTGATAATTTAAGAAATTTGTAATTTGGTCTATTAAAATGTCAGGTCGTCCTTAAATTTCATTGTGATGGGTTACAGTGCATGTCAAATCTCATCCCTACTTACGAGTTATTATGACATTCCCCTTGGAAAAAGGGTATAAGTGCTCAAAAGTTATTTACAAATTTAACATTTACTTCCTGCAAAATGTAGGACACCAGAGGCCAAACTATAAAGACCCATCATCACCTTCTTCTGAATTTCAAATGTTGTCTTTACAGAGTTTTCTGTTAGGCTCCACACAGGGAGGGAAAAAGCGCGCTTTATCGCACTTCAAGCCCTCCATATCCTGTTTGAAGTCTTACATTTTTTCCTTAGCAACCCTACATTTAAAATCTTCCGAAGTACATGATTGTTCTCTTTTCCCTCTAAGCGTGCTATTGGTTATCATTGTGAAGTTCAACATTATTTTTACTATGATTTGTTTGTAAGCCGCCATATATTTTAACTCTACTAATTTATCCTCACATTCGATAATTATAATGATTGCCCTTGTTAGTTTATCATGATCAGTAATTTCTCTTTGTAGCTAGTCTTTGATTAGAGTTATGTCGATTTCGAATAATACATCACTATTACCATTAGTATTGCTAGATAGTGTGAATGATTGTTGTTTGAAAATCCTCATAATTCCACATTTTAATTTTTATTATCAAATTATATTCATTTGTAACAAAATGTGGTTTGTCATTTTTCTTACTTTGAATCCACTATATCATTGTCGATAAATAGGTGAGGCCTATTATTTTATTAGGGAGATCCAGGCCCCTGACTTTCCTGTTGAATTAGGATATTATTGCAATAAGCAAGGTGTATGGACTTCTCAAAATTAGGATAATGATAAAGCGGTCATTGATCACGATAAACATTTCAAAACAAGTCGACTACATACTCCAAATAACAAATTTAATTTTAGGTGTCACTAGATTAAATGGTAATGTTATGTCATTATCTTGGTAATGTTTATCGTAATGTGTGTGACAAATTACCATTACGACATACTCCAAATGACATAATCTAGATTAAATTTGTCACACACCTACGCATACCTAACAAATTTTAGGTGTGAGTATATGCATTAAAATTATGCTAAATACATACTCCAAATAATATAAAGGGAAGAACAAGCATCCAGTTTTGACACCAGCTATGTTGGATGTATTGTCATATCCTACAGTCATAGCCTCCTATAGACCCATTCATAGCCCCTACCTCAAAATATAGGCTACATAAGGCCCTGGCCTTGACCTTCCCAAACCGTCGAATGCTACAATGGCATACGGTTGCATGCTCACCACTCTGCTTCACTAACACTGATTCTTGCACCCTCCCTCGGCTTCTTTGCTTTGTTTTCTCTATCCTAGGCCACGTTCTTCTCCATATAACCCTGCACCATAAATTCCCGATCCATAAAAACTCCCATCCCAGACAGAGAAATCGCAACAATTTCCTCGGTGACCTCGTGTGTTGCCATCATAAAACCGCCAGATATATAGATTGTCTGCTATTTAAAATCCTACTACGATCAGGAAACTGGAAAATTTACCTTTCCTTTATATTGCATGCCATCCTCCAAGATTCATAATGAAGTTTGATCTCGTAGGGTATCCTGCAGCTTCTTTGTCCTTTATAGCGGCGCAAGTTTGAAGCTTCTCACAAAACCTTAAATCTAGGAATTAGAGGTTGTAACTCGTAATCTCACTTAATTTCAAATGGAATTCAATATAAAAAGGTGTGAAAATTCACCTCTTCGAATAAATTCAACCTAATAAGTTCTTCCTTGTCTACTTTTTCCTCCCTACAGATTTTTTTATATAATCTCATAAAATTCTTGACTATTCCAGGTGAAGTTTAATGTAACTAAGCTATTGTATATTTTAATGTAATTTTTATGTAGAATACAAATGCATATGGATGCGAACTAGCTTACTATTTTCTTTTTATTTCACGTTGTTGATATTATTTATCGAGCCTCGGCCTAGAGTCCTCGGCCTTTTTTGATTATGTATTGGAACATACAAAGTGTATATGATTTGTATTATACATAGTGTATGTGAATAAGATGGAGACAAGATTTATTTATATAGCCTCTTTTTTGTGAGAATCAAATTTCGGAATTCAAATCCATGACGTCAAGATTTCAAAATATGCACACAAGGGTTTCCATGAAGAAATTTAACCAGAAATAAACACATGCTTATTATAGTTTTAGAATAAGAAAAAATATAATCCTTGACTTTTATATGCATTAAAACCTCCATTTTTACAAAAAAAAAGTAATGGAAATGTCTCCTCTATGTGTATTTCAACCTCTATCTTCATAATAACAATGTTCGAATACTTGAAAACGATCAAATCCTTCAAAATATTATCATAGTTACATAATCATTATTAGGATTGCCACTCTACTCACTACCATTTGTTCTTACCCCTTCCTCCTCATTCTCGTTGCCTTACAAGTTATTATGACATTCCCCTTTGAAAAAGCATATACGTGCTCAAAATTTAGTTGCAAATTTATCATGTATTTCCATCACCTTCTTTTGAATTTACAATGTCGTATTTACCAAGTTTTTTGTTAGGCTCTACACATGGATGGAAAAGGCATGCGTTTCAAGCCCTCCAGATCCCAACTACATGATTTTCCTCTTTTCCCTCTAAGCGTGTGCTTAGTTATCATTGTGAATTTCAACATTATTATTACTATTATTTGCTTGTAAGCGGCCATACATTTCAACTCTGTTAATTCCACCTCACATTTGACTTTTTTCATCATTTCCCTTGTTAGTTTATCATGATCGATATTTTTTCTTTGCAGCCAGTCTTAGTTTAAAGTTTGTTGTTTTCGGATCGCACATCACTATTACCATTAGTATTGCTAGACAATGTGAGTGATTATTGTTTCAAAATTCTCATAATTCCACATTTTTTTATCAAATTATATTAATTTGTAACAAATTTTGGTTTGTCATTTTTCTTACTTTGAATCCACTGTATTACTCTCAATACAATAGTGATGATGCCTATTATTTTTATTGGGGAGATCTAGTCCCCCTGACTTTCCTGTTGAATTGGGATATTGACGTTAGGATAACAATAAAGTGGTCACTGATCACGACAAACATTACCATATAAATTTTTTAAAGCAACTTGACGACCGTGTGGTTTCCTCGGGCCTCTCGCTAGGTTAAATTTTTCACCGCACCTAACAAATTTTAGGTGGGAGTAAATCATCATTATATTTATTTTTTATTTTTATTTAACATGGAAGCATTATAATTACGTTGAAGGCGCACTCCAAATAATATAAAAAGAGGGTAATCATCTAGATTTGACACCGGTCGTGCTGGGTGTATTGTCGCATCCTACAGTCGTAGCCTCGTATGGACCCATTCATAGCCCTCTACCTCAAATCAAACTACATAAGGCCCTTGCCTTGACCTTCCCAAATTGTTGAATGCTACAATGGCATACGATTGCATGCTCACCACTTCGCTCCACTAACACTTATTCTTGCCCCCCTCCCTTAGCTTCTTCGCTTTGTTTTCTCCACCCTGAGCCACGTTCTTCTCCATATAACCCTGGAGCATAAATTCCCGATCCATAAAAGCTCCCATCTCATAAGGAGAATCTGCAACAATTTCCCCAGTGACCTCTTGTGTTTCTATCATAAAACCACGAGCTATATAGATTTTCCACTATTTAAAATCCTGATACAATCAGGAAAATGGACAATTTACCTTGCCTTTATAGTGCACTCCATCCTCCAAGATTCACAATGAAGTTTTATCTCATAGAATATCATGCAACTTATTTGTCCTTTATAACGACGTAAGTTTGAAGCTTCTCACAAAACCCTAATTCTAGGAATTATATTTTGTAACTCGTAATCTCACTTAAATTTATAATGGAATTCAACATAACAAGTTGTGCAATTTCACCTCTTCAATGAAATTCAACCTAATAAGTTCTTCCTTAAACCCTAATTTCGAAAAACACAACATAAATCTCAAGTAAGACTATCTATCCAGGTTCATGCAAGAACCCAAAGTTTGTCATTGGAAAGCAGCAAGGCACATCTTGAGATATCTCAAAGGATCAGTGGATCTTGGTCTAGAATACAAGAAGAATGAAAACTTCTTCTTGTCAGGATATTCAGATTCAGATCATGCAGGAAACATTGATGATAGAAAATCCACTTCATGGATTTGTATTCTTTATGGGATCTGGACCAATATCACGGGGAAGCAAGAAACAACACTTTATTTCTTTCTCTTCCATAGAAGCCGAGTATCGTTCTGCAGGAGAAGATGTCTGTGAAGCGATTTGGCTATGTCGCATACTTGAAGGACTTGGAATACCACATGACAAACCGACCACCATGTATGTTGACAATGAAGGTGTTCTCAAACTTGTTCACAATCCAGTTTTTCATGAGAGAACAAAACACATTGAGGTACAGGTTCATTTCATACGCGAGCATGTGTTGAAGCACAACATCTAGCTTCAATTTTGTCCAACAGCTGAACAATGAGCAGATATCTTCACAAAGTCACTTGCACGTGACAAGTTCGAGTTGTTCAGATATTTCCTCTCCTCATCCCTTGAGACAATGCACAATTAAGGGGGGGAATGTTAGGATAAATATGTTAATTATGCATTATATTTTTATTATTTATTAATTATTTTATTAATTAATATGTTATATGGTTATATTATAACCATAATATTGTAAGTTGTTTATTTGCACATATCATTCGGTCTTTGTTGTATCACAATAATTTTTACATTATTATTTATGCTTCCTGGATGTATTATTGGAAGCTAGTTGGTAAGTATGGTTTTACCTATGCAACATTTTGTTTGTCTGCACCGGCTATCCAATATGTATAAATATTGCACCCTCACCTGTGTAAATGGTTTGATTTGATATTAATAAATTATCAGGCTTCCGTCCCTGTTTTTCAAATTACAATTAAGGCAAATGAAGACCTAAAACCTAAAAAAAAATGGTTAAAGCCATCATTTTGAACCTAAATTTAAATGTGCATCCTTCAATGATGAAGCTAAGTCTTTCAACCATAAGGTAACTTGTTATTTTACTCTTATATAGATAGGACCTATCCTCTACAAAAACTTCTACTATTGGATTACCATTAACTTTTATGCAATATCACCTAGAACCCTTTCCCTTTCAGATTCTAATTTAATGTTTTTTTCCATTCTTGGTGAAAATATGTCTAGATTTGTCATGATACTAAGGGTTTTAACCAACATGTATATTCTAATCTTTTTAATAACCTATACAAATCTTAAGGTATCTAAACCTTATTTTAGAGCCTAAAATTTATACCTAATGGTTATCTAAAATTGTGTGCCAAAGCTAATCAATGTGTTTTTAAAGTAATGGACTCTTATATCCATACAAGTGAACCTTATCATTTAATGCCAAGTTTGGCAAAAATGGAATCTATGTAACCTAGCTGACAATTGCTAAATTTAAAATAATACCTAAATTTTAATTTAACCTCCCAAAATCGATTACGGTGAATCATAAATCTAATTCTAAAGATCTAAACAAGGGTTTCATGTAGGAACTAGAAACATATTCTACTGCCATTTTTCAGATCTCTAAAGGACTTTTTGCTAGCATAAGGTTTTATTCTTCACCCTTGAATTCACATTTTTAGAACTACATTTAGTATCTTAAACATATTTCTGAGCACTGGTGACTCACAAATAAGGGTGAGTAGACGAGGATATTGGTTGTTGACGTTGTTTTGGAAAGAAGAGGTTTTTGGGAGGCTCAGCTAGATTTATGTGGTAAAACCCTAGCTGAGTGTTTATGGAGACATCCATTGTGTAAGATATCAAGCTTTATTAATTCAAGATGAATAGGTTATATGTGAAATCGTTAAGAGAAACATTAGATCTCCACAAAAATATATACACCTAAATGGCAAAGTGTAGTTAGGATTCCTCTTCGTAAAAATAGAGTGGAAAAATGCCATTAAGACTTTCCTTTATTAAGTGAGGTACACACTGTGCCGTAAAGGAAACCAAAATCTAATTTTTTTGGCACATATCCTAATAAAAATGTGGTTCTGAGCGAGTATACAATTTTTTCCTAAAATATCTGTATCAATTGATGTCATCCCGATATGATGTATACAACAAAGTTGTAATCATTGCTTTTATATGTTAAACTGTTCGTTTAACCATATATCTGTGCAACAATCTGCCAATATCATTATTTCTGCCACAAAATTTTTACATGTATAAATCCTATAAGAGAAAAAAAAAACTAAACCCCGAGTAACAAGGTAGCCAAATATGCCCTTGACATTAGTTTACACAAGAGTTGCGTCCGATTCTGGACAGCCCAAAATTTGTGATATTTGCTTCCATTCTTTCACTATTAATATGTCGGACGATTTGATATCTTTGTGGGTTTGCAAGTAGTATGCAAATACTCAAATCCCGATTACTATTGTAACAATAAATATTATTGCAGGCTCACGATACACATTATTTAAATACTTTTATAGTTATAGCATATGCCAGGAAGACATTTACATTTAACGCAATGTCAAGCCTTGTTTCCCAGTCAAGGCTTTACTTTAGCGCATGAAGTGATCCACATATCAAATGAAAATACAAAAAATTAATACTCATGGATTTTTTCTCAAACTGAACCGATTGTTTTTACATGCCTACATATAACCTAAACAGAGAGGAGAAGAAGTTGACGCAAATTTTTGTTGGACATATACTCCATATTTAAAACAGTCAAACGTTCTGGAGTAATAGGGCAGAAGAAAACTTAGTGATAACTGTATAGCTTATCATTCACTAATTTTGTATATGATTTTTTCTCAATGTGTAGACGTTCGACGTGCAGGTAACATGTTGAAGTGCGTTATAAAGAAGCATGCAGAGGGGAAACAAGTTACAGTTGCCAGTCCGAACAGGTATGTGATACGTGCAAGCAACCAAAGCTTAACTCCCAATTAGCTCGTGCTTGTAGCAAAACAAACAAAATTTTCCCAGCCAGGTACGAAAGTACAAATCCACTAAAAAGAGACAATGGCCTTGGACGGTGGAAGGAAGGGCTAATTACAAGTGATGACCTATCTTGATAAATATAATTTTTTGTAAACGCTAAAGTCATAACCCCAAACGTCAAACCCTTAGCCATGGGCCCTCAACCATGAACACTAATACCTTCCTATTGGTTTTCTTTAAAAAATTACATCGATTTTGAAAGGTGTTTTTGTTACCTTTGTGCGCGATGCGTCAATATTATTTCGATACTAATACCTTCCTTCTTTCTAAATTTTGGTTAATGTATCTTAGTGGTATCTGTTGCATCATATTCGTAAAATGATCTCACTTATTTAAGATATTGGTCTTGATTGGACTTGCACTTGCTTTCATAACCTTTCTTGTGAAATTGTATCAATCTTTGTTATTACTTATGTCTTGTTGGGTTTTTTAACTTAGCATAATTGGTGACATGTTTTTGATCACCTTGATCTAAAAAACTATTAATTGATTGAGTCACTTAGGAAGTACTCCATTTTGGGTTAATTGGTTTACCCAAAACAACTTTGCGTGTCAATTGTGTCTCCTTTGTGACATTGATTTATCTAGTTTTTTAGACGATCACCTTAATCCATTGATATCTTTATCATTCATTATTATTTGGTCATTACTTTCAAAGCTTGATGTTTTGAACTTGCGTGAAATTCGTTGTTTATCCATCTTATAAACTCATTTCTAGGAAAATATTTAGATCTTTGATCTTCATGTTTTGTCTGGAAAACTTAATGGTCCCATTTTTGAACATATCTTTCAAACCCTACACAAACATTTCCTAAAGCAACATTTGCCATCGAATCGAACATTGAGAAATCTAAGATTCTATTAATGCTTTATGTTACTAAAATTTTGATCAATCCTTCGACATTTACGTAACCAAACTTGTGGTCCAAACCCTAAACTCTAAACCGTAAACACGAAACCATAAAAACTAAACCATAAACCCTAAACCCTAAGCCCTAAACACTTAAACATGTTTAAACCTAAACCCTGAAAAGCGTAAATCCTGTCATAAACCTTTAAACCCAAAACCTAAATTGTAAACCTGATAAACCGAGTTAAACCCTAAACCCTAAATTTAAACCCATTGAAACCTAAACCCTCAAACCCAAACATGAGCCCTAAAGCCTAAACCTTAAACCATGGGAGATCAAAACCTTAGCCAGGTTAACCTTAAACCTTAAACAAGTTATCCTCTAATCCCTAAAACCTAAACTCTAAACTTCTAAACCATAAAGGCCATAAACCCTAAACAAAAACCATAAAATGGAATGGGAAGTTTAAAGATCCTAAACTCGTTCAAAACCCTAGACATTTAGATTCTAAATTTTAGGTAAATTATGAACTCCTTTATTAAACCCTAAACCCTAAGGACATTTGAGCCATAAACCCTAAACCCTAAAGTTTAAACCCAAAACCCAAAACCCTAAACCTTAAACCCTAAAACCTTGAGCCCTAAACCTTAAATGCTCAACCTTAAACCCTTAACCTAAACCCTAAACCCTAAACCCTAAACCCTAAACCCTTGAGCCCTAAACTTAAACTTATTACACTCCATCATAAACCCTAAACCTTAATCCTTGAAACCATGCCCTAAAGCCTAAACGTTAAATAGTAAAGAGTAAACCCTATTAGCCCTAAACCCTAAATCATAAACCATGACCTTAAACCTTCTAAACTCCAAACCCTAAATTTAAGTCATAAAACCATAAAACCTAAAGATGAGCCCTAAACCCTTAGTAGTCCTAAACGATTTAAGCCCTAAACCCTAAGCCCTAAATCTAACCTTTAAACCATAATAAACCCTCAACCCTAAACTCTAAACCGTAATCTCTAAACCATAAACCCTATACAATAATCCCTAACCCCTAAACCTTCAGCCCTAATACCTAAACCCTAAACCCTAAACCCTAAAACATAAACACTAAACCTTCTAAACTCCAAACCCTAAGCCCTTAGTCTTAAACCATAAACCCTAAACCCTAAGCCCTGCACCATAAACCCTAAACCCTAAGCCATAAACCCTAAACCTTAAACCCTTATCCCTAAACCTCAAACAATAAACACTAAACCATGAACCCTAAACTTTAAACCCTTAAATCAAATTCCTAAATCATAAAACATAAAACCATAAACCCTAAACTCGTAGCCCGTAGCCTTGAACCCTGAACACTAAACATTAATCCCTAAACCCAAAACCCAAAAGCCTAAACCATAAGCCCTACAACCTAAGCGCAAAACCCAAAACTCTAAACTATGATCCAGCCCTAAACCCTAAACCCTAACCGTAAACCGTAAACCATGAGCCCATAAACCCTAAACCCTAAACCATAAACACTAAACCCTAAAACCTAAAACCTGAGCTCTTAGTCTTAAACCATAAACCCTAAATCCTAAAACATAAACCTAAAACCTTCTAAACTCCAAACCCTAAGCCCTTAGTCTTAAACCATAAACCCTAAACCCTGAGCCCTAAACCCTAAACCCTAAACCCTTAGCCATAAACCCTAAACCCTAAACTCTAAACCCTAAACACTAAACCATAAAAACTAAACCATAAACCCTAAACCCTAAAACCTCAAACATGAGCTCTTAGTCTTAAACCATAAACCCTAAACCCTGAGCCCTAAACCCTAAACCCTAAAACATAAACCGCAAACATTCTAAACTCCAAACCCTAAGCCCTTAGTCTTAAACCATAAACCCTAAACCCTGAGCCCTAAACACTATACCCTAAACCATTAGCGATAAACCATAAACCCTAAACCCTAAACCCTAAACCGTAAACTTAAGCCGAAACCATAAACACTAAACCATAAACCCTAAACCCTAAACCCTAAACCCTAAACCTTAAACCATAAACTGTAAAACATAAATTGTAAAAAATAAACCCTAAACCCTAAAACCTAAATTGTAAACCTAATAAACCTTAAACCCTAAACCCTAAATTGTAAACCCATTAAAACCTAAACCCTTAACCCTCAAA
>JAHRHJ020003425.1:45000-171065 GCA_019776745.2 Taxus chinensis
ACCTAACCCTTAACCCTAAACCTAAATAAACCCTAAACGCTAAACCCTAATCACCTAAACCCTAAACCTTAATTCCTAAACCCTAAACCCTAAAAACCCCTAAACACTCTAAACCCTAAACCCTATACCTAAACCCTAAACCTAAACTCTAAACCCTAAAGCATAAACCCAATAAACCTTAACCCTAAATATTAAACCCTAAACCCTAATCCTAAACCTAAAACCTAAACCCTGAGCACTAAACCCTAGACCCTAAACCTAAAAATCCCTAAAACTCTAAACCCTAAACCCTAACCCTAATTTATCCTAAACCCTAAACTGCTAAACCCCTAACCGTAAACCCTAAACCCTAAACCCCTAGCCCTAAACCATAAACCCTAAACCCTAAACCCTAAATCCATAAACCGTAAACCCTAAACCTCTAAACCCTAAAACCTTAACCTAAACCCTAAACCCTAAACCCTAAACCTTAAGCCCTAAGCCCTAAGCCATAAACCCTAAACCCTAAACCATAGCGTAAAACCCTGAACCCTAAACCCTAAACCCTAAACCTAAACCCTAAACCCTAAATCATAACCCTTAAACACTAAACCCTAAACCTTAAACCCTAAAACCCTAAACCCCAAACCCTAAACCCTAAACCTTAAACCTAAACCATAAACCCTAAACCCATTGAAACCCTAAAGCCCTAAACCCTAAACCCTAAACACTAAACCTAAACCCTAAAACCTAAATTGAGCCTTAAACCTAAACCCTCCTAAACCCATAAACCCTAAAATCCTAAACCCTAAGGGTTTAGCCCTAAACCCTAAACCCTAAACCACTAAACCATAAACCTTAAACCCTAAACCCTTAAGCCCTAAATTCCTAAACCCTTAAAACCTAAACCATAAACCCTAAACCATAAACTAAACCCTAAAACCTAAACCCTAAACCCTAAACATTGTAACCCTAAACCCTAAACCACAAACCTATAAACCTAAACCCTAAACACTAAACCCTAAACCGTAAAGCCTACTTAACCTAAACCCTAAACCCTAAACCCTAAACCCTAAACCCTAAATAAACCTAAACCCTAAACCCTAAACCCTAAACCCTAAACCTTAAACCCTAAACCACTAAACCCTATAAACCCTAAATATAAACCATAAACCCTAAACCCTTAAACCTAAACCCTAAACCCTAAAACATGAAACCTAAACCCTAAACTCTAAACCCTAAACCCTAAAAGTCTTAAACCCTAAACCCTAAACCCTAAACCCTAAAAACCCTAAACCCTAAACCCTAAACCCTAAACCCTAAACCCTAAACCCTAAACCCATATCCCTAAAACCTAAACCCTAAACCCTAAACCCTAAAATAAACCATAAACCCTAAACCCTAAACCTAAACCCTAAAACCTTAAAACATAAAACCCTAAAACCTAAACCCTAAACCCTAAACCCTAAATCCATAAACCTATAAACCTAAACCCTAAACCCTAAATTATAAACCCTAAACCCTAAACCCTTAAACCCTAAACCCTAAACCTAAAGCCTTAAACCTTAAACCCATAAAACCCTAAACCCTAAACCCTAAGCAATAAACCCTAAACCCTAATCTAAACCTAAACCCTAACCCTAAACCCTAAACCTAAACCCTAAAATAAACCCTTAAACCCTAAACCCTAAACTATAATCCCTAAATCCTAAACCCTAAACCTATATCCTAAACCCTAATCCCTAAATTATAAACCCTAAACCATAAACCCTAAAAGCCCTAAACCCTAAATCCCTAAATCCTTAAACAAAACCCTAGACCCTAAACCCTTATCCCTAAAGCCTAAACATTAAACCCTAAACCATAAACCCTTATCCCTAAAACCTAAACCCTAAACCCTAAACCTAAACCGTAAACTCTAAACCCTTATCCCTAAACCATAAAACCTATAAAGCCCTAAAATAAAACTTAAAACATTATACCTAATCCCTAAAACCTAAACTCTAAACCCTAAACCATAAACCCTAAACAATAAACCATAAAACCTAAAGATCCTAAACCGTTAACCCTAAACATTTAGTTCTTAACCGTAAATCCTAAATTATGAACCCTAAACCCTAAACCCTAAACCCTAAACCATGAGCCATAAACCCTAAACCCTAAATAAACCTAAAACCCAAAACCCAAATCCCCAAACCTTAAACCCTAAACCTTGAGCCCTAAACCCTAAATGCTAAACCTTAAACCCTTAACACTAAACCCTAAACCCTAAGCCCTAAGCCCTAAACCCTAAACCCTTAGCCCTAAAACTAAAACCCTAAACACTAAAACATAATCCCTAAACCCTGATACCTAAATGCTAACCCCTAAACCCTAAACCCTCCATCATAAACCCTAAACCTTAATCCCTAAACCATGTGTCCTAAACCCTAAACGTTAAAGCCTAAAGACTATAATCTAAACCCTATACACTAAACCCTAAACCCTAAAGCATAAACCATAAACCTTAAACCTTCTAAACTCTAAACCCTAAGCCCTTAGTCATAAACCATAAAACCTAAACCCTGAGCCCTAAACCCTAAATCCTAAACCCTAAACCCTAAACCCTAAAGCCTAATCCCTAAACCATAATAAACCCTCAACCCTAAACTCTAAACCGTAATCTCTAAACCATAAACCCTATACTGTAATCCCTAACCCCTAAACCTTGAGCCCTAAAACCTAAACCCTAAACCCTAAAACCTAAATGTTAAACCTTCTAAACTCCAAACCCTAAGCCCTTAGTCTTAAACCATAAAC
This sequence comes from Taxus chinensis, assembly GCA_019776745.2. Classification (NCBI taxonomy): domain Eukaryota; kingdom Viridiplantae; phylum Streptophyta; class Pinopsida; order Cupressales; family Taxaceae; genus Taxus; species Taxus chinensis. The sequence continues at coordinate 47,779 of JAHRHJ020003425.1, forward strand.
CCTAAACCCTGAGCCCTGCACCCTAAACCCTAAGCCATAAACCCTAAACCTTAAACCCTTATCCCTAAACCTCAAACACTAAACACTAAACCATGAACCCTAAACTCTAAACCCTTAAATCAAATTCCTAAAGCATACTAAAACCCTAAACCCTAAACCTTAAGCCTTAAATCCTAAATTGTAAACCCATTGAAACCTAAACCCTTAACCTTAAGTCCTAAACCATAAAACTGAACCCTAAACCCTAAATCCTAAACCCTAAACCATAAGCCCTACAACTTAAACCCAAAACCCAAAACCCTAAACCATGATCCATAAATTCTAAACCCTAAACCCTAAAACTTCATAAACCCTAAACCGTAAACCTAAAACCTAAACCTTGAATTGAAAACCCCATAAACCCTAAAACCTAAACCCTTTGAACCATAAACACTAAACCCTAAAAACCCTAAAACCTAAGCTCTAATTTTTAAACCATAAACCCTAAACCCTAAACCCTAAAAACCATAAACCTCAAACCATTAAACCCTAAACTAACTAAAACCTAAAACCCTAAACCATGGTCCTAAACCATAAACCCTAAACCCTAAAATCCCTAAACACTAAACCCTAAACCATTAGCCATAAACCTTAAACCCTATAAACCCTAAACCCTAAACCCTAAACCTTAAACCATAAACCCTTAACAAAATCCCTAAACCCTAAACCCTAAACTGGGGTAAACCCTAAACCCTAAACCTTAAACCTAAACCATAAACCCTAAACCCTAAACCATAAACCTTAAACCATAAACCCTAAACCCTAAACCCTAAACCCTAAATATTAAACCCTAAACTATAAAACCTAAATCCTAAACCCTAAATTAAACCTTAAACCCTAAACCTTAAGCCCTAAACCGTAAACTCTAAAAAAACCCTAAACCCTTAACCCTAAAGCTCTATGAACCCTAAATCCCGTGGTTAAAATTTAAGCCCTTAGTCTTAAACCATAAACCCTAAACCCTGAGTCCTAAACCTTAAACCCTAAAATATTAACCTTAAACTTTCTAAACTCCAAAGCCTAAGCCCTAAGTCTTAAACCATAAACCCTAGACCCTGAGCCCTAATGCCTAAACCCTAAACCCTTAGTTTAATCCTAAACCTTAATGGTTTAGCCCTAAATGCTAAACCTAAACCCTAAACCCTAAACCTAAAGGCCTAAACCTTTAACCCTATGGTTTAGGGTTTAAACCTAAACCCATAACCCTAAAACCCTAAACCTTAACCCTAAACCTAAATAAGCGCTAAACCCTAAACCCTAAACCTTAAACCTTAAACCATAAACTGTAAAACATTAAACCCTAAAACTAAACCCTAAACCCTAAAACATAAATTGTAAACTTATAAATCTTAAACTCTAAAAACCCTAAATTATAAACCCATTAAAACCTAAACCCTTAACCCTAAGTCCTAAACCCTAAAACAAACCCTAAACTGTAAAAGTCCTAAACCCTAAACCCCCTTAAATCCCTAAATCTTAAACCATAAACTAAAATAAACCCTAAACCCTAAGCCCTAAAATTTAAACCCTAAAACATTCTAAATCATAAACCCTAGAGCCCTAAACCCTAAACCCTAAACCCTAAAACCTTAAAACCCTAAACCCTAACCCCAAAACACTAAACCCTAAACCCCAAACCCTAAACCTAAAACCTAAACCTTAAACCTAAACCCTTAAACCCTAAACCCTAAACCCTAAACTATAAACTCTGATCACTAAACCATAAACACTAAACCATAAACCCTAAACCATAAACCGTAAACACTAACCCCTAACCTAAAGCCCTAAACCATAAACCCTAAACCCTAAAGGGCTAAACCCTAAACCCTAAACCTTAACCTTAAACCATGAGCCCTAAACCCTAAACCCTAAACCCTAAACCTTAAACCCCCTAAACCCTAAACCAGTAAATCCTAAACCTTAAACCCTAAAACCCTAATTGTAAACCCCAAACCATAAATCCTAAACCCTAAACCCTAAACCTTAAACCTTAAACCATGAACCTTAACCCTATGACTCATAAACCCTAAACCCTAATCCCTAAACCCAAAACCTTAAACCTAAACCCTAAACCTTAAATCCTAAACCATAAACCCTAACCCTAAACATAAGCCCTAAACCATAACCCTAAACTCTAAACCCTAAACATTAAACCCTAAATAAAATTAAAACCCTAAACCATTGTAAACCCTTTGCCCTAAACCCTAAACCCTAAAACCTAAACTCTAACTAAACATAAACCCTAAAACCTAAACCCTAAACCCTAAACCATAAACGTTAAACCCTAAACCCTAAAATTTAACCCTAAACCGTTAAACCCTAAAACCTAAACCCTAAACCCTAAACCCATAAACCCTAAACCCTAAACCTCCTAAACCCTAAACATTTAAACCATAAACCCTAAACCAAAAACCTAAACCCTAAACCTTAAACACTAAACCCTAAACCCTAAACCCTAAGCTAAAACCTAAACCCTAAACCCTAAACCCTAAACCCTAAGCCCTAAAACCTAAACCCTAAGCCCTTCTAAAATCCTAAACCCTAAACCTAAACCCTAATCCCTAAACCCTGAGCCCTAAACCCTAAACCTAAACCATAAACCCTAAACTAAACTCCTAAACCCTAAACCTAAACCCTAAACCCTAAACCTAAAACTAAACCCTAAACTATAAACCATAAACCATAAACCTTAAACCCCATAAACTCCAAACCCTAAATGCTTAGATTTAAATCTTAAACCCTAAACCCTAAACCATAAAAACTAAACCATAAAGCCTAAACCGTAAACCCAATAAACCCTAAACAGTAAAACCTTAGCCCTAAACGTCAAACACTAAACCATAAACCTTAAAGCCCCTAAACCCCGAGCCCTAGACAGTCAACCCTAGATATAAAACCCTAAACTATAAAACCTAAATCCTAAACCCTGAGCCCTAAACCCTAAATCTTAAACAATTAGACCTAAAATGTGACCCCTAAACCATAAACACTAAACCCAAAACCCAAAACCCTAAACGCTAAAATATAAACCCTAAATCCAAAAAATTTAAACCCTTATCCCTAAACCTCAAAATATAAACACTAAACCATGAACCCTAAACTCTAAACCCTTAAATCCAATTCCTAAAGCATAAAACCTGAAACCATAAACCCTAAACCTATTGCCCGTAGCCCATAGCCCTGAACCCTAAACCCCTAGCCATAAACCCTAAACCCTAAACCATAAGCCCTAAATCCTAAACCTTGAGCCCTAAACCCTAAACACTAAACCCTAACTGATAAGCCATAAGGCCTAAAGCCTAAACACTAAACATTTTGATTTAAACCCTAAACCCAAAATTCATAATCCTAAACCCTAAATGCTAAACACTAAAACCTAAACCCTGATCCCTACACCCTAAACCTTAAACCTTAAACTATAAATCCTAAAATTACTAAACCCTAAACGCTAAATCCTTAGTCCTAACCCTAAACACCAAACCATAAACCTTTAGTCTTAAACCCTAAACCCTAAAGCCTAAATCGTAAACCCCATAAAACCTAAAACGTAAACCCTAAACCATTAGCCCTAAATACTAAACCCTAAACCCAAATTCCTAAACCATAAACTTCATACCCTTATCCCTAACCCCTAAACCTTGAGCCCTAAAACCTAAACCCTAAACCCTAAACCATAAACCCTAAACCCTAAACTCTAAATCATTAGCCATAAAATCTAAATGCTAAACCCTAAACCTTGAAATCTAAAGCCTAAAAAAACTCTAAACCCTAAGATCTAAACCATAAACATTAAACCCTAAAAACTAAACTCTTAGCCCTAAACCCTAAACCCTAAACTATAGAACATAAACCATAAACTCGGAGCCATAAACCCTAAACCATTTTTCTTAAACACTAAACCCTAGACCCCTAGCTCTAAACCATAAATAATAAGCCGTTAACCCTAAAATGTAAACCCTAAACCCTTAGCCCTAAAGCTTAAACATTGAGCCCTAAACCCCAAACACTAAACCATAAACCTTAAACCCCCTAAACCTTAAACTTTGAGCAGTAAACACTAAACCCAAAATATAAAACCCTAAACTGTAAACCCCAAATCATAAATCCTGAGCCCTAAACCCTAAACCTTAAATCTTAAACCATGAGACCTAAAATGTGACTCCTAAACCCTAAACTCTAATCCCAAAACCCAAAACCCTAAACAATGAAAGATAAACCCTAAATCCTAAAATTTAAACCATTATCCCTAAACCTCAAACACTAAACACTAAACCATGAACCCTAAACTCTAAACCCTTAAATCCAATTCCTAAAGCATAAAACTTGAAACCATAAACCATAAACCTGTAGTCCGTAGCCCTAAACCCTAAACACTAAACACTAAACACTGATCCCTAAACCCAAAACCCTAAACCCTAAACCATAAGCCCTACAACCTAAACCAAAAACTCTAAACCATGATCCCTAAATTCTAATCCCTAAACCCTAAACCCTAAACCCTAAAACATCATAAACCCTAAAGCCTAAACCATAAACCCCATAAAGCCTAAAACCTAAACCCTAAACTGTAAACCCTAAACCCTAAAACCTAAAACCTGAGCTCTTAGTCTTAAACCATAAACCCTAAACCCTGAGCCCTAAACCCTAAACCCTAAAACATAAACCTCAAACCTTCTAAACTCCAAACCCTAAGCCCTTAGTCTTAAACCATAAACCCTAAACCCTGAGCCCTAAACCCTAAACCCTAAACCCTAAACCATAAACCCTAAACATTAAACCCTAAACCCTAAACCGTAAACACTAAACCATAAAAACTAAACCTAAACCCTAAGCCCTAAACCATAAGCCCTAAGCCATAAACTGTAAAACATAAACCCTAAACCATAAATTGTAAACCTAAATTAAACCCTAAACCCTAAATTGTAAACTCATTGAAACTTAAACCCTTAACCTTAAGCCCTAAACCATAAAACATGAGCCCTTAAACCCAAGTACCAAACCCTATACCGTGATCCCTAACCCCTAAAGCCCTTAGTCATAAACTATAAACCCTAAACCATGAGCCCGAAACCCTAAACCCTAAAAGATAAAACTTAAACCTTATAAACTCCAAACCCTACGCCCTTAGTCTTAAACCATAAACCCTAAACCTTGAGCCCTGAACGCTAAACCCTAAACCCTAAACCCTAAACACTAAACGCTAAACACTAAACTCTAATTCCTAAAGCATAAACCCTAAAACCATAAACCGTAAACTCTAAACCCTAAACCCTAGCCCTAAACCCTAAACCCTAAACCCTAAGCTTAAACCCTAAACTGTTAGCACTAAAACCTAAACATTAAACCATAACCCATAAGCCCTAAAGCATTAATCCTAAATTGTAAACATTGTACTTTAAACCCTAAACCACAAATTCTAAACCCTGAACCCTAAATACTAAACCCTAAACCGTAAACCCTAAACACTAAATACTAAACCATAAACCCTAAACCGTAATCCCTAATACCTAAACCCTAAGCCCTAATCCATAAACCCTAAACCTAGAAAATTTAGCCCTAAACAGTAAACCCTTAGCCCTAAACCCTAAACCCTTAACCCTAAACCCTAAAACCTCAACCCTAAACACTAAACCATAAACACCAAACCATAAAAACTAAACCATAAACCCTAAACTGTAAACAAATTAAACCTTAAACTGTAAAATATTATCCCAAAACTCCAAACCCTAAACCCTAAACCATAAAACCCCTAAATCATAAACCCTAAACCATAAACCCTAAACCCTAAACCCTAAACTCTAAACCGTAAACACTAAACCATAAACCCTAAACCCTAAACCCTAAACCCTAAACCCTAAACCCTAAACCCTAAACCCTAAACCTAAATTAAAACTGATAAACCTTAAACACTAAACCCTAAATTGTAAACCCATTAACCCTAAACCCTAAAACCTTAAGCCATAAACCATAAAACATGAGCCCTTAAACCTAAGTCCTGAAGCCTATACCATGATCCCTGACCCCTAAAGCCCTTAGTCTTAAACCATAAACCCTAAACCATGAGCCCGAAACCCTAAACCCTAAACCATAAACCTTAAACCTTCTAAACTCCAAACCCTAAGCCCTTAGTCTTAAACCATAAACCCTAAACCCTGAGCCCTAAACCCTAAACCCTAAACCCTAAACACTAAACTCTAAACAGTAAACTCTAATTCCTAAAGCATAAACCCTAAAACCATAAACCATAAACCCATATCCCTAAACCCTAAACCCCTAGCCCTAAACCCTAAACCCCTAGCCCTAAACCCTAAACCCTAAACCCTAAACTATTAGCACTAAAACCTAAACATCAAACTGTAACCCATAACCCCTAAAGCATTAATCCTAAACCCTAAACATTGTACTTTAAACCCTAAACCAAAAATTCTAAACCCTGAACTGTAAATACTAAACCCTAAACTGTAAACCCTAAACACTAAACCCTAAACCATAAACACTAAACACTAAACACTAAACCCTAAATCCTTAACCGTAATCCCTAATACCTAAACCGTAAGCCCTAATCCATAAACCCTAAACCTTAGCCCTAAACCCTAAACCCTAAACCCTAAACCCTAAACCCTAAACCCTAAAACCTCAACCCTAAACACTAAACCATAAACACCAAACCATAAACCCTAAACTGTAAACCCTAAACCTTAAACCCTAAAACATTATCCCAAAACTCCAAAACCCTAAACCCTAAACCCCTTAAACCCTAAACGCTAAACCCTTAGACCTAAATGCTAAACCCTAAACACAAAACCCTAAGCCGTAAACACCAAATCCTAAACACCGAGTCTTAAACCTTAAACCGTAAATCTTAAACCATGATACCTATACCCAAAAAGATAAACCCAAAACCCAAAACCCTCAAAGCTAAACCCTAAACCCTCAAATTGAAATACTTAGCACTAAACCCTAAACACTAAACCCTAAACCCTAATCCTAATCCATAAACCCTAAACCTTAAACCTAACACCCTAAACCATGTGTCTTAAACCCTAAACCCTAAAGCCTAAACACTAAAATATAAAACCTAAACACTGAACCCTAAACTCTAAACCTTATACCCCCTAAACTTCAAACGCTAAACAGTTAGACTTAAACTGTAAAACCTAAGAACTAAACCAGAAAAATAAACCATAAAACCTAACCGTAAACCCATTAAACCCTAAACAGTAAAACCTTAGCCCTAAACCACAAACACTAAACCATAAACCTTAAACCCCCTAAAACCTAAATTTTAAACTTTGAGCCCTAAACACTAAACCAAAAATATAAAACCCTAAACTGTAAACCCCAAACACCAAAACATAAATATTGAGCCCAAAACCCAAAACCTTAAATCTTAAACCATGAGACCTAAAATGTGACTCCTAAGCACTAGAGTCTAAACCATAAACCCTAAACCCTAAACACAGAAAGATAAACTCTAAATCCTAAAATTTAAACCCTTATCCCTAAACATCAAACACTAAACACTAAACCATGAACCCTAAACTCTAAACCCTTAAATCTCATTCCTAAAGCATAAAACCTCAAACTAAAACCCTAAACCCGTAGCCTGTATCCGTGAACCCTAAACACTGATCCCTAAACCCAAAACCTAAAACGCTAAACCATAAGCCCTACAACCTAAACCCAAAACCCAAAACTCTAAACCATGATCCCTAAATTCTAAACCCTAAACCCTAAACCGTAAACCCTAAAACTTCATAAACCCTATACCTGAACCATAAACCCCATCAAGCCTAAAACCTAAACCCTAAACACTAAACCCTAAAACTTGAGCTCTTAGACTTAAACCATAAACCCTAAACCCTTAGCCCTAAACCCTAAACCCTAAAACATAAACCTAAAACCTTCGAAACTCCAAACCCTAAGCCCTTAGAACCTTAAACCATAAACCCTAAACCCTGAGCCCTAAACACTAAACCCTAAACCATTAGCCATAAACCCTAAACCCTAAACCCTAAACCCTAAACCTAAACCCTAAACCTTAAACCCTAAACTCTAAACCCTAAATGCTAAAATATAAACCCTAAATCCCTAAAGCCCTTAAACCCTAAACCCAAACCCAAACCTACTAAACCTAAACCATGAACCCTAAACTCTAAATCATATACCCTTAAATCCAAATCCTAAACCATAAAACCTAAACCATAAACCCTAAACCCTAGCGTAAAACCTCTAGCCCTAAACCCTAAACCCCTAGCCATAAACCCTAAACCCTAAACCCTAAGCCCTAAACCTAAACCTTGAGCCCTAAACCCTAAACACTAAACCCTAACCCTGATAAACCCTTATAGGCCTAAACCTAAACCCTAAACACCCTGAACCCTAAACCCTAAACCCAAAATTAAACCCTAAACCCTAAATTCTAAACACTAAATACTAAACCCTAAACCCTTCACCCTAAACCTTAAACCCTAAATCCTAAAATTGCTAAACCATAAACACTAAACCTTAGCCAAAACCCTAAACCCTAAACCTAAACCTTTAGCCCTTAAACCCTAAACCCTAAACCCTAAATCCTAAACCCCATAAAGCCTAAAACGTAAACCCTAAACCATTAGCCCTAAATACTAAACCCAACACCCAAATTCCTAAACCATAAACCCTAAACCATGATCCCTAAACCCTAAACTGAAAACTAAACCCTAAACCTAAACCCTAAACCCTAAACCCTAAATCCTAAATCATAGTCCCTAAACCATAAACCATAAACCCTAAACATTAAAAACTAAACCGTGAATAACCTAAACCATAAACACTAAACCCTTAGCCCTAAACCCTAAACCCTAAACCCAAAACCCTAAATCCTAAACACTAAACAATAAACTCTAATCCCTAAACCTTAAAAAAAAATGCTAAATACTTAACAGTAAACCCTAAACCGTAAACACTAAACCCTAATTCCTAAATGTGTATCCCTAAATGTTGAAACTTAAACCCTAAACCTTTACCCCTAAAACCCAAGCCCTGAGCATAAAACCATAAATCATAAAACCCTATCCCTAAACCTTAAACCCTAAATAATAAAAAACACTAAACCCTTAGCCCTAAACCCTAAACCCTGAGCCTTAAACCCTATACCCTAAACGATAAATCCTAAACCGTAAACCGTAATCCTTAAACCTTGATCCTTAAACCGTAAAATCAAAACCCTAAATACTAAACCCCAAACCATAAACCCAAACCCCAAACCCCAAACCACAAATCCTCAACCCTAAATCATAAACCCCCTAAAATTTGAACCCTAAACCCTTATCCGTAAAATCTAAACCCTAAATCCAAAACCCTTAGCCATAAACCCTAAACTATAAACCATAAACTATAAGTCCTAAACCCTAAACCCTAAACCCTTAATAACTAAACCCAAAACCCCTAGCTGTAAACCCTAAACATTAAACCCTTAACCCTAAACCGTAAACCCTAAACACTTATCCCTAAAACCTAAACACTGAACCCTAAACCCTAAAGCCCTAAACCTAAACCCTAAACCTAAATCCTAAATTTAACCCTAAATACTAAACCCAAAACCCTAAACCCTAAACCATAAACCCTAAACCCTAATCCCTAAACCCCTAAACCTTGAGCACTAAACCTAAACCCTAAACCCTAAACCCTAAACCCTAAACTCTGAACCGTTAGCCCTAAAATATAAATGCTAAACCCTAAACCCTAAATGCTAAACTCTTAGCCCTAAACCTTAAACTATAAACCATAAGCCATAAAATTTGAGCCGTAAACCCTTAACCCTTTTCTTTAAACACTAAACCCTAAACCCCTGCTCTAAACCCTAAAAAATAAGCCCTTAACCCTAAAACATAAACCCTAAACCCTTAGCCCTAAAGCCTAAACACTAAGCCCTAAAATGTAAACCTTGAGCACTAAACCCTAAACCCTAAACCCTAAACCCTAAAATTTAAATCTTAAACCATAAACTGTAAAACATAAACCCTAAAATCTAAAACCTAAACTATAAACCTAATAAACACTAAACCCTAAATTATAAACCCATTAAAACATAAACCCTTAACCTTAAGCCCTAAACCATAAAATATGAGCCCTTAAACCTCAATCCTAAACCCTATACCCTTAGCCCTGATCCATAAACCCTAAACCCTAAACCCTAAATCATAAACCCTAAACCCTAAACCCTAAACACTAAACCCTAAACCCTAAAATTTTAACATCAAACCCTAAACCCTAAACCCTAAAATTTTAACCCAAAACCCTAAACCCTGAACGCTTAACCCTAAATCCAAAACCCTAAACATATCCATAAATCCTAAACCCTAAACTATGAGCCCTAAACGCTAAATCCTAAAACTTAAACAAATGAGCCCTAAATACTAAACCCTTATCCCTAAAGCCTAAACATTAAACAATAATCCAAAATCCATTATCCCTAAACCCTAATCCCTAAACCATGATCCCTCAACCCTGAGCTATAAACTCTTATACCTAAACCACAAACCCTAAACACCGAGCCCTAAGAAATAAACCCTAAACCTTCATCTATAATACCTAAAACCTAAACTCTAAACCCTAAACCCTAAGTAACAAACATTAAAACCTAAAGATCCTAAATTGCTAACCCTAAACCCTAAACCCTAAACTATCAGCCCTTAACCCTAAACCCTAAACCCTAAACCATAAGCCATAAACCTTAAACACAAAACCCAAATCCATAAACCTTAAACCCTAAACCCTGAGTCCTAAACCGTAAATGTTCAACCTTAAACCCTTAACACTAAACCCTAAACCCTAAGCCCTAAGCGCTAAACCCTAAACCCTAAACCCTTAGCCCTAAACCTGAAACCCTAAAAACTAAAACATAAATGTTAAACCATGATCCATAAACCCTAAACCCTCCATCGTAAAACCCTAAACCCTAAACCCTAAAACCTAAAATCTAAACCCTAAACCCTAAGCCTTAAACCCTAAACCCTAAACCCTAAACTGTAAACCTTCTAAACTCCAAACCCTAAGCCCTTAGTCTTAAACCATAAACCCTAAAACCCTTAGCCCTACACCCTAAACCCAAAACCCTTATCCATAAACCCTAAACAGTAAACCCTAAACCCTAAAATCTAATTCCTAAAGCATAAAACATGAAACCATAAATGCTAAACCCATAGCCCGTAGCCCTGAACCCCCTAAACCCTAAACCATAAACCCTAAACCCTAAACCATAAGCCCTAAATCCTAAACCTTGAGCCCTAAAACCTAAACACTAAACCCTAACCGATAAGCCTTAAGGCCTAAACCCTAAACATTTTTATTTAAACCCTAAACCCAAAATTCATAACCCTAAACCCTAAACGCTAAACACTAAACACTAAACCCTGATCCCTAAACCCTAAATGCTAAACCCTAAACTGTAAGGCCCAAAACTTGACCAAAAACCAAAAACCACAAACCCTAAAATTGTTAAACCATGATCCCTACACCCTAAAGCTTAAACCTTAAACCATAAATCCTAAAATTGCTAAACCCTAAACCCTAAAGCCTTAGTCCTAACCCTAAACACCAAACCATAAACCTTTAGTCTTAAACCCTAAACCCTAAAGCCTAAACCGTGAACCCCATAAAGCCTAAAATGTAAACCCTAAACCTTTATCCCTAAATACTAAACACAACACCCAAATCCCTAAACCATAAATTTTATACCCTTATCCCTAACCCCTAAACCTTGAGCCCTAAAACCTAAACCCTAAACCCTAAACCCTAAACCTAAATCCCTAAAACCATAAACATAAAACTAAACCCTAAATCGTTAAAGCCATAAAATCTAAATGCTAAACCCTAAACCTTGAAATCTAAACCCTAAACGCTAAACTCTTAGCCCTAAACCCTAAACCCTAAACTATAAACCATAAACCATAAACTCTAAGCCATAAAACCTAAACCCTTTTCCTTAAACACTAAACCCTAAACTCTAAACCATAAATAGTAAGCCGTTAACCCTAAAATAAACCCTAAACCCTTAGCCCTAAAGCTTAAACATTGAGCTGTATACCATAAACCTTGAGCACTAAATCCTAAAACCTAAGCCCTAAACCCTATACCTTAAACCTTAAACAATAAACTGTAAAAGATAAACCCTAAACCCTAAAATCTAAACTGTAAACCTAATAAAACCTAAACCCTAAACCCTAAATTATAAACCCATTAAAACATAAACCCTTAACCTTAATCCCTTAACCGTAAAACATGAGCCCTTAAACCTAAGTCCTGAACCCTATACCTTGATCCATGATCCCTAAACCCTAAACCCTAAACCATAAACTCTAAAACTTTAACCTTAAACCCTTAGCGTAAAACCTTAAACCTTAAACTGTGAGCCATAAAACCTAAACCCTAAACATTAAACCCTAAACCCTAAACCCTCAAAGCTAAACCCTAAATCCTAAAATTGAAACCCTTAGCCCTATACACTAAACCCTAAACCCCAAACCCTAAACACGAATCCCTAATCCATAAATCCTAAACCTTATTCCCTAAACCCTAAACCCCAAACCTACCACCCTAAACCATGTGTCCTAAACCCTAAAGAGTAAACACTAAAATATAAAACCTAAACACTAAACCCTAAACATTAAATCCCCTAAACTCAAAACCCTAAACACTTAGACTTAAACCGTAAACCGTAAACCCTAAACGATAAACCCTAAGAACTAAACCATAAAAGCTAAACCATAAAACTTAAACCATAAACCCTAAACCCTAAATAGTAAAACCTTATCCCTAAACCCCAAACTCTAAAAGATAAACCTTAAACCCCCTAAACCCCTAACCCTTGATCCCTAAACACTGAACCCTAAATATATAACCCTTAAATGTAATCCCCAAATGCTAAACCCCGAGCCCTAAACCCTAAGCCCTAAACCATAAACCGTAAACCCTGAGACCTAAACCCTAAACCCCAAACACTGAAAGATAAACCCTAAATCCTAAAATTTAAACCCTTAGCCCTAAACCGCAAACACTAAACACTAAACCATGAACCCTAAACTCTATACCCATAAATCCTAAACCCTAAACCATAAAACCTAAACCATAAACCATAAACTTCCCCATAGCCTAAACCCTAAACACTAAACACTAAACACTGATCCCTAAACCCAAAACCCTAAACCCTAAACCCTAAGCCCTAAACACCTAAATCCAAAACCCTAAACTCTAAACCCTAAACCCTAAACCCTAAACCCTAAACATTAAACCCTAAAACCTAAACCCTAAACCCTTAGTCTTAAACCCTAAACCCTAAACCCTAAACCCTAAGATCTAAACCCTAAACCCTAAACAATTAGCCCTAAATCCCTAAACCCTAAACCCTAAACCCTAAACCCTTAACCCTAAACCCTAAACCCTAAAAGCCCTAAACCCTAAACCCTAAACCCTAAACTATAAAGCCCTAAACCATAAACCTATAAACCCTAAACCCTTTTCCTTAAACACTAAACCCTAAACCCCTAACCCTAAACCATAAACAATAAGCCCTTTCTTTACCCTAAAACTTAAACCCTAAACCCTTAGCCATAAAGCCTAAACACCTAAAGCCCTAAACCCTAAACCCTTGAACCTAAACCCTAAACCTTAAACCTTAAACCATAAACCCTAAACCATAAACCCTAAACCCTAAACCCTTAATTTTAAACCTAATAAACCATAAACCCTAAACCCTAAACCCTAAACCCTTAACCCTAAACCATTAACCTTAAGCCCTAAACTATAAACCATGAGCCCTAAACCCTAAACCCTGAACCCTATACCCTGATCCCTAAATCCTAAACCCTAAAACCTAAACCATAAACCCTAAACCCTAAACCATTAGCCCTAAACCATAAACTCTAAAACATTAACCTTAAACCCTTAGTGTAAAACCTAAAACCTTAAACCGTGAGCCATAAACATTAAACCCTAAACCCTAAACCCTAAACCCTAATCCCTAAAACCTAAACCTGAAACCCTAAACCCTAAATATAAACCCTAAACCCTAAACCCCATAAATCCTAAAGCCCTAAACCCTAAAACCTAAATCCAAAAACCCTAAACCCTTAAAAAGTAAACACTAAACACTAATCCCTAAACCCAAAACCGTAAACTGTAAGCCCTAAAACCTAAACCCAAACCCTAAACTCTAAACCTTGATCCCTAAATTCTAAACCCTAAACCCTAAAGCCTAAAGCCTAAACCCTAAAATTCCTAAACCCTAAACCCTAAATCCTTAGCCCTAAACCCTAAAAACTAAACCCTAAACCTTTAATCCTAAACCCTAAACCCCATAAATCCTAAAACCTAAACCCTAAACCATTAGCCCTAAATACTAAACCCAACATAAATCCTAAACCATAAACCCTAAACCCTAAACCCTAAAACCTAAACCCTAAATCCTAAACCTAAAACCTAAATCGTTAGCCCTAAAATGCTAAACCCTAAACCCTAACCCTAAACCGCTAAACCATAACTCTAAACCCTAAGATCTAAATCCTAAACCCTAAACCCTAAACACTAAACTCTAAGCCCTAAACCCTAAACCCTAAACCCTAAACCATAAACCATAAACCATAAACTCGAAGCCATAAACCCTAAACCCTAAACCTTAAACACTAAACCCTAAATCCCTAAATCTAAACCCTAAAAATCTAATCCCTAAACCCTAAACCCTAAACCCTAAAGCCTAAACCATCCTAAACCCCAAACCCTAAACCCTTGATCCCTAAACCCTAAACCCTAAACCCTAAACCCTAAACCCTAAACCTTAAACCATAAAACCTTAGCCCATAAACCCTAAACCCTAAAACCTAAATTGTAAACCTAATAAACCCTAAACCCTAAACCCTAAATTGTAAACCCATTAAAACCTAAACCCTTAACCTTAAGCCCTAAACTGTAAAACATGAGCCCTTATCCCTAAAACCTAAACCCTATACCTTGATCCCTAAACCCTAAACCCTAAAACCTAAATCATAAACCCTAAACCCTAAACCCTAATCCATTAGCCCTAAACCATAAAGTCTAAACCCTAAAACCCTAAACCCCTAACCCAAAACCCTAAACCCTAAACCCTGAGCCTAAACCATAAACCCCCTAAACACTAAACCCTAAACCCTAAAATCTAAACACCAAACCCTAAACCCTAAACCCTAAACCCTAAATAGTAAACCCCGTAAACCCTAAACCCTAAAATCTTAGCCCTAAACCCTAAAACCTGAACACTAAAACCTAAATCCAAAAACCCTAAACCCATATCTATAAATACTAGACCCTAAACCCTGAGCCCTAAATGCTAAATCCTAAAACTTAAACAAATGATCCCTAAACCCTAAACCCTAACACCTTAGCCCTAAACCCTAAACATTAAACCCTAAACCTTAACCCCTTATCCCTAAACCCTTATCCCTAAACCATAAACTCTAAACATTGATCCCTAAGAAATAAGCCCTAAACCCTTATCTCTAATCCCTAAAATCTGAACTCTAAACCCCAAACCCAACCCTAAACCCTAAAGCCTAAACCATAAAACCTAAAAAACATAAACAGTTAACCCTAAACATTTAGCCCTGAACCATAAACCCTAAATCCTAAACCCTTAAACCTAACCCTAAACCCTAAACCCTAAACCATGAGCCATAAACCCTAAACCCTAGCCATAAACCCTAAAAACCTAAACCCTAAACCTTAAACCCTAAACCCTGAGCCCTAAACCCTAAACCCTGAACACCCTAAACCTTAAACCTTAAACCTAAAACATAAACCCTAAACCTTAAACCCCTAAACCTTAAACCCTAAACCTTGATCCCTAAACCCTAAACCCTAAACCCTAAACCTTAAACCCTAAAACCTAAAACCAAAATCCTAAACCCAAAACCTTAAAACCCTAAACCCTAAAACCAAAAACCCTAAACCATAAACCCTAAACCCCATAAACCCTAAACCCTAAACCTAAAACCATAAACCTTGACATAAACCCTAAACTAAAACCTAAATATAAACCCATAAACCATAAACCTAAACCCTATTCCTAACCCCTAAACCCCTAAACCCATTAAACCCTAAAGCATAAAGCATAAACCCTAACCCCTAAACCTAACCCCTAAACATGAAACCCTAAATTGTAAACCCATTAATCCCTAAACCCTAAACCTTACCCTAAATACCATGAAACCCTAAACCCTATATCCTATACCTTATCCCTAAACCCTAAACCATAAACCATAAACCCTAAATGCTAAACCCTAAACCCTAAACAATAAATACTAAACCCTAAACCTTAAACCCTAAAGCATAAGCCCTAAAACCTAAACCCTAAGCTCTAAACCCTAACCATAAACACTAAACCCTAAACCCTAAACCCTATAGTAAAACCATAAACACCTAAACCCTAAACCCTAAATAGCCCTAAACCCTAAACCCTAAAACTAAACCCCTAGCTCTAAACCTTAAACCATTAAGACCTAAAACTAAACCATAAACCCTGAAACCCTTAGTCCTACACCAAAATATAAACCTTAAACCCTTAACCCTAGCCCTAAATCCTAAACCTAAACTGTAAACCCTAAAGCCTAAAACCCTAAACCCTAATCCCTCTAAACCCTAAACCCTTAACCCTAAACCTTAAACCCTAAACCCTAAAACCCTATACCCTAAATCCCTAAACCCTAAACAACTAAACCCTAAAAACCCTAAAACCTAAACCTTAAATCCCTAAACCCTAAATGCTAAAACCAAAAACCCTAATCCCTAAACCCTAAACCTAAACCCTAAAGTGTAAAACCTAAAGCATAAACCATAAACCCTAAACCCTCAAACCCTAAAAAACTAAACCATAAACCCTAAACCCTAAATCCCTAACCATAAACCCTAAACCTTAAACCTTGAACCCTAAACCCTAAACCCTAATAAAACCTAAAAATAAACCCTAAAGCCTATTAAACTATTTAAACCCTAAACCCTAATCTCCTATAGCTAAACCATAAATCCTAAACCATAATCCCTAAACCATAAAACCTAAACCCTAAAGCCCTAAACCCTTAAACCCTAAACACCTAAAACCTAAACCCTAAACCCTAAATCGTAACCCTAAACTCTAAAACCTTAATCCTAAACCCTAAAATCTAAACCCTAAACCCTAAACACTAAAATTTAAAACCTAAGCCCTAAATCCTAAAATCTAAACCCTAAACCCTAAAATCTTATCCCTAAACCCTAAACCCTAAACCATCTAAACCATAAACCCTATAAACCATAAAACTAAACCCTAAACCTTAGCCCTCAACACTAAACCCCAAACACTAAACCCTAAACCCCTAGCTCTAAACCCTAAACAATAAACCCTAATCCTAAACCCTAAACCCCTAGCTCTAAACCCTAAATCCTAAGTAGTAAACCTAAACCCTAAACCCTAAACTATAAATCATAAAACCTAAAACCTAAACCCTAAAACTTAAATTATAAACCCAGTAATCTGAAACCCTAAATTATAAACCGTAAACCCTAAACCCTAAACTGAACACATTAAACCCTAAACCCTTAACCTTAAAGCCCTAAACCACAAAAACTAAGCCCTTAATCCTAAACCCTAAACCCACTACCCTTAATCCATAGATCCTGAACCCTAAACCCTAAACCATGATCCCTATACCATAAAACCTAAACCCTAAACGATGATCCTTAAACCCTAAACCATAATCCCTAAAACCTCTAACCCTAAACATTAAATAGTAAAACCTAAAACCTGAGCCCTAAACCCTAAACCGTAAACCCTAAACCATAATCTCTTAAACCGTAAAACCCTAAACCCTTGAATAGTAAACTCTTAAACCCTAAACCTAAACCCATATCCCTAAACCCTAAACCCTAAACCCTGAGCCCTAAACCACAAACCAAAAATTCTAGGATCTAAACTCTAAAACCAAAACTCTAAGCCCTAAACCCTAAACGATAAACCGTAAACCCTAAAAATTTAGCCCTAAACCCTAAACCCTAAACCCTAAACACTAATCCCTAAACTATTAAACTATAAACCATATACCCTAAACCATAAACATGCTAAAACAAAAACCATAAACCCTAAACCCTCAAAACCCTAAACCCTAAACCCTAAAAATGATCAAACATAAACCCAAAAATTCTAAGCCCTAAAACCCTAGCTCTAAACTCTAAATCCTATCATAAGACCTAAACCCTAAACCATAAACCTTCACCATAAACCCTAAACCTAAACCTTAAACCCTAAACCCTAAACCATAATCACTAAACCCTAAGCCCAAAAAACTAAAACCCTAAACCTTAAACCCTAAACCCTAAACCCTAAACACTAAAAACCCTAAACCATAAACCCTAAACCATAAACCCTAATCCCTAAACCCTAAACCTAAACCTTAAAACCCATAAACCCTAAAATACTTAAACCTTAATCCTTAACACTAAACCCTAAATTCCTAAATGTGTATCCCTAAATGTTGAAATTTAAACCCTAAACCTTGAAACCCTAAACCCTAAACCCTAAGCATAAAACCATAAAGCCTAAAACCCTATCCCTAAACCTTAAACCCTAAATAATAAAAAACACCAAACCCTTAGCCCTAAACCTAAAATCCTAAACCCTAAACCTTGAGCCCTAAACCCTATACCCTAAACCCTAAATTCTAAACCGTAAACCCTAAAACTTAAACCCTGATCCTTAAACCGTAAAACCAAAACCCTAAATTCTAAACCCCAAACCATAAACCCCAAACCCCAAACCCCAAACCACAAACCCTCAAACCTAAATCATAAACCCCCAAAAATCTAAACCCTAAACCCTTATCCGTAAAATCTAAACCCAAAACCCAAAACCCAAAAACCATAAACCCTAAACCCTAAACCCTAAACCCTAAACCCTAAGCTCCTAAACCCTAAACCCTTTTCCTTAAAACTAAACCCTAAACCCCTAAACTCTAAACCCTAAACAATAATCCTAAACCCTAAACCCTAAACCCTAAACACTAAAACCTAAACCTAAACCCTAAACCCTAAAGCCCTAAACCTTGATCACTAAACCCTAAAGCCTGATCCCTAAAACCTAAACCCTAAACCTTAAACCCTAAACAATAAACTGTAAAACATAAACTCTAAACCCTAAACCTAAACTGTAAACCTAAAAGATAAACCCTAAACCCTAAACCTTAAAATGTAAACCCTAAACCCTAAACCCTTAATAGATAAGCCCTAAACCATTAAATCCTAAACCCTTAACCCTAAATCCTAAACCCTAAACTCTGATCCCTAAATCCTAAACCCTAAAAATTAAACCCTAAACCCTAAACCATTAACCCTAAACCATAAACTCTAAAATGTTAACCATAAACCCCTAGTATAAAACCCTAAACCTTAAACCGTGAGCCATAAAGCCCTAACCCTGAACCCTAAACCCTAAAATTTAAACACCAAACCCTAAACCCTAAACCCTAGATAGTAAACTCCCTAAACCCTAAACCCTAAAATCTTAGCCCTAAACCATAAACCCTGAACACTAAACGCTAAATCTAAAACCCTAAATCCATATCCATAAATCTAAAACCCTAAACTGTTAGCCCTAAACGCTAAATACTATTACTTAAACAAATAAGCCCTAAACCCTAAACCCTTAGCCCTAAATCCTAAACATTAAATAGTAAACCGTAACCCCTTAGCCCTAAACCCTAATCCCTAAACCCTGATCCCTTCACCTAAAGCTTTAAACCCTTAGCCCTAAACTATAAACACTGTAAACACTAAGCCCTAAACCCTAAACCCTAAACTCTAAACCTAAATCTAAAACCTAAACTAAAAAGACATAAAACCTAAACCCTAAAGATCCTAAAATATTAACCCTAAACATTTAGTGTTGAAACATAAACCCTAAAGTATGAGCCCTAAACCCTTAGCCCTAAACCCTAAACCATGAGCCATAAACCCTAAACCCTAAAAAATAAAACCCTAAACCCTAAACCCTAAACCATAAACCCTAAACCCTAATCCCTAAACCCTAAATACTAAATCATAAACCGTAAACCCCATCCCCAAACTTAAACTATAAACCTTAAGCCCTAAACCCCTAAATGCTTAAACCTAAATCTAAATGTTTTAGGCATCCCCAAAGAGTAAAACATGGAAACCTCCTAAACCCTGTGGGACTTTAAAACTAGAGGAACCTAAAGGCTGGTTCCTAAACCCTCTGTAAACCCTATTTATAATCCCTAAACCAGAACCCAAAAAATCCTAAACCACTCTAAACCTAAACCCTGAGCCATAAATCTTGAATTCCTAAACTAAAATGGCGATGCCCAAAAGGAGTGGTGAAACACCCTAAATAGACACAAACTAAATGCCCTAAACCCTAAACAATATAGACCCTTAGAGGTCCTAAAATGAAGTAAAACAATAAACAGAGGACTAAGCCCTAAAGTTTGCACTGTCAATTCCATGTAAAAATCTCTTGCATTCCACCCTCAAAGAGGTATAAACCTGCTACAATACTTAAAGGTCTGAATCCTTAGAACTAAACTCTAGGTGAAAGAACAAGTTTTAATGCCAAAAAGTGTTCAACCATAAATGAGTAAACACTGGCTTTTACCTACAGTCCCCAAAGAGAAAATCCTAAACCCTGGGAGCCATCCCTAGACATTGATAAACCTAAACCCTAAACCTTGATGGTAAACCCTAAACACCTAAACCCTAGTCATTCACTAAACCCTAAAGCCTAATGCGACCCTAAACTGTATTAAATTTGGTTGTTGAAAATTTCCCTAAACTTACCTAAATCCTAAACTTCAATCCCCTCCAAACTAAACCCCATAAATTAAATTGACCTAAATCCTAAACCCTAATAGCTTTCCAATGATATAAAGAACGTGAAAACCCAAGCCCTGTACCCTAAAGATATGATCCCTGAACCCTTCCCTAAACGGCCCAAAAACGGATTGGCGGGAAGCCCTAAAACCTAAACCCTAAATTCTAAATCAAAAATTCCCCCCTAAAATCTAAACCATGTATGCCTAAACCTGAATTATCCCTCCTTCCTTTTCTAAACAAACCTTTGAAAATTGACCTATACTCTTTTAAGCCATAAATTTCCTAAACCCTACCCCCTAAACCCTTGCCACGTCCTAAACCCTATGGCTGCCCTAAACCATAAACGCTAAACCAAAAACTCCGCCGAGCCAAACTTGAAAAATAAAGGAGTTAGGAGGTAAATCCATAGCCCTAAACCCTGGAAATCCTAAACCTCTAACTGATAAACCCTAAACCAAAAAGCCAATGAGTGCCTAAAATCAAAAAATTAAGACTAAGGCCTAAGACTATAAACCCACTAAGGAGTTAACCCTAACAAAAATAAAGCTGGGGCACCTAAATTTTGGATAACAAAACCCTAAACCCTAAACCGTAAACCCTTAAACCTAAACCATAAACCCTAAACCTAAGCCCCAAACCCTGAACCCTAAACCCTAAACATCAAAACCTAAACCCTAAACTGTAAACCGTAAATCGTAAACCCTAAAGCCTAAATCCCTAAATCACCTAAACCCCAAGCTCTAAACCCTAAATCAGAAACTCTAAAACCGTGAAGACCTAAAACCTAAACCCTAAACACTAAAAACTAAACTCTAAACCCTAAACCCTAAACCCTAAACAATATCTAATCCCTAAACCGTAAACAATAAACCATAAACCATAAACCCTGAGCCCTAAACCCTTAATATAAACATTAAACCCTAAACCCCTAACAGTAAACCCTAAAAATGTGTATCCCTAAATCCCTAAACCCTAAACCCTAAACCATTAGCCCTAAAACCTAAACACTCAGCCCTAAACCTATAAATCCTAAACCCTAAACCCTAAACTTTAAACCCTAAATCATAAAACATAAACCCTTAGCCCTAAACTGTAAACCCTAAACCCTAAACCTATAAATCCTAAACCCTAAACATCTAAACCTTAAACCCTAAACCCTAAATTTTAAACCATTAAACACTAAACCCTTAACCTTAAGAATAAACCATAAAAATTAAACCCTTAATCCTAAACCCTAAACCTAAACCCTGATCCCTAAATCGTATAAACCCTAAACTGAACCCTAAACCCTTATAACCCTAATCCCTAAAACATGAGCCCTAAACCATAAAATCTAAACCCCTAGCTCTAAACCCATAAACCCTAAACCATAAACCCTAAACTCTAAACCCTTTTCCCTAAAACTAAACCCTAAACCCCTAAAGCTCTAAACCCTAAACAATAAGCCTAAACCCTAAACTTTAAACCCTAAACCCTTAGCCCTAAAGCCTAAACATTAGCCCTAAACCCTAAATGCATAAGTCCTAAACCCTAAACCCTAAACTTTAAACCCTAAATCTTAAACAATAACCCTATAAATCTAAAACCTAAACTCTAATACCTAAAACCTAAACCCTAAACCTAACTAAACCCTAAACCCTTAACCATAAATTGTAAACCCATTAAAACCTAAACCCTTAACCTTAAGCTCTAAACCATAAAATATTGAGCCCTTAACCCTAAAGCCCAAAGCCTAAACCCTGATCCATAAACCGTAAACCATAAACCCTAAACCTTAAACCCTAAACCCTAAACCCTAAACCCTAGACCTTAACCCAAAACCCCAAACTCTAAACCCTTAACCTTAAACCCCTTGTTTAAACCCTAAACCTTAAACCCTGAGCCCATAAACCCTAAACCCTAAACCATAAACCCTAAACCCTAAACCCTAAACACCTAAACCCTAAATCCTTTAGTAAAGCCCTAAACCTAAACCCTAAACACTTAAACCCACTAAAACCCAAATCTCTTAGCCCTAAACCCATATCCATAAATCCTAAACCCTAAACTGTGAGCCCTAAATGCTAAATCCTATTACTTAAACAAATGAGCCATAAACCCTAAACCCTTAGCCCTAAATCCTAAACATTAAACAGTAAATAGTAACCCCTTAGCCCTAAACCCTAATCCCTAAACCCTGATCCCTCAACCCTTTGACCTAAACCCTTTAAACCCTAAACCCTAAACCGTAAACCCTAAACTCTAGCCCTAAACAATAAACCTTAAACCATAAAACATAAAACATAAAACATAAACCCTAAAATCCTAAAATATTACACCCTAAACATTTACTCTAAAACCTAAACCTTAAACCATAAACATTTAAACATAAAACATAAACCCTAAAGATCCTTACCTTAAATATTAACCCTAAACCATTTACTCTTAAACCTAAACCCTAAACCATGATCCCTAAACCCTAAACCCTAAACCATGAGCCATAAACCCTAATACATAAAACTAAACGCTAAACCCTAAACCCTAAAATTTAAACCCTAAATCCTTGTAAACCCTAAACCCTAAACCCTAAACCCTAAACCCTAAACCATGAAACCTTAAACCATAAGCCCTAAAACATAAATAAACCCCTAAACCCTAAACTGAAAACTAGGAGCCCTAAACCATAAAACCCTAGCTCTAAAACCTAAATGTAAATCCTAAACCCTAAACCATCCGTAAACCCTAAACCATAAATCCTTAAACCTTAAACCCTAAAGGTTAAACCATAAAACCTAAACCTTGAGCCCTAAATCCTAAATCCCTAAACCATAAACCCTAAATCCTAAAATAAAATCTAAACTCTAAACCATAAACCCTTAAATAAATCCTAAATACCTAAACCCTAATTCCTAAACCCTAAACATGATGAAAAACCCTAAACCATAAACCTTGAGCCCTAAACCTAAACCATAAATCCTAAGCACAAAACCGTAAATCCTAAACCCTAATCCATAAACCTTAAACACTAAACTTAAAAAGTTAAAACACAAAACCCTAAACCCTAAACCCTATACTATAAACCCTAAACCTAGCCCATAAGCCCTAAACCCTAAACGCTAAACCAGCCCTAACCCTAATCCTAAATCTAAAACACTAAACCCTAAACCTTGAACCCTAAACCCTAAATCCTAAGCCCTAAATCCCTTAGCCCTAAACCATAAACTAATCCTAAACCTTAACCTTAAACCCCTAACCCCAATAAATCCTAAATTCCTAAACCCTAAACCCTAAACCCTAAACCCTAAAAACTCAACGCTAAAACCTAAACAATAAACCATAAACCATAAACCCTTTACCCTAAACCCTAAACCTAAACCCCCAACCCTAAACCCTAAACCCTAAACCCTATCCTTAAACCCTAAAATCTTACACTAAAACCTAAATATTAAACCTTAAACCCTAAACCTAAATCCCTAATCCTAAACCATAAACAATAATCATCTAAACCCTAAACCATAAACCCCTAAACCTAAACCCTAAACCTAAACCTTAAACCTTAAACCTAAACCCTAAACGCTAAACTCTATCACATAAACCCTAAACCCTAAACTCCTAAACCCTAAACCCTAAACCCTAAACCCTAACCCTTATCCCTAAACCCTAAACCCTAAACCATGTGTCCCTAAACCCTAAATCCTAAACACTAACTCCTAAACCCTAAACCACTGATAAACTAAATATAAACCCTAAATCCTAAACCTTAAACCCCAAAAAACTAAACCCAAACCCTAAATGCTTAAATCCTGAAACCCTAAACCCTAAACACTAAACCATAAACGCTAAACCATAAAAACTAAAACATAGACCCTAAACCATAAACCCTAAGCCCTAAACAATAAACCTGTAGCCATAAACTCCTATCACTAAACCATAACCCTTAAACCCTAACCCTAAGCCCTAAGACTTCAACCCTAAACCATTAAACCCTAAACATCATAAACCCTGAATCTCCTAAACCATAAACCCTAAACCCTAAACCATAAGACCTAAACCTGACCCCTAAACCTAAACTCTAAACCCAAATCCTTAAACCCTAAATGCATAAAAAAATAAACCCTAAATAAAAAATTTAAACCCTACACCCTAAACCTAAAAATAAAACCTAAACACTAAACCTAAACCCTAAACCTAAAGCCTTAAATCTAATTCCTAAAGCTTAAACCTAAAAGCGTAAACCCTAAACCCATAGCCCGCAGCCCTGAACCCCAAACCCTCTAAAGCCTAAACCTTTAATGCCTTTTCCCTAAACCCATTAACCCTGAAACCTAAACCTTAATCCCTAAACCCTAAATCCTAAACCCTTAAACCCTAAACCCTAAGGCCTAAATACCTAAACATTTAACCTAAACCCTAAACCTAAAATTCTAAACCCTAAACCCTAAAATACAAAACCTAAACACTAAATACTGATCCCTAAACCCAATCCATAAACCCTCAACCTCCAAATTCTAAAAACCAAAAACCCTAAACCCTTATTCCTAAATTGTTAAACCCTAAACCATAACACCCTAAACGCTTAAACCTTAAACTATAAATCCTAAAATTGCTAAACCCAAAACCATAAACCCTGAGTCCTAACCCAAAAACCAAGCCATAAACCTAAAGTCTTAAACCCTAAACCATTAAAGCCTAAACCCTAAACCGCATAAAGCCTAAAACTTAAACCCTAAACCGTGGTATTCCCTAAATACTAAACACAACACCCAAACCTTAAACCATAAAATTTATACCCTTAAACCCTAAACCTTGAGCCCTAAACTCTAAAATACTAAACCTTAAACCCTAAACTCTAAACCTTTTAGAAAATTTGAGAGCTCTATCCAATGGTTCATTTCCAGAAGGTTCTGAGTGCTAAAAAGCTAAAAACCTTGAAGGCTAAATTTCCCCTAGAAGGAAACTCTAAAGGGAGTTAACCAAAAACCCTGAGAAGGGGGAACATCTTATCCCTAAACCCTAGACCGTAAATAATAAACCATATACCTATAAACCCTTAGTCATACACCCAAACCATTTTGCTTAAACCCTAAACCTTGATCCCTAGCTCCTAAACCATAAATAATAATCTCGTTAATCCAAAAAATGTAAACCCCCTAAACCCTTAACCATAAAGCTTAAACCTTTTTCCCTAAACCTTAAACCCTTGAAGCACTACACCTAAAACCTAAACCCTAAACCCTATACCCCTAAAACCCTAAACCCTAAACTGTAAATCCTAAACCCTAAATAAACTAAAACCTAATAAAACCCTAAATCCTACACCCTAAACACTAAACTATAAACTGTAAACCCTTAACCTTAAAACCTAAAACCTAAAACCTCAGCCCCCTAAGTCCTGAACCCTATACCTGATCCCTGATCCCTAAAACCTAAACCCTAAACCATAAACCCTAAACCATAAATCTAAACACTAAACCTTAAACCCTAAAAACGTAAAACCTAAACCGTAAACTGTAACGCCATAAAACATAAACCATAAACACTAAACCCTAAGCCTTGAAACACTAAACCCTAAACAAACCCTAAACCCTAAGATCTAAACCCTAAACCCTAAACACTAAACCCTAAACTCTAGATCCCTAAACCCTAAATCATAAACCATAAACCATAAACCATAAACCCAAAGCCATAAACCCTAAAGCCTAGATCCTAAAGCCTAAACCCTAGAGCCCTAGCCCTAAACCATAAATAATAACCCTAAACCCTAAATCCTAAACCTAAACCCTTAGCCATGAAAGCCTAAACCTAAACCTTAACCATAAACCTTGAGCCCTAAACCCTAAAACGTAATCCCTAAACCCTAAACCCTAAAACCTAAATAAATAGTAAAACCCTAAACCCTAAGCCCTAAATCCTAAAACTAAACCCTAAACCTAAACCCTAAACCATAAACCCATCTAAACATAAACCCTTAACCATTAATCCCTAAACCCTAAACCCTGAGCCCTTGAAACCTAATTCCTAAACCCTATACCTTGATCCCTAAACCCTAAATCCTAAAACCCTAAACCCTAAGCCCTAAATCCTAAACCCTAAACGCTAAACCCTAAACCCCAAACCCAAAACACTAAACCCTTAAAGCTGTAAACCTGTGAGCCATAAACCCTAAACCCTGTAAACACTGAACCCTCAAAAAATCCTAAATCATAAAACCTTAAACCCTTATTCCTAAAACCTAAACCCTAAATCCTAAAAACCTAAACCCTAAACCAGAAAATAAACCATTAAAACCTAAACCCTAAACCATAAACCCTAAACCATAAACAATAAACCATAAACCCCTGTAACCCTAAATTATAAACCTCTATACTCTAAACCCTAAACCCTAAAAAATCAACCCTAAACCATAACCCCTAAGTCCTTAACCCTAAACCATAAAACCTAAACCATAAAATGTTAACCTTAAACCCCTAAACCCTAAACCCTAAACCCTAAACCATAAACCATAAACACTAAACCCTAAACACTAAACTCTAAACCCTGGCCATAAACCATAAAACCTAAATCCTAAACCCTAAACATAAATGCCCTAACCCCTAAACCCTAAAATCTGTAAACCCTAAACCCTAAACCAATGAACACTAAACCCTAAACCCTAAACACTAAAACCTAAATCCATAAATCCACAAAACTGTGAGCCCTAAATGATAAATACTAAAACCTTAAACCAAATGAGCCCTAAACTCTAAACCCTAATCCTAAATTCCTAAACATTAAACAGTAAACCCTAAACCCAAAAAACCCTAATCATCTAAACCCTATTCCTAACCCTCAACCCCAAAGCCTTAAACCCTTAGCCCTAAACACTAAACCCTAAACCCCTAAACAATAAAACCCTAAACCCTAAAACCTAGGCCCTAAACCTAAACCCAATAACTAAAACCTAATACAATAAACATTAAAACCTAAAATCCTAAACCCTAAACCTTTAGCCACTGAAACTTAAACCCTAAACCCTATGATCCCTTAACCCTAAAACCTAAAACCCTAATCCTGTAAACCCTAAACCCTAAACCCTAAACCCTTAAACCCTAAACCTAATCCCTAAACCCTTGAAAGCCTAAAACGTTAAACCCTAAAACCTAAACCTTATACCCCTATAAATAAACTTAAAATGTAAACCCTACCCTAAAGGATAACCCTTAGACCCTAAACCCTAAAACCTAAACCTTAATCCCTAAACCATGATCCTAAACACTAAACTAAAAAACCTGAGACCTAAACTAAATAAAACCCTAAACACTAAGCTCTAAACCCTAAATCCTAAATTGTAACCTAAACCATAAACCACCATAAACCCTAAACATTTAGCCCTAAAACCTAAACCTTATACCCTAAATCATAAACACTAAACCCTTGAGCCCTAAACCCTAAACCCTAAACCCTAAACACAAAACCCCTAGCACTAAACCCTAAACTCTAATCCCTAAACCTTAAATCATACACCCTAAACCCTAAACCCTAAAGCCTAAACATTGAACAATAAACCCTAAACCTAACCCTAAATACTAAACCTTAAACCCTAAGCCCTTAAGCCCTAAAACTCTAAACCCTAAAGCATTTAAACCCTGTAAACCCTAAAACCCTATCCACTAAACCATAAACCCTAAAAAGTAAAACCCAATAAACCCAATGCCCTAAACCCTAAACTCGTAAACACTAAACCTTAAACCCTAACCCTATACGCTCAACCATAAAACCTAAAATCTTAACCCCTAAACCTTAAACCCTGATACCCTTAATCCCTAAAACCATAAACCCTAAATACTAAACCCCTAAACCCTAATTCCTAAACCATAAACCCTAAACCCTAAACCCTTAGCCCTAAACCCTAAACCCTAACCCCTATGTCCTAAACCATGATCCCTAAACCCTTAACCATAAAACCTAAACCCTAAACAATAAATCCTAATACTTAAATTCTAAAAACATGAACTCTAAGCCCTAAAACCTAAACCATAAACCCTAAACATTTAGCCCTGAACCCTAAACCCTAAACATATATTGTGATTGCTAAGCCCTAAAACTAAAGCTAAAACCTAAAAACCTAAAATCTAAAAATATAAACCCTAAATAATGAGGCATAAACCCCAACCATTAAGCCCTAATCCATAAACCATAAACCGTAAACAACCTAAACTATAAACCCTTAAACCCCTAACCCTAAACCCTAAACCCTAAAAATTAAACACTTAAACCCTAAAACCCTTAAACCATAAACCCTAAACCCTAAACCTTGAGCCCTAAATTGTAAACCATAAACCCTAAACCCTGAGCCTTAAACTATAAATCTTTAAACCCTAACCCTAAACCTTAAACCCTATACAATAAAATAACACTAAACCCTTATCCCTAAACTCTAAACTCTAAACCTTAAACCCTAAACCCTGAGACCTAAAACCTATACCCTAAACCATAAATCCTAAACCATAAAACCTATACCCTAAATCCTAAACCCTAAACACTAAACACTGAGGCCTAAACCATGAGTGCTAAAACTTAAACCCTAAACCCTAAACCCTAAAAATTTTACCCTAAACCCTAAACCCTAAACTCTAAGCCCTAAACATTAAACCATTAATCATAAACCGTAAAACCTAAACACTAAACTATAAACGCTTAGCCCTAAAACCTATACCCTAAGTCCTAAACCATGAAACCTAAACCCTTAACTTTAAACCCTAATCCCTAAACCCTAAACCATAAATCCTAATACTTAAATTCTAAAACCTAAACTCTAAGCCCTAAAACCTAAAACATAACCCTAAACATTTATCCTTGAACCCCAAACATTATACCCTAAACACTGAACCCTAAAACTAAACCCTAATCAACCATGAGCTGTTAAAACCTAAACCCTAAACCATAAACCCTAAAAACCTCCCTAAAACTCTAAACCCTAATATTCTAAACCCCTAAATATTAAACAATAAACCCAGTAAACCTAAACCTTAAATTCCTAAACCATAAACCCTAAACCATAAAAAAATTACCTATAAATAGTAAACCCTTAGCCCTAAACCTTTAACCCTAAAACCTAATCCATAAGCCCTAAACCAAAAACCCTAATCCATAAAACCTAAACTCTAAACCCTAAAACCTAAACCCTAAACCCATAAGCATAAAACATAAACCCTAATCCCTCAACCCCTAAAAAACTAAACCCTAAACCCTAAATCCTAAACCCTTAACCCTAAACCCTAAACCATAAACACTAAACCCATAGCCCCCTATACACTAAACCCTAAGCCCTAAACCCTACACCCAAAACCCTAAATCCTAAACCCTAATCCCTAAGTCCTAAGCCCTAAATCCTAAAATCTAACACATAAGCCCTAAATCATGAAGTATAAAACCTAAACAATTAGCCTTAAACCCTAAACATAAAACCTAAACCCTAAACCCTAAAGATGAAACCGTAAGGCATAAACCCTAAACCATAAACCCTGAGCCCTAAACCTTAAAACGTTAATCATAAATGGTAAAGCCTAAACCCTAAACACTCAAAATCCCTAAATATATAAACCCTAAACCCTAAACCCTAAACCCTAAGCCCTAAACCATGAATCCATAAACCCTAATAAACTAAACCCTAAACCCTAAAAACCCTAAACCCTGATGCCCTATAAACCCTATTGAGCCTAAAACCCTAAACCCTAAACCATAAACCCTAAATCCTCAATTCCAAGATCTTAAATCCTAAACCTTAAACCCTAAATCCTAAACCATTATGCCTAAACCCTTAACCCTAAAACCTAATACCTAAACCCTAATCCCTAAACCTTAAGCCCTAAACGCTAAACCCTAAACACTAAGTCATAAAAACTAAACCATAAACCCTAAACCTTAATCTATAAACCCTAAACTCTAAAACCTAAATTGTAATACCATATACCCTAAATCCCTAATCCTAAATCCTAAACCCTAAACCTTAATCCCTAAATGCTAAACCCTTATCGATAAACCCTAAACCCTTGGCCATAATCCCTAAAACCTAACCACTGAGGCATAAACCCTAAACCCTAAACCCTAAACCCTGAGCCCTAAACCCCTAACCATAAACCCTAAAGCCCAAAACCCTAAACCCTCAACCCGAAGACCTAAACTATAAAATCTAAAACCTTAACCTTCAACCCATAACCTGAAAGCTTAAACCCTAAATCCCCTAAACCCTAAATCATAAACCCTAAAACCTAAACCCTATACCATTTCCACTAAACCGTAAACCTTTGCATTAAACCCTAAACCCTTATCCCTAAACCCAAAACCATGAGCCTTAAACCCTAAACCCTGAGCAATAAATCCTAAACCCTAAACTGTAAGTTCTAAACCTTAAATCCTAAACTTTAAACCATGAAAACTAAACCCTAAACCCTTTAACCTAAACCGTAAATGTAATAAACCCTAAACCCTAAACCATTAATCCTAAAAATAAAATCTTAAACCCTAAAACAAATACCCTGAATAATAAACCCTAAACACTCAACCCTAAACATTAAAACCAAAACCTTAAATCGTAAACCCCTTAAACCCTAATCCCTTAACCCTTAAGCCTAAGCCCTAAACCCTAAAACCTTATCCCTAAACCCTATACCATGATCCCTAAACACTAAAACCTAAACCCTAAACCCAAAACATTAAACCTTGATCCCTAAACGGTAAACACCTAAACATAAACCCTAAACGTTAAACTGTAAATCGTAAATCATAAACCATAAAGCCTTTGCCCTAAACCATAAACCGTAAACCCTGAGCCTTAAACCTAAATCATAAACCCTGACCCCAAAACTCTAAACACTAAACCCTACCACATAAGCCCAAACCCCTAAAGCCTAAAACCTAAAGAATCAGCCTTAAACCCTAAACCCTAAACCCTAAACCCTAAACACTAAACAATACACCATAAACCCTAAACCTTAAACACTAAACCCTGAGCCCTAAACCCTAAACCTAAAACCATGAGCCCTAAACCTTAAACCCTAAATCCTAAACCCTAAACCCTAAACCCAAAACCCTAAACCATGAGGCCTAAACCCTAAACCCTAAACCTGTTAAACCCTAAACCTTAAACCCTTAGCCCTAAACCCTAAAACCATATACCCTGATCCCTAAACCCTAAACAATGAGCCATAAAACCTAAACCATAAACTGTGATGCCTAAACCCTAAATCTTAAACCCTAATCTATAAACCCTAAACCCTTAGTCCTAAACCCTTAACCTTAAACCATGGGAATTAAACCCTAAATCCTGAATACTAAACCCTAAAACCTAAACCCTAAACTCTAATTCCTAAAGCATAAAACCTTAAACCATAAACCCTAAACCCGTAGCCCTGAACCCTAAACCCCTAGCCATAAACCCTAAATCCTAGCCCTAAGCCCTAAGCCCTAAACCTAAACCCTAAAACTTAATCCCTAAACCCTGAAAAACTAAACCCTAACCCATAAGCCCTAAATCCTAAAGCGTAAACCCTAAACATTGTTATTTAAAAACTAAATGCTATACCTTAAACCCTAAACCGTGAGCACCCTAAAACCTAAACCATTAGCCCTTAGCCCTAAACCCAAAACCCTAAACACTAAAACATAAACCCTAAACCCTCATCCCTAAACCATGTTCCCTAAACCCTAAACCATAATCCCTAAACCTCTAACCCTAAACATTAAACAATAAAACCTAAACCCTAAACCCTAAACCCTAAACCTTAAACCCCTAGCCCTAAACCCTAAATCATAAACCCTAAAGACTAAACCCTAAACCCTAGACAATAAACCATTAGCCCTAAACCTTAATCCCTTAACAATAAGTCCTAAACCATTATTTTGAGTTTTATTGTTGATAGTAATCAAATCAGATAGATTAATAAAAGCATCATCGTGATCATCTGCTTGAATTTTAGAAGTATATGCAACCCAATCTTGAATATCCATTTCTCTGGTATTTGTTTGTCCTTCACCACATCTTACAGGAGTTTAATGGCCACCACACGCCTCACCCGGAACAAAAAAATTTCGACACTCGAATTACACATCTTACGGGAGTCAGAAAAATGAGAGGATGAAATAGTGAATGAATCCCTCATCTCTATATATAGAGAAAAGAGAAGCTTTTCCATGAGTAAAACCGGAAGCAACCTAAGGAAAACCTAGAAGACCGGTAAAAGGCGGAGTACTGAGAACAGTGAACTGTCACAGCATTGTCGGCCAATACATTAAAGAGAAGGGTCCCTTAAAGTGTCATAATGGAACGCATTATAGCCACCTGTAGTGCTTTTCTGCCAATGGAAATATTCCACTGTTGTCCCATCATCCTTAAAGAAAGACCAAAGAGAGAGAAGGAAACAGGCCCACAATCTTTATACTCTTACGGCCAGATCAGAGTGGTGAACTTGTCGCAATCACCATACGGTAAAGACTAAATCTTTACATGTCCTAAGTCCTTCCTTCGCAACTTTTCTGACACACAGAAAAGGTCTTCATTCATAGCCAGAGGATGAGGAATCTTCATCAGATGAGGAGGAGTATACAACTCGTCGAGTGTGACCACTGAGTTGCCTTTGGATACGATGCACAGGAAAGAGATCTGCAGGATGGATATGTATCCTTTGAGATGGTGATGGGGGTAATAATTCCAAATGATGTTGCTTGTAGATTTTCATCCATAATTGTCCTTGAGGATGAGCTGGCTGGATAGAAGAGGAGTGAATAGTGAAATATTTGATCTTGACACTCCATGTCTTCTTTGTCTGGATCAAAATGTTCCTGGCAGTAGTGGGAGACATCTGTAAATGTGGATCATTGGATATCCTAGATGGCATATATTTTTCAAGAAATACTTTGAGATATTTTGGAAAGTGAGGTGATTCCCAAAGATTGAATTCTAAGGGATGATTTTCAGGCCATTCTAAATCAAAATAGATTTTCCATAATGTATTGGGCATGTGGACCATCTGATCAAACTTAGTACATTCTACTGGATATCCTTCTGGTTCAGTATCACGTGACCACCAGTATGGCCAGTTGAGTGTGCAGGAGCTTAGCGGATCACTTTGTCTATGATATGGGAGTGGACTATCAGGATCAGAGAATGTTTCAGAAACCATTGTTGTAGGATAGTTGTGAACATTATCAATAGTTTCTCGATCAGATAACCATTCAATAGCTTCTTGACTCATGCATTTGTTATTGCCATCAAATGTCTAGAAAAAAGGATTGAGATTATGTAAGTTCCAGAGAGGCATGACAAACTGAGTACTTACTTCAACTAGGCTGATTTTGGCTGTTGGTAATTCTCGGCTTGCAAAGTCAGCAAGAGCATTCTTTTGCCAGAGATATGTTTGACATCAAATTCATAACCATCGAACCATTGTGCCCATCTTTGCAGATGAC
The DNA here is from genome assembly GCA_019776745.2 of Taxus chinensis. Classification (NCBI taxonomy): domain Eukaryota; kingdom Viridiplantae; phylum Streptophyta; class Pinopsida; order Cupressales; family Taxaceae; genus Taxus; species Taxus chinensis. The sequence goes on from JAHRHJ020003425.1 coordinate 82,114, forward strand.
CATATGTAGTTTTGTTGGTTGGAACACCTTTATAGAGCCTTCCTTTGAAGTGCTGCAAATCAGTACGTAGGAGAAATTTCTCATGTTGAAGAAAGAATAAGAAAGCTTGGATGGCTTTCTTTGCAGCGAGTATCTCTTTGTGGCTAGAGTGATATTTGAGCTCTGGTCCTTTGAATGATCCTGAAGCATATCTGTAAATTTTTTCAACATTATCTGCTAACCTTTCCTTGAGAACTGCTCCCCAATGTTTGTCTGAAGCATCTGTTTCAACAATTTTAAGGCCCATCCCTGGAAGAGACATAGGAGGAAGATTCTGACAAGTTTTTTTAATTCTCTGGACGGCCTGAGTCATTTCTGGATTCCATGCTGGAGCATTTGATCTGAGCCTTTTGTTGAGAATTAATCTGTCAGCAGCTACATTCTTGTAAAACCCTGCAATATAATTAATACAACCCAGAAATCTCTGGAGTTGAGTCTTGTCTGGTATTTCATCAGGGAACAAGATGATTTTAGAGACAATATGATCTTGCATCATAATAGTACCATCTTTAAGAGTGATACCCAGAAACTGAATAGAGTCCTTGAATGTCTCCATTTTGTTGGGCTGAGGCAGAGACCATTGTCATACACAACTTGATAGAATTGATTGAGATGCTCCATGTGATCTTTAGTATTTTGAGAGAAAATCAGAATATCATCTATATATACATTCATAAACTTGTCAAGATGACAAAATATATGATCCATTTTCTTTTGAAAAATAGAGGGTGCAGTTTTAAGACCAAAGGGAAAAACCTTCCATTCATATTGAGCACCTGGAATACTAAAAGTTGTTTTATATGTATCTTCTTTATTCAAGAAGATCTGCCAAAAACCAGACTTGAGATCAAACTTACTATAGATCTTACTGCCACTAATTCGAGTTAACAAATCATCTCTACTGGGAATAGGATGTTGTATGGGCAGAATATATTTGTTAAGTGGTTTATAATTAACCACTAACCTCTTTTTACCTCGGACTATTTCACTTCTCTTATTGACATAGAAAGTAGGACAAGTCCAAGGGGACTTGGAAGGTTGGATAAATCCTCCTTTAAGTAGGTTATTGATTTCTTCTTGGCATTCAACTTTTTTTGAGGGAGGCATTCCAATGTGATGTGCTCTGAATTTTGGAGAAGTAGTAGTCTGAAATTCTAACTGACAGAAATGATTTTTTCTGTGAATGAAGGCATGAGGATTGTCAGAGGTGCATTCTATTTTTATCTTATTGATGATTGCATCAATAGAGGAGGCATTGAGGGATATGGATTTATGAAGCCAGTCGAGATTGGAAGATTTTTGAGGCTTTAGTGCAGAAGGAATGATGGATTGATAGGTTTGAAGCCTTGGTATGGATCCTTGGGGAAAACGAATCTCATCTTGGCTGATGGTATAGGGCATGTAGTTGTTAAGATTATCAGACCCGAGCAACATGTCATAGTGCAAGAGATCAAATTGATGTACTTTGAATGTGGTCTGCATATGTCCTAACTTTACTGGTATGAGGGAAGAGCAGGGAGAGAAAACCTTTTTAGAATCAAAACTAATTTGTAGAGGTTCTGTATCCCAACAATCTCTAGGAATAGCATTGGCTTTGAGCAGGCTAATTTCAGTGCCTGTGAATATCATGGCGTCTAGAGAATATGGCTTAATGTTAGGGATGTAGAGTTGTATTTTGTAAAAGGGATTGTAAGAAGTTTTAACAGTACTTACCTATGCATTGTGTTCTACCTCATACTGTTTGTAGGCTTTATCCATGATTAGCATTTCAACTACTTCTTCATCAGTATCTAGACTGGGAGTAGATTCTTCTTCTTGAAGTAGAGCTTAAAAATCTTCTCCAAAATTTGCGTTCCGGTGTGCCTGGAGCGGGAACAGGATTAGATACTGGAGCCTGAGGTACTTTTTCTTCTATTTCTTCAGAACCCTAGGACATGGAAACATGTCAAAAACTCTAAACCCTGAGTGGTACTAGGACCCTAAGGACCCATAGCCCCACGTCCTCTACCCAATGCTAAAGCATAAACCCTAAAACTGGATATGGAGCCCTAAACCATGATCCCTAAACCCTAAACTTAAAACCCTGAGCCCTGAACCCTTAACCATAAATCATAAAACCTAAACTCCCAAACTTGAACTCTAAGCCCTAAACCATAAACCGTAAACCCTAAATATTTAGCCCTGAACCCTAAATCCAAAACACTAAAACTCTAACCCCTTATCCCTAAACCCTAAAATCTAAAACTCATTAACCATAAACCCATAACCATAAACCCTAAACTCCTAAAGATCCTAAACCCTTACCCCTAAATATTTATCCATGAGCCGTTAGCACTCTAACCTGAAACATGTGAGCCATGAACCCTAAACCCTAAACCTGGAAAATTAAATTTTAAACCCTAAATTATATACCCTAAACATTTATCCGTAAACCCTAAACCCTAAACCATGAACACCCTAAACCCTAAACCCTAAAACATAAACCCTAAACTCTAAACCCTAAACCATTAGCCCTAAACCATAAACTCTAAAACCTTAACCTTTCCCCTAGCGTAAAACCCTAAACCTTAAATCCGTGAGCCATAAACCGTAATTCCCTAAACACTAAACCCTAACCCTAAAAGTTAGACACCTAAACAGCTAAACCCTAAATAGTAAACCCCCTAAACCCTAAACCCTAAAACCCCATAGCCCTTAACCCTAAACCCTAAATCAAAAATCCTAAACACATATCCATATATCCTAAACCCTAAATTTTAAAACCTTAAACTTAAACCCCTAGCGTAAAACCCTAAAATTGAAACCCTTAGCCCTAAACCCTACCCCTAAACACTAAACCTGAAACCCTAAACTCTAATTCTTAAAGCATAAACCATTAAAACATAAAGCATAAAATTTAAACCCCTACCCCTAAACCCTAATCCCTAAACCCTAAACCATTAGCACTAAAAACCGTAAACCCTAAACACTAAACCCTAAACCCTAAAGAGTAAATCACCTAAACCCTAAACTCTAAACTCATAGCCCTTATACCTAAACCCTGAACGCTAAACCCTAAATCCAAAACCCTAAACCCTAAATTGTCAGCCCTAAACACTAAATCCTAAAACTTAAAAAAAGTAGCCCTAAATCCTAAACCCTTATCGCTAAAGCCTAAACGTTAAACAATAAACCATAACCCATTATCCCTAAAACCTAATCCATAAACCCTAATCCCTTAACCCTGAGCTCTAAACCCTTATCCCTAAATCATAAACCCTAAACACTGAGCCCTAAATAATAAACCCTAAACCCTTATCTATAATCCCTAAATCCTGAACTCTAAACCCTAAAAGTTAAACCGTAAACCCTAAAACCTAAAGATCCTAAATTATCAACCTTAAAAATTTATCCCTAAACATTAAACCCTAAACCCCGAGCCCTAAACCCCAAATGCTAAAACCTTAACCCGAAACCATGAGCACCAAAAACCATTAACCCTAAAGCATTTTTTCAAAACCTGAAACCCTAAACACTAAATAGTAAACCCTAATTCCATAAACCTTAAATCTAAATCTAAAAAACTCAAAACCCTATCCCTTATTATGTAAAACCCATAAACCCTAAACATTGAGCCATAAACGCTAAACGCTAAACCGGTAAACCCTTAACCCTTAAACCCTAAACATCTAAACCCTAAAAACTAAACCATAAAAACTATAACCCTAAAACCTAAACCCTAAACCCATTAAGCCCTAAATGCCTAAACTTGAGCCCTAAACCATAAACCTTGAACTAAACCCTAAACCTAAGCCCTAAACCCTGAAAGCACTAAACCCTCAACCCTAAACCCTAAATCTTAAACACAAAAACCATAGAGCTGTAAACTCCTAATTCCATAGAACCCTAAAATCCTGATACTTAAATCTTAAACCTTAAATCTTAAACCATGAGACCTAAATCCAAAAAGATAAACCCTAAACCCTAAACCTTAAACCCTCAAAGCTAAACCATAAACCCTAAAATTGAAACCCTTAGCCCTAAACCCTAAACCATAAACACTAAACCCTAAACCCTAAACTCTAATTCATAAAGCATAAACCCTGAAACCATAAACCATAAACCCATAGCCCTAAACCCTAAACACTAAACCCTAAGCGTAAACCCTAAACCATTAACACTAAAACCTAAACCCTGAATTAAACCTTAGAAACCTGAATAAGCCCTAAATCCTTAATCCTAAATCCTAAACATTGTAATTTAAACCCTAAACCACAAATTCTAAATCTTGAACCCTAAACACTCAACCCTGAACCGTAAACCCTAAACACTAAACCCTAAACCCTAAACCCTAAAAACTAAACTGTAAACCGTAAACCATAATCCCTAATACCTAAACCCTAAGCCCTAATCCATAAACCGTAAACCGTATTCCATAAACCCTAAACCCTAAACCATGTGTCCTAAATCCTAAACCCTAAACCCTAAAGCCAAAACACTAAAATCTAAAATCTAAACACTTAACCATAAACTATAAAACATAAACCATAAGCCTTGAACCCCCTAAACTCCAAACTCTAAACCCTAATCCCTAAATACTAAACCATAAAAACTAAACCATAAACCCGAAACCCATTAAACCCTAAACTATAAAACCTTATCCCTAAACCCCAAACACTAAACCATAAACGTTAAACCCCATAAACCCTAAACCCAAAACCCCTAGCCCTAAACAATAAACCCTAAAATGAACCCCCTAAAACCCTAAACTATAAACCCCAAATCCTAAACCGTGAGCCCTAAACCCTAAACAATAAATCTTTAACTGTGAGACCTAAAATGTGACCCGTAAACCCTAAACTCTAAAAGCAAAACCCTAAACCCTAAACCTCTAACACTAAACACTAAACCATGAACCCTAAACTCTAAACCCTTAAATCTCATTCCTAATCCCTAAACCCCTAGAAACAAACCCTAAACCCCAAACCCTAAACCTTGAGCCCTAAACCCTAAACACTAAACCATAACCCATAATCCTTAAGGCCTAAACCCTAAATCCTAAATATTATGCTTTACACCCTAAACCCTTAACACTAAACACTAAACACTAATTCCTAAACCCAAAACCCTAAACCATAAATCTTAAGACCTAAAACCTAAACCCAAAACCCTGATCCCTAAATTCTAAACCCTAAACCCTTAGCCTTAACCCTAAACACTAAACCATAAACCTTTAGTCTTAAACCCTAAACCCTAAACCGTAAACCCCATAAATCCTAAAACCTAAACCCTAAACCCTTAGCCCTAAATTTTAAACCCAACACCCAAATCCCTAAACCATAAACCCTATACCCTTATCCCTAACCCCTAGACCTTGAGCACTATAACCTAAACCCTAAACCCTAAACCCTAAACCCTGAGCTTTGAATCGTTAGCCCTAAAATATAAATGCTAAACCCTAAACCCTGAGATCTAAATCCTAAACCCTAAACCTTAAACTATAAGCCATAAGCCATAAAATTTGAGCCGTAAACCTTAACCCTTTTCTTTAAACACTAAACCCTAAACACGTAGCTCTAAACCCTAAAAAATAAGCCCTTAACCCTAAAACATAAACCCTAAACACTAAGCCCTAAACCGTAAACCTTGAGCACTAAACCCTAAACCCTAAAATTCAAATATTAAACCATAAACTGTAAAACATAAACCCTAAAATCTAAAACCTAAACTATAAAACTAATAAACCCTAAACCCTAAATATTAAATCCCCTAAACTCAAAACCCTAAATACTTAGACTTAAACCATAAATCGTAAACCCTAAATGATAATCCCTAAGAACTAAACCATAAAATCTAAACCATAAAAATTAAATCGTAAACCCATTTAACCCTAAAAAGTAAAACCTTAGCCCTAAACCCCAAACACTAAAAGATAAACCTTAAACCCCCTAAACCCCTAACCCTTGAGCCCTAAACACTGAACCCTGAATATAGAACCCTTAAATGTAAACCCCAAATCCCAAACCCTGAGCCCTAAACCCTGAGTCCTAAACCCTAAACACTAAACCTAAAACCCTAAACCCTAAACACTGAAAGATAAACCATAAATCCTAAAATTTAAACCCTTAGCCCTAAACCTCAAACATTCAACACTAAACCATGAACCCTAAACTCTATTCCCTTAAATCCAATTCCTAAAGCATAAAACCTGAAACCATAAACCCTAAACCCATAGCCCGTAGCCTTGAACCCTAAATACTAAACACTAAACACTGATCCCTAAAGCCAAAACGCTAAACCCTAAACCGTAAGCCGTAAAACCTAAACCCAAAACCCTAAACTCTAAACCCTGATCCCTAAACCCTAAACCCTAAACCCTAAACCTCATAAAGCGTAAAACCTAAACCCTAAACAATTAGTCCTGAATACTAAACCCAACACCCAAATCCATAAACCATAAACCCTATACCCTTATCCCTAACCCCTAAACCTTGAGCCCTAAAACCTAAACCCTAAATCCTAAACCATAAACCATAAACCCTGAACTCTAAATTGTTAGCCCTAAAATCTAAATGCTAAACACTAAACAAACTCTAAACCCTAAACCCTAAACCCTAAAAACTAAACTAATAGCCCTATACCCTAAACCATTCTGAGTAGTAAACGCTAAACCATTTTCCTTAAACACTAAATCCTAAACCCCTAGCTCTAAACCCTAAACAATAAGCAATTAATCATAAAACATAAACCCTAAACCCTTAGCCCTAAAGCCTACGCACCGAGCTCTAAACCGTAAACATTGAGCACTAAACCCTCAACCATAAGGCCTAAACCCTAAACCTTAAACCTTAAACCATAAATTGTAAAACATAAAATATAAAACATAAACCTTAAATGCTAAGACCTAAAATGTAAACCTAATAAACCCTAAACCCTAAACACTAAATTATAAACCCATTGAAACCTAAACCCTTAACCTTAATCCCTAAACCATAAAACATGAGCCCTAAACCCTATGTCCTGAACTCTATACCCTGATTCCTAAAACCTAAACCCTAAACCCTAAATCATAAACCCTAAACCCTAAACCATTAGCCCTAAACAATAAACTCTAAAGCCTTAACCTTGAACCGTGAGTAATAAATCCTAAACCCTAAACACGAAAAGTTAATCACACAACCCTAAACCTTAAACCCTAAATAGTAAACCCTTTAAACCCTAAACCCTAAAATTTTATCCCTAAATGCTAAACCATGACATGTAAACCCTAAATACAAAACCATAAACCCATATCCATAAATCCTAAACCCTAAACTTTGAGCCAAAAACAATAAATCCTAAAACTTAAACAAATGAGCCCTAAACCCTAAACCCTTATCCCTAAAGCCTAAACATTAAACAATAAACCATAACCCCTTATCCGTAAAACCTAATCCCTAAACCCTGATCCCTCAACCTGAGCTCTAAACCCTTATCCCTAAACCATAAACCCTAAACACTTTTCCCTAAGCAATAAACCCTAAACCATTATCTCTAATCCCTAAAACCTAAACTCTAAACCCTAAAACCAAAGCTATAAACCCTAAACAATAAACCATAAAACCTAAAGATCCTAAACCATTAACCCTAAACATTTAGTTCTTAACCATAAATCCTAAATTATGAGCCCTTAACCCTAAACCCTAAACCCTAAACCATTAGCCATAAACCTTAAACCCTAAACCTTAAACCCAAAACCCAAATCCCTAAACCTTAAACCTTAAACCCTGAGCCCTAAACCCTAAATGCTCAACCTTAAACCCTTAACACTAAACCCTAAACGCTAGCCCTAAGCCCTAAACACTAAACCCTTAGCCCTAAACCTGAAACCCTAAACACTAAAACATAATCCATAAACCCTGATACCTAAACCCTAAAGTATAAACCCTAAACCATGTGTCCTAAACCCTAAACCCTAAAGCCTAAAAGACTATAATCTAAACCCTATACACTAAACCCTAAACCCTAAAGCCTAAACCATAAACCATAAACCATAAACCTTAAACCTTCTAAATTCCAAACCCTAAGCCGTTAGTCATAAACCATAAAACCTAAACACTGAGCCTTAAACCCTAAATCCTAAACCATAAACCCTAAACCCTAAACCCTAAACCCTAAACCCTAAAGCCTAATCTCTAAACCATAAACCCTCAACCCTAAACTCTAAACCATAAAACTAAACCGTAAACCGATTTAACCTTAAACCGTAAAACATTAGCCCAAAACCCCAAACCTTAAACCCAAAATCATAAACCCCATAAACCCTAAACCCTAAACCCTCAGCCCTAAATCCTACACCCTAAACGTAAAACCCTAAGCTATAAACCCCAAATCCTAAATGCTGAGCCTTAAACCTTAAACCGTAAATCTTAAACCATGAGAACTAAACCGAAAAAGACAAACCCAAAACCCTAAACCCTCAAGGCTAAACCCTAAAACCTAAAATTGAAAACCTTAGCCCTAAACCCTAAACCCTAAACCCTGAACACTAAACTCTAATACCTAAAGCATAAACCCTGAAACCATAAACCGTAAGCCCATAGCCCTAAACCCTAAACCCTAAACCCTAAGCCCTAAGCCCTAAACCCTAAATTGTTAGCCTTAAAATCTAAATGATAAACCCTAAACCCTGAGCACTAAACAAACTCTAAAGCGTAAGATTTTAAAATTTAAACTCTTAGCCCTAAACCCTAAACTATAAACCATAATCCATAAAATCTAATAAGTAAACCCTAAACCCTTTTGCTTAAAAACTAAAACCTAAACCCCTAGCTCTAAACCCTAAACCCTAAACACTAAAATATAAAACCTAAACACTAAACCGTAAACGTGAACCCTAAACTCCAAACCCTAAATAGTTAGACTTAAACTGTAAAACCTAAACCCTAAACCCTAAGAACTAAACCATAAAAAATAAACTATAAAACCTTAACCATAAACCCATTAAACCCTAAACAGTAAAACCTTAGCCCTAAACCCCAAGCCCTAAACCCAAAACCCCAAACACTAAACTCTTAGCCCTAAACCCTAAACCCTAAACCCTAAACTATAAACCATAAACCATAAAATCTGAGAAGTAAACCCTAAATTTTTTTCCTTAAACACTAAAACCTAAACCCCTAGCTCTAAACCCTAAACCTTAAAGCCTAAACCCTAAACACTGAACCCTAAACTCTTAACCTTATACCCCCTAAACTCCAAACCCTAAATAGTTAGACTTAAACTATAAAACCTAAACCCTAAACCCTAAGAACTAAACCATACAAAATAAACCATAAAACCTAAACCATAAACCCATTAAACCCTAAATAGTAAAACCTTATCCCTAAACCCCAAACACTAAACCATAAACCTTAAACCCCCTAAACCCTAAAATTTGAGAACTAAACACTAAAACCAAAATATAAAACCCTAAACTATAAACCCCAAATCATAAATCCTGAGCTATAAACCCTAAACCTTAAATCTTAAACCATGAGACCTAAAATGTGACTCCTAAACCCTAAACTCTAAACCCTAAACCCTAAACCCCAAACACTGAAAGATAAACCCTAAATCCTAAAATTTAAACCATTATCCCTAAAACTCAAACACTAAACACTAAACTATGTAACCTAAACTCTAAACCCTTAAATCCAATTCCTAAAGCATAAAACCTAAAACCATAAACCATAAACCCGTAGCCCCTAGCCTGTAGCCCTAAACCCTAAACACTAAACACTAAACACTGATCCCTAAACCTAAAACCATAAACCCTAAACTATAAGCCCTACAACCTAAACCGAAAATCTAAAACTCTAAACCATGATCCCTAAATTATAAATTCTAAACCCTAAAACTTCATAAGCCCTAAAGCCAAAACCATAAACCCCATAAAGCCTAAAACCTAAACCCTAAACCGTAAACACTAAACCCTAAAACCTAAAACCTGAGCTCTTAGTCTTAAACCATAAACCCTAAACCCTGAGCCCTAAACCCTAAACCCTAAAACATAAACCTCAAACCTTCTAAACTCCAAACCCTAAGCCCTTAGTCTTAAACCATAAACCCTAAACCCTGAGCCCTAAACCATAAACCCTAAACCCTGAGCCCTAAACCCTAAACCCTAAACCATAAGCCATAAACCCTAAACCATAAACCCTAAACCCTAAACTCTAAACCGTAAACACTAAACCATAAAAAATAAACCATAAAACCTAAACCCTTAGCCCTAAACCTGAAACCCTAAACCTTAAAACTTAAACCATAAACTGTAAAACATAAACCCTAAACTCTAAAACCTAAATTGTAAACCTGATAAACCTTAAACCCTAAACCCTAAATTGTAAACCCATTGAAACCTAAACCCTTAACCTTAAGCCCTAAACCATAAAACATGAGCCCTTAAACCTAAGTCCTGAACCCTATACCGTGATTCCTGACCCCTAAAGCCCTTAGTCTTAAACCATAAACCCTAAACCATGAGCCCGAAAACCTAAACCCTAAAATATAAACGTTAAACCTTCTAAACTCCAAACCCTAAGCCCTTAGTCTTAAACCATAAACCCTAAACCCTAAACCCTGAGCCCTAAACCCTAAACCCTAAACCCTAAACACTAAACACTAAACACTAAACACTAAACACTAAACACTAAACTCTAATTCCTAAAGCATAAACCCTAAAACTATAAACCATAAACCCATAGCCCTAAACCCTAACCTCCTAGCCCTAAACCGTTGTTGTCCACTCAAAATTCCCTGCTCTGATGAAAGTAATTTTTTTTTAAAATTTTGAGTTTAAGTGTTTTCTCTAATGAACCGAAGTCGTGAAATTGAGAAAAATCTGCGTTTTGGGTCATTTTGTATGTATTTCGGGCCTGTCGGACATTTTTGTCCCGTGTGTCCCAAGTTCCGAAGTGCGCTCTGTTCCCCGATCGGCCGAAATCCCCGAAGTTGTTCCATTTTCGGGCCCGTCGGAGCTTTTCGTCCCAACTGTCCCGAGTCCAAAATTGCGCTCTGTTCCCCGATCGGCCGAAATCCCTGAACCGCGTACTTCGCTCTTTCATGTTCCAAGTGTCCCAAACCTTTCGTGCGAGTTGTTCCATTTTCACCCGAACCGCCTGAGTCGCGTACTTCGGAACTTTTTGTCCCAAATGTCCCAAGTCAAAAAGTGCAAGTCGTTCCATTTTCGGCCGAAACACCCGAACTGCATACTTCGGAACTTTTTGTCCCAAATGTCCCAAAGTCAATTATGCAAGCTGTTCCATTTTCGGCCGAAACACCCGAACCGCATGCTTCACTCTTTCATGTCCCAAATGTCCCAAGTTCAAACGGGCCTTTTGTTCCATTTTCGGTCGAAACACCCGAACCGCGTACTTCGCGCGTTTTCGTCCCAAATGTCCCAAAATGCATTTGTGCGTCTTCTCCCTGTTTCGCTCGAATCGGCCGAGCCGCGTGTTTCGCGCATTTGTGTCTCACATGTCCCAAGTGAACCAAGTGTCATTCGTACCAGTTTTTGCCGCTCTACCGGAATATCCTGCTTATTCAAATTGGTGGGTATGCATTAAATGCGCATTGATCACCCTTCTCTCTCAGTCAACGGCTATATAACGAGCAAGCCACCTTGTGGCAGATTCTTACATAGGTGGTCCAGGTGCTAACCTTTTCTCGAACCCTTGCAATTTTAAAACCTGCGCGTGGGTCCCCTCTCAGTGACTGGCCACCTGTCTTCTTCTCCTTGTTCTTTTCTCTTCTTCCCTTTCAAAGTTTTTCCGTTTTCTTTGTAAGAAGTTAAGGTAGTTGCGATTGGCGGTTCTTAACTGATTCTTGGTTAAAGAAGTGGTTACGAAGAATAACTCATTGTAAGCTATATAATGGCCTTCCTTGTCGCCATTCTGCAAGAAAAGAAGGAAGAATTTGGCATATTTTCAAAGTGTAAATAGATCATAAAGAAATCAATATAGAAGGACTTTCCATTCTTTGTCTATCTAATCTCCGTTATCTCTAAAGCTTATCATTTAATTCTTTGTGAAGATCATTTGTTAAGATTCTGGACTTAGTCTCACTGGTTGCATACTTTTCCAAATTTTGCAAGCACAGTGATCTTAAAGTATAACCAAGAGCGGAACTTTGTGTCCTTGATTAATGACTGGCCGAAGGGTGTTATCTTACAGAACTTTGTGTCTTCTAAGTTTCATCTTTTCATACGATTCTTTGATCTAGTTTCGAGGTCACTGTAATTTGCAGTCCTTAACTGAATTACTTTAGATTAAAAGAAACGGTTCTGCAAGAGTAACTGCTCTCTAAGCTATCTAATTCCTCTTCCTTATGCCATTTGAAATCCTCAGAAGGAAGAATTTGGCATATTTTCCAAGTTTAATCCAACAAATCATACAGAAGGTCTTTCCATTTGTAAATAGGTCTCTATTTCCGAATAAGGGCTTCCATTTAAAGAGTGAGGGACATCTTGTCTCAAGTTCATTAGTCTTGCTGATTGGTTCTACCACCTTCCGGTTGATCGCTATCACCGATTGGTCCTTGATTAATGAGAACTCAGTTCAGAAAACCGTTTCAAGCTGGCAGGAAGATCCTTGATCATGCTTTAGGAAGCTCAATTCTCAGATAAAGAACAAGATTCAAAGAGCCCATGAGAGAATTTGTTGCCCAAGTTCAACAAATTGATAATAAAATTCTGCAGCCTACTCACCTGTTGATCAAACTCAAAAATGTTTCTTCCTAAATGCTCAATTGCGAGCCAAAGTTAGTTACAGCACTAAGAATGGGCTAATCAATCGCAACATTGTTCGAGGATCAAACTCTGGCTGTTAGTATCGAGGATGACTTGATCATGTTAGGGAAGTTGAGAAGAGACCCTCCCAAATCTAAGTCTGCTGCTTCTTCCTCTTCCACCACTGGACCTAATGGGGACTGACTCCATTAGTTCAAAAAATTACAAATGATCTTATTGCTATAAAGAAACAATTGGCTCAGCACGCTCCTTATGCAGACGTTCCAAGGAGAAATTTTCAGCCCAGAAATCATTTGCCTGCTTCTCAAACAAGATTAGCACTTGAAGGACCTCCTGTTAAAGTCCCTGTCAATACGACCTGCGAGGTGGAAGAACCAGATGACGATGAAGACTACGAAGCTTGCGAAGAGTTTGCGAGAGAAGTTGATGATGAAGCAGATGGGAACTTGAGGGATCTCGAGTAAATTTTTCACCACTGAGGGCATTGATGATGGAGATGATTATGATGAAGTGGTAGCAGACATGAATAGCCAATCGAGTTTCGTTGTCATGACTCGAGAACAGACAAATCAGAGGGAAAAAGTGACCCATAGCCTATCAAGAAATCTAAGGAGCAGTCGACAACTACCTTCCGGTGAATTACAAATAAGAGGATCTCCTATCCCTACTCTCATCTACACCAAAGGTGAGTCCTATTAATCCTACTACCAAAATTGCTTCTTCTTTTTCTCCTAAAGTTGATAAGCCTAGAGTACCGAATGATGATGGCCCGTCCACTTCTGGATCCTTTGATATTGTTGATTACCTGAAAAAGACCAAGGTCCAAATCTCAAAAGCTGAGTACTATCAAACCCATCCCAAAGCTTTTGCCAAAATGATCCACTTTGTCAATTCCCACTCTAAGACCACCTGTAAAGGCCTTTTGCCCACTCCTCCTTCTACACCACAGCCTAGTCTGGTAGCTGATGTCACCTCACCTGAAGTGACAAAATTAAACCATTTTATGTAACACTTCTCATAGCTGGGTTTCATAGGCTCAGTAATTGTGTCATAGATTCTGGAGCCTCAGATAATGTGATGCTTGCGAAAGTAGCTCATGCTTTAGGCTTGACCCTCACACGCACTTATGGATCTTGTTACTCTATGGAGAGTAAAGAAGTGCCCCTGGTCGAGAGAATTAAAGATGCACAAGTAGCTTTTGCTGCTTTGCCCGAGAAGAAACCTTGGCTACCATCTTAGTGGCAGATATTCCCCCTTTATACGGGATGTTGCTAAGTAGAAACTTCTGTAAGGATGTGGGTGGGGAGTTTCCAAATGGACTGGTCACATGCACTCATGCCTATCAATGGACAAATGAAAATTTTGCTGAATTTGAGAATATTGTGCAGAAAACAGATGATCCTAGAGCACAAATACTCTATGAGGATATGGGGCATGGTAACTACATGATTATGTCCCCTGATGAAATCCAACCCTCCAAAGTGTCTCCTAAAGATCCTAATGGGGTTTGGATTTTAGAGTTTGATGGAAGTTGCTCCTCAGCTGGTTCCGGAGCCGGTGTCCTACTGGTGTCACCTGAAGGAAGCCTACACTCCCTTTTCATTTAAGTTGCAGTTGGAGAATACTAATAACACAATAGAATACGATGCTCTCATTCTTGGACAGGGTGCAAGTGGCCAAAGAACAAGGTGTAAAGAATCTTCTGGCTCGTGGTGATGCAGAATTGATTGTACAGCAGGTCAGAAACCTTTTTCAAGTAAAAATGGAAGGCTGAAGACATTACCGTAATCAGGAAAGGTTGGATTCCATTGAATTCCTTGATGCTTTCTCTATCGAAGCAATACCTAGGGAAAAGAATTAGCAGGGCTGATTCACTAGCTGTCACAAGGGTCGCTACTGATTCCTCATCCTGAATTTCTCTCAAGACAAGTTCACCATTGAGATGATCCATCGACCCAGTGTACCTGATAACACCAATAACTGGCAGGTTTTCAATGATGATCAACATTTTCTTTCCTTCCTGGAACTCAAGGGTAATTTCAAACAGCTGTATTTTGAGGGAAGTGATAACCTACCTCGTGAGAGTGTGCCCTTTGACAAAGCAGTCACCCAAGGGGAAGAAACAGGTCAGGAAGGGTGCATTCTCAAGGGGAATAAGATTCCTAAAGGATTGGTAAGCCTAGAGGAACTGTTTGATAAACATGACAAGTATGTGAAATCTAGAGCTTCTACCGGACCTTAGCAATCAGCTGAGTATGAAAAAATCAATATCCAGGAGTTCTAATGACCCTAAGCTAGTGAATATTGGAAAATGTTGCACAGCAAGAGGAGAAGAGAAAAGACAATTGATCTTCTAAGAAGGTATAAGGATGGTTCTTGCTTAGTCTTATGAAGATTTGAAAGCTTTCAAACCAAAAGATATGCAGCACTCGATTCCTCTCAAACCAGGAATTAAACCTTTCCCAAAGCAGAAACAAAGAAATTAGTATGGAATCCCAAAATAGCTGACACCATCTTTCAAGACCAATTTAGAAGTTATTGAAGGCTAAAATTGATTTTCCCATTCACCATAGGACATGGATTGCAAATATTGTGCCTGTTAGGAAGAAAAATGGTGAGATCCGCATCTGTGTTGATTTCAGGAACTGAATCAGGCGTCTTTGAAAGATAATTATCCTTTGCCTATGATGGATCAGGTCTTGCAAGCAGTTACAGGGTCTGAAATGTTATCCATGATGGATTCTCGGGATACAATCAAGTAGAGGTTGATACTACAGATCAACACAAGACAGCTTTCACTACTCCTTGGGGTACCTTTGCTTACAAGAGGATGCCTTTTGGGCTCATTAATGTTGGTGCCACTTTTCAGAGAGCCATGGATTTGGCTTTTGGAAGCTTGAAAGGGAAGTGTAGGGTCATATATGCTTGATGACCTGACAGTGTTTTCCAAGACAAGAGCGGATCATTTTGATCACCTACAGAGACAGTCCCTGAGATGCAGAGAGCATGGGATCTCTATGAACCCTAAAAAATCTGTCATTTTGTGTCACTTGAGGGAAAGATCTATTAGGGCACATCGTCTATCCAAGGATCCCCCTTCAAGGGTTGTGTCTCTGAACGTAATACCAGCCTCATCCAATAGTTGAAGTTGTTGATTCTCCAAGTTTCTCACAAAAAGATCGTGCCATCTCCTTCTTTCATAAGATCATTTCTTGAGATCATTCATCCTTCCACCTCTATAAGTTAACATTGCTTCTTTCCCATCAGATTATGAATGGCCCAAGTATTCTCATCTGGTTCCAGTTCTTCTCAGCAGGAAAGGAAATCCTTTGACTTCCATTTCTTTTCATCTCATCTTCTAAATCTCCATTGTATCCACTCCTATGGCTGATTATCAGCATCCACCCCATCTATCTATTGCTACCTCCATTCAAATGCCAACTAATTTTTCTGGTGCTCTTGTCTGTGACAAGTGCTTCAAGAAGTACTCAAATAATTTGCATCCACTCCCAATCAGCATTCATGAGCCATATCCAGAATGGTTGTTTTGTCATGACTCTGAAATACAAAATAAGATGGTGCCTCTAGGGGATGTGCAGTAAACCTAAGTGTGTTAAGCAACCGTTTTTACATCCAAAAATATAGACTCAAGAGGCCTAAAATTGTTTCCAGATCCTATCTGTTGAGTCAATTCTAGAGAACAGGGTTGTGGAAGTTTCTGACTCCCATTAGAGAGGGAAAATTGGGTTGCTAAGGTCCAAGACTATTACACCAGTGGATTATCGAATTTCTAGATTGGTTCACTTGGAAAAGGCTTTGTGAACACATTGCTGAAGGAGCTAAACATGAATTGCTGGAGGAGAAAGCTGACATTCCTACCGTTCTGTTCCTTAGCTCAGTTGATGAATGGTATGCTGACATCACCCATTTTCTCACCTATGAAGAATGCCCCTCTCATTTAACTGCCAAAGAAAAGAGGACTATTAAATTGAGGTCAGTGCAATATGTATTGTGGGAAAATGCTTTGTTCAAGCGTGGGTTAGATGGGAGATTTTTGAAGTGTGTGGACAAGGAACAACAGAGAAAGTTGCTCTCAGCTTTTCATGAGCAGGCATATGGAGGGCACTATTCATCAACAGTTACAGCTCATAAGATACTCCGTGGAGGATACTACTGGCCTTCCTTGTTCAGAGATGCATCCAAGTGGGTTGATAAATGTGAGGCTTGTCAGACTTTTGTGGGAAGACCTAAATTGGCTTCTTTGCCTCTCAAGCCAGTTGTGATTGAGGAACCATTTCAACAGTGGGGTTTGGACTTCATTGGTACACTTAATCCTGCTTCTAGTGCTGGTCACACTCATGTGCTAACTGCCACTGACTATTTCACCAAATGGGTGGAAGCTATTCCAGTCAAGAGTACTACTTCTGAAGTGGTGTGCAGCTTCATTAAAGAGAACATCTTGGTAAGGTATGGTGTACCTAATAAGATTGTAACAGATAATGCTTCGAATTTCTCTTCAACTGAGATAATGGATTTCTGCTACGGGTATGGCATCTCCCTGGCTCATTCTTCAGATTATTACCCCCAGGGAAATGGGCAAGCAGAATCCACTAACAAAAATCTGGTGACTATCATAAGGAAGTTGGTCAATGAGTCTCAATGAAACTGGCACAAGAAGCTCTATGTTGCTCTTTGGGTAGACAGGATTACACCAAAGAGAGCTATTGGAATGTCTCCTTTTCAAGTGGTATATGGAGTAGAAGCTCAATTGCCAGTGACAGTGGAACTGCCAGCCTTGCACCTAATGAAGGCCATTGAAGATACTAGTTTCAGAGATGCTTTGGACAAGAGAATTATGTACCTGCACAAACTGAATGAGGACAGATTGATGGTTGCTGATAGGATATCTGTTCACCAGTAGAAGGTAAAGGTCCTGTTTGACAAGAAAGCTAGGTTCAGAGATTTCCAAGTTGGAGACACCGTGCTGTTATGGGACAAAAGACATGAACCTCGTGGCAGCCATGGAAAGTTTGATTCCCTGTGGCTCGGACCTTTCAAGATCAGACACTTTGCTAGTGAGAATTCCTTTTATCTTGATTACATGGATGGTTCTTCTCTCCCACTTCCCTATAGTGGGTAGTATCTCAAGTTGTTCAAGTCCTAGGTGATTAGGGAGTCCCTTGTATATTCTGTACAGCGTTTTTGCTTTTCTTTCCTTTTTGTTTTGGTGTGTTGCCCTCTGTATTGGTCTGTTTTTGACTCCGTTGCCCAATGGATAAGGTACTGGTCTGCTTCCCTGAGTTTGTCTAAGTTCTTGCCTTATCTCATTCCTTGAATTTATGCCAAATCATCCCCAGAAGGAGCCAGCTGTTGTCCACTCAAAATTCCCTGCTTTGATGAAAGTAAAAAATTTTCAAAATTTTGAGTTTAAGTGTTTTCTCTAATGTACCGAAGTCATGAAATTGAGAAAAGTCTGCAGTTTTGGGTCATTTTGTATGTATTTCGGGCCTGTTGGACATTTTTGTCCTGCGTGTCCCAAGTTCCGAAGTACGCTCTGTTCCTCGATCGGTCGAAATCCCCGAAGTTGTTCCATTTTTGGGCCCGTTGGAGCTTTTCGTCCCAACTGTCCCAAGTTCAAAATTGCGCTCTATTCCCCGATCGGCCAAAATCCCTGAACCGCGTACTTCGCTCTTTCATGTTCCAAGTGTCCCAAACCTTTCGTGCGAGTCGTTCCATTTTCACCCGAACCGCCCGAGTCACGTACTTCGGAATTTTTTGTCCCAAATGTCCCAAGTCAAAATGTGCGAGTTGTTTCATTTTCACCCAAACCGCCTGAACCGCGTACTTCACTCTTTCATGTCCCAAATGTCCCAAGTTCAAACGGGCCTTTTGTTCCATTTTCAGTCGAAACACCCGAACCGCGTACTTTGCGTGTTTTTGTCCCAAATGTCCCAAAATGCATTTGTGCGTCTTCTCCCTGTTTCGCCCGAATCGGCCGAGCCGCGTGTTTCACGCATTCACGTCTCACATGTCCCAAGTGAACCAAGTGTCATTCATACCAGTTTTTGCCGCTCTACCCGAATATCCTGCTTATTCAAATTGGTGGGTATGCATTAAATGCGCATTGATCACCCTTCTCTCTCAGTCAACGGCCAACACGTCAGTCCCTCGTGGCAGAGACATAGCTGAGGCATTAAGGAAATTCAAGCAGCGGATTCTGAAGTCGGTGGGTCCCTCTCAGTGACTGGCCCCCTGTCTTCTTCTCCTTGTTCTTTTCTCTTCTTCCCTTTCTTTTTCTGTTTTCTTTGTAAGAAGTTAAGGTATTGCGATTGGCGGTTCTTAACTGTTCTTGGTTAAAGAAGCGGTTACGAAGAATAACTGATTTGTAAGCTATATAATGGCCTTCCTTACGCCATTCTAAAAAAGAAGGAAGAATTTGGCATATTTTCTGAAAGTGTAAATAGATCATAAAGAAATCAATACAAAAGGACTTTCCATTCTTTGTCTATCTAATCTCCGTTATCTCTGAGCTTTCGTTTAATTCTTTGTGAAGATCATTTGTTAATGATTTGTTAGTCTCACTGGTTGCATACTTTTCCAAATTTTGCAAGCACAACGATCTTGTATAACCAAGAAGGAACTTTGTGTTCTTGATTAATGAATCTGAAGGGTGTTATTTACAGAACTTTGTGTCTTTAAGTTTCATCTTATTCATACGATACAAATGATCTTGTTTCGATTCACTGTAACTTTGCATACATAATGAATTACTCTGATTCTCTATAATTCTACATGTTGCCTTTCTGCTCATTCTCGTCTTCTCATTCCTATGTCCTTTTGTACTTGAACATCCTCATTGAAAACACTTTCGTAATATCCAAGTTTAACCAATAAATCATGTCTTGTACATTTATAAATAGGTTTGTTTCCGAATAAGGGAACCTCTCCCATTAAAGAGGAGGGAATTCTTGTCCCATGACTGTTGCTCTTCTTAAAAGTCCTATTTGATGACCAACAACCATAAACCCTAAGCTTTAACCCTAAACCGTTATCACTAAAACCTAAACATTAAACCATAACCCATAAGCCCTAAAGCATTAATCCTAAACCCTAAACATTATACTTTAAACCCTAAACCACAAATTCTAAACCCTGAACCCTAAATACTAAACCCTAAACCATAAACCCTAAAAACTAAACCCTAAACCATAAACACTAAATACTAAACCATAAACCCTAAACCGTAATCCCTAATACCTAAACCCTAAGCCCTAATCCATAAACCCTAAACATTATTCCCTAAACTCTAAACCTAGAAAATTTAGCCCTAATTAGTAAACCCTTAGCGGTAAACCCTAAACCCTTAACCCTAAACCCTAAACCCAAAAACCTCAACCCTAAACACTAAACCATAAACACCAAACCATAGAAACTAAACCATAAACCCTAAACTGTAAACCCATTAAACCCTAAACCCTAAATTGTAAACCTGATAAACCTTAAACCATAAACCCTAAATTGTAAACACTTTGAAACCTAAACCCTTAACCTTAAGCCCTAAACCTTAAAACATGAGCCCTTAACCCTAAGTCCTGAACCCCATAAAGCCGTTAGTCTTAAACCATAAACCCTAAACCTTGAGTCCTAAACCCTAAACCCTAAAATAAAACCTTAAACCTTCTAAACTCCAAACCCTAAGCCCTTAGTCTTAAACCATAAACCGTAAACCCTGAGCCCTAAACCCTAAACACTAAACCCTAAACCCTAAACCCTAAACCCTAAACACTGAAAGATAAACCCTAAATCCTAAAATTTAAACCCTTACCCCTAAATGTCAAACACTAAACACTAAACCATGAACCCTAAACTCTATACCCTTAAATCCAATTCCTAAAGCATAAAACTTGAAACCATAAACCCTAAACCCGTAGCCCATAGCCTTGCACCATAAACTCTAAACCTTAAATCCCTAAACCAAAAACCCTAAACCCTAAACCGTAAGCCCTAAAACCTAAACCCAGAACCCTAAACTCTTAACCCTGATCCCTAAACCCTAAACCCTAAACCCTAAACCATAAACCTCATAAAGCGTAAATTTTAAACCATGAGAACTAAACCCAAAAAGACAAACCCAAAACCCTAAACCCTCAAGGCTAAACCCTAAACCCTAAAACTAAAACCCTTAGCCCTAAACCCTAAACCCTAAACCCTAAACACTAAACCCTAAACCCTAAGTTCTAATACCTAAAGCATAAACCCTGAAACCATAAACCGTAAACCCATAGCCCTAAACCCTAAACCCTAAACCCTAAATCTTAAACCATGAGACCTAAAATGTGACCCCTAAACCCTAAACTTAAAACCCAAAACCCAAAACCGTAAACATTGAAAGATAAACCCTAAATCCTAAAATTTAAACCCTTAGCCCTAAACCTCAAACACTGAACACTAAACAATGAACCCTAAACTCTAAACCCTTAAATCCAATTCCTAAAGCATAAAACTTGAAACCATAAACCTGTAGCCCGTAGCCCTAAAACCTAATCACTATACACTAAACACTAATCCCTAAACCCTAAACCCAAAACCTAAACCCTATAAGCCCTAAAAACTAAATCCAAAACCCTAAACTCTAAACCATGATCCCTAAATTCTAAACCTTAAACCCTATACCCTAAACAATAAAGCCCATAAATCCTAAAGCCTAAACCCTAAACCATTAGTCCTAAACATAAAACCCAACACCCAAATCCACAAACCATAAACCCTATACTCTTATTCCTAACCCCTAAACCTTGAGCCCTAAAACATAAACCCTAAACCCTAAACCCTAAACCATAAACCCTGAACTCTAAATCGTTAGCCTTAAAATCTAAATGCTAAACCCTAAACCCTAAACTATAAACCATAAACCATAAAATCTGAGAAGTAAACCCTAAACACTTTTCCTTAAACAATAAAACCTAAACCCCTAGCTCTAAACCCTAAACCCTAAAGCCTAAACACTAAAATACAAAACCTAAACACTAAACCCTAAACTCTAAACCTTACACCCCCTAAACTCCAAACCCTAAATAGTTAGACTTAAATTGTAAAACCTAAACCATAAACCCTAAGAACTAAACCATAAAAGCTAAACAAAAAAATCTAAACCATAAACCCATTAAACCCTAAATAGTAAAACCTTAGCCCTAAACCCCAAACAATAAACCATAAACCTTAAAACCCCTAAACCCTAAAGTTTGAGCAGTAAACACTAGACCCAAAATATAAAACCCTAAACTGTAAACCCCAAATCATAAATTCTGAGCCCTAAACCCTAAATCTTAAATCTTAAACCATGAGACCTAAAATGTGACTCCTAAACCCTAAACCCTAAACCCTAAACACTGAAAGATAAACCCTAAATCCTAAAATTAAAACCATTATCCCTAAACCTCAAACACTAAACCATGAACCCTAAACTCTAAACCCTTAAATCCAATTCCTAAAGCATAAAACCTGAAACCATAAACAATAAACGGTAGCCCATAGCCCTAAACCCTAAACACTAAATATAAACACTGATCCCTAAACCCAAAACCCTAAACCCTAAACCATAACACCTACAACCTAAATCGAAAACCCAAAACTCTAAACCATGATCCCTAAATTCTAAACCCTAAACCCTAAACCCTAAACCCTAAAATGTCATAAAACGTATAGTTTAAACCATAAACCCTAAAGCCTAAAACCTAAACCCTAAACCCTAAATAGTAAACCCTAAAACCTAAAACCTAACCCCTAAACCATAAACCCTAAACCCTGAACCCTAAACCCTAAACCCTAAAACATAAACCTCAAACCTTCTAAACTCCAAACCCTAAGCCCTTAGTCTTAAACCATAAACCTTAAACCTTGAGCCTTAAACCCTAAACCCTTAACCATAAGCCATAAACCCTAAACAATAAACCCTAAACCCTAAACCCTTAACTGTAAACTCTAAACCGTAATCACTAAACCATAAACCCTAAACCCTAATCCCTATGCCCTAAACCCTAAACCTTAAAACTTAAACCATAAAGTGTAAAACATAAACTCTAAACCCTAAAACCTAAATTGTTAACCTAATAAACCTTAAACCCTAAATTTAAACCCATTGAAACCTAAACTCTTAACCTTAAGCCCTAAAATGTAATACATGAGCCCTTAAACCTAAGTCCTGAACCCTATATAGTGATCCCTGACCCCTAAAGGCCTTAGTCTTAAAATATAAACCCTAAACCATGATCCCAAAACCCTAAATCCTAAAAGATAAACCTTAAACCTTTGAAACTCCAAACCCTAAGCCTTTAGTCTTAAACCATAAACCCTGAGCCCTAAACCCTAAACCCTAAACCCTAAACCCTAAACAGTAAACTCTAATTCCTAAATCATAAACCCTAAAACCATAAATCATAAACCCATAAACCTAAACCCTAAACTACTAGCCCTAAACCCTAAACCCTAAACCCTAAACCCTGAGTCCTAAACCCTAAACCCTGAGCCCTAAACCCTTAGCCATAAACCCTACACCATAAACCATAAACCCTAAACCCTTAACCCTAAACCGTAAACACTAAACCATAAAAACTAAACCATTAAAACATTAAGCCCTAAACCTAAACCCTAAACTCTAAACCCTAAAACCTAAAGCGTTAAATGTAATGAACCCTAAACCCTAAACCCTAAATTATAAACCCTAAACCCTAAGCCCTTAATTGTAAGCCCTAAACCATAAACTATAAAACCCTAAACCTAAATTCTAAACCCTAAACACTAAACCCTAAATCCCTAAACCCTAAACCCTAAACCCTAAACCCTAAACCCTAAACCATAAACCCTAAAACCATAAACTCTAAAATGTTAACCTTAAACCCTAAAAGTGTAAAGCCATAAACCCTAAACCATAAACCCTAAACCCTTAACACTAAACCCTTAACCCTAAACCTAAACCCTAAACCCTAAAATTTAAACACCAAACCCTAAGCCCTAAACCCTAAATAGTAAACCCTAAACACCTAAACCCTAAAATCTTAGCCCTAAACCCTAAACCCTGAACACTAAACACTAAATCCAAAACCCTAAAACCATATCCATAAATCCTAAACCCTAAAGCCCTAATGCTTAAATCCTATTACTTAAACAAATGAGCCCTAAACCCTAAACCCTTAGCCCTAAATCCTAAACATTAAATAGTAAATTGTAACCCCTTAGCCCTAAACCCTAATCCCTAAACCCTGATCCCTCAACCCAATGCTTTAAACCCTTAGCCATCAACCATAAACCTTAAACCCTAAAGCCTTAAATCTAAACCCTAAACCCTAAAACCTAAACAATAAACCTTAAACCTAAAGATCCCTAAACCCTAAACATTTAGCCTTTAAACCCTAAACCTAAACCCTAAACCATAAACAGTAAACCTATGAGCCCTTAATCCTAAACCATGAGTTATAAACCCTAAACCCTAAACCCTAAACCCAAATCCCTAAACATTAAACTGTAAACCTTGAGCCCTAAACCCTAAATGTTAAACCCTAAACTCTAAACCGTGAACACCTTAAACCCTAAACCCTAATCCATAAACCCTAAATCATATTCCCTAAACCTCTAACCCTAAATATTAAACATAAAAACCTAAACCCTGAGCCCTAAACCCTAAACACCTAGCCCTAATCTCTAAATCGTAAACCCTAAAGACTAAACTCTAAACCCTAGAAAATAAACCCTTATCCCTAAACCCTAAAACCTAAAAAATAATTCCTAAACCATGATCCCTAAACCCTAAACCATAAACCCTGAGCGCTAAACCCTAAACCATAAATTCTAAGATCTAAACTCTAAAGCCCCTAAACCCTAGCCCTAAACACTAAACCATAAACCATAAACCCTAAACATTTAGCCCTGAACCCTAAACCCTAAACCCTAAACACTGAGCCCTAAACCCTAAACCTACCTAAACCCTAAACCATTGCTAAATTCTAAACAAAAACCATAAACCCTAAAACTCTAAACCCTAAAACCCTAAACCCTAAATAATGAGTCAAAAACCCCCAAACCCTGAGCCGTAAAACCCTAGCTCTAAACCTGAAATCCTAGATCGTAAGACCTAAAGCATAAAACCTGAAACCATAAACCCTAAACCCATAGCACGTATCCCTAAACCCCAAACAGATAGGCATAAACCCTAAACCCTAAAGCATAAGGCTTGAATCCTAAACCTTGAGCCCTAAAACCTAAACACTAAACCCTAACCGATAAGCCTTAAGGCCTAAACCCTAAACATTTTGATTTAAACCCTAAACCCAAAATTCATAACCCTAAACCCAAAAGCTAAACACTAAACCCTAAACGCTAAACACTGATCCCTAAACCCTAAATCCCAAAACCCAAAACTGTAAGCCCTAAAACTTGACCAAAAACCCTAAACCATAAATCCTAAAATTGCTAAACCCTGATCCCTACACCCTAAACCTTAAACCCTAAACCATAAATCCTAAAATTGCTAAACCCTAAACCCTAAATCCTTAGTCCTAACCCTAAACGTAAAACCATAAACCTTTAGTCTTAAACCCTAAACCGTAAAGCCTAAACCGTAAATCCCATAAAGCCTAAAACATAAACCTTAAACCATTAGCCCTAAATAATAAACCCAACACCCAAATCCCTAAACCATAAACTTTATACCCTTATCACTAACCCCTAAACCTTGACCCCTAAAACCTAAACCCTAAACCTTAAACCCTAAACCATAAACCATAAACCATGAACTCTAAATCGTTAGCCATAAAATCTAAATGCTAAACCCTAAACCTTGAAATCTAAACCCTAAACAAACTCTAAACCCTAAGATCTAAACCCTAAACCCTAAAACCTAAACCCTAAACCCTAAACTCTTATCCCTAAACCCTAAACCCTAAACTATAAACCATAAACCATAAACTCATAGCCATAAACCCTAAACCATTTTGCTTAAACACTATACCCTAGACCCCTAGCTCTAAACCATAAATAATAAGCCGTTAACCCTAAAATGTAAACCCTAAACCCTTAGCCCTAAAGCTTAAACATTGAGCCGTAAACCATAAACCTTGAGCACTAAATCCTAAAACCTAAGCCCTAAACCCTATACCTTAAACCTTAAACAATAAACTGTAAAAGCTAAACCCTAAACCCTAAAACCTAAACCGTAAACCTAATAAAACCTAAACCCTAAATTGTAAACCCACTAAAACATAAACCCTTAATCTTAAGCCCTAAACCGTAAAACATGAGCCCTTAAACCTAAGTCCTAAACCCTATACCTTGATCCATGATCCCTAAACCCTCAACCCTAAACCATTAGCCCTAAACAATAAACTCTAAAACTTTAACCTTAAACCCTTAGCGTAAAACCTTAAACCTTAAACTGTGAGCCATAAACCCTAAACCCTAAACACTAAACCCTAAACCCTAAACCCTCAAAGCTAAACCCTAAATCCTAAAATTGAAACCCTTAGCCCTATACACTAAACCCTAAACCCCAAACCCTAAACCCGAATTCCTAATCCATAAACCCTAAACCCTAAACCTAAACCTAACCCTAAACAATGTGTCTTAAACCCTAAACCCTAAAGAGTAAACACTAAAATATAAAACCTAAACACTAAACCCTAAACATAGAACCCTAAATCCTAAACATTAAACCCTAAACCCTAAACACTTAGACTTAAACCGTAAACCGTAAACCCTAAATGATAAACCCTAAGAACTAAACCATAAAAGCTAAACCATAAAACTTAAACTGTAAACCCATTAAACCCTAAATAGTAAAACCTAAGCCCTAAACCCCAAACACTAAAAGATAAACCTTAAACCCCCTAAACCCTGAACCCTTGAGCCCTAAACACTGAACCCTAAATATATAACCCTAAAATGTAAACCCCAAATCCTAAACCCTGAGCCCTAAACCCTAAACCCTAAATCTTAAACCATGAGACCTAAAATGTAACCCCTAAACCCTAAACTCTAAACCCAAAACCCAAAACCCTAAACACTGAAAGATAAACCCTAAATCCTAAAATTTAAACCCTTAGCCCTAAACCTCAAACACTAAACACTAAACCATGAACCCTAAACACTAAACCCTTAAATCCAATTCCTAAAGCATAAAACCTGAAACCATAAACCCTAAACCATGTAGCCCTTAGCCTTGAACCCTAAACACTAAACACCTAAACACTGATCCCTAAACCCAAAACCCTAAACCCTCGTAAGCCCTAAAACCTAAACCTAAAACCCTAAAATCTAAACCCTGATCCCTAAACCCTAAACCTTAAACCCTAAACCCTAAACCATAAACCTCATAAAGCGTAAAACGTAAACCCTAAACAATTAGTCCTAAATACTAAACCCAACACCCAAATCCCTAAACCATAAACCCTATACCCTTATCCCTAACCCCTAAACCTTGAGCCCTAAAACCTAAACCCTAAACCATAAACCATAAACCCTGAACTCTAAATTGTTAGCCCTAAAATCTAAATGCTAAACCCTAAAAAAAATCTAAACCCTAAGATCTAAACCCTAAACCCTAAACCCTAAAAACTAAACTATTAGCCCTATACCCTAAACCATTCTGAGTAGTAAACGCTAAACCCTTTTCCTTAAACACTAAAACCTAAAGCCCTAGCTCGAAACCCTAAACAATAAGCCATTAATCATAAAACATAAACCCTAAATCCTTAGCCCTAAAGCCTAAACACTGAGCTCTAAACCGTAAACACTAAACCACTAAACCCTAAACCATAAAGCCTAAACCATAAACCCATTAAACCTTAAATCATAAAAAATTAGCCCAAAACCGCAAACCCTAAACCATTAACACCCTAAACCCTAAAACCTAAACCCTTAGCCCTAAATCCTAAACCCTAAACACAAAACCCTAAGTTGTAAACCTCAAATCCTAAAAGCTAAAGCCTTAAACCTTAATCCCTAAACCATAAACCATGAGCCCTAAACCCTATGTCCCTAAACCCTAAACCTTGATCCCTCAAAGATGAACCCTAAAACCTAAACCTTAAACCCTAAACCCTAAGCCCTTAAAGCATAAACCCTAAACCCTAAACAATAAAACCAAAGCCCTAAACCATAAACCCCCAACCCTAAACCCTAAACCTTAAACCCTAACCTTAAATCCCTAAAACCCTAAACCCTAAACACTAACCCTAAGCTGCTAAAGCCCTAGTTAAACCACCTTTAAACCCTAAACCCTAAACCCTAAACAGTAAACCCCTTAAACCCTAAACCCTAAACCCTGATCCCTGAACGCTAAACCATGAACCCTAAACCCTAAACCCTAAACCCATATCACATAAACCCTAAACCCTAAACTTTGAACCCTAAACGGTAAATCCTAAACCCGATTAAAACCCTAAATGAGCCCTAAACCTTAAACCCTAAACCTTAACCATTAAACAATAAACCATAACCTCTTATCCCTAAAACCGTAAACCCTAAACCCTAAACCCTAAAACCTTAGCCCTAAACTCCGAACCTAAACCCTAAACCATAAACCCTAAACACTGAGCCATAAACAACAAACCCTAAACCATAAATCCCTAAACTATAAACCCTCCCTAAACCCTGAACCCTAAACCCTAAACCCTAAAAATAAACCATAAAACCTAAATGTGACCCCTAAACCATTAACCCTAAACTAAAATCCTAAATTCTTAAACCCTAAACCCTAAATTATAAGCCCTATAACCCTAAACCTAAACCCTAAACCATAATCCCTAAACCCTAAACCTAAACCCTTAAATCCAATTCCTAAAGCATAAAACCTAAAACCCTTAAACCCTAAACCCTAATACCCTAAACCCCAAACCCTTAGCCCTAAACCCTAAACCCTAAACCATAAAAACCTAAACCTTGAGCCCTAAACCTAAACACTAAACCCTAACCGATAAGACTTAAGGCCTAAACCCTAAACACTTTGATTTAAACCCTAAATAAAAAATTCATAACCCTAAACCCTAAACCCTAAACTCATAAACCCTAAACCCTAAATCCCTAAACCCTAAACCTTAAACCCCTAAAGACTACCCTTAATCTAAACCCTAAACACTAAAACATAAATCCTTAAACCTAAATCCTAAACCCTAAACCTTAAACCTGATCCCTAAACTTATAAACCCTAAACCCTTAGCCCTAAACAATAAACTCTAAAAAACCTAAACCCTAAGCCCTAAACCCTAAACCCATAAACCCTAAACCATAAAGCCTAAACCCTAAACCCTAAACCCTCAAAGCTAATCCCTAAACCATAAAACCTAAACCCTCAACCCTAAACACTAAACCCTAAACCCTTAACAAAACCCTAAACCCTAAACCCTAAACCATAAACCCTAAACTTATTAAACCCTAAACCCTAACCCTTAACCCCCTAAACCCTAAACCCTAAACCCTAAAGAGTAAACACTAAAATGAATAAAACCTAAACCCTAAACCCTAAACCATAAACCCTAAACCCTAAACATTAAACCCCCTAAACCCTAAATCCTAAACACTGACCCTTAAACCCTAAACCCTAAACCCTAAACACATTAAACCCTAAACCCAAAAATATAAACCCAAAACCCTAAACCCTAAATCCTAAACCCTAAACCCTAAAATTAAAACCCTTAGCCCTAAACCCTAAAACCTAAAAGATAAACCTTAAACCCTAAACCCTAACCCTCGACCTAAACATTAAACCCTTAGGAATAAAACCATAAACCGTAAACCCCAAATCCTAAACCCTAAGCCCTAAACAATAAACACTAAATCTTAAACCATGAGACCTAAAATGTGACCCCTAAACCCAAGACTCTAAACCCAAAACCCTAAATGCTAAACACTGAAAGATAAACCCTAAATCCTAAAATTTAAACACTTAGCCCTAAACCTCAAACACTAAACACTAAACCATGAACCCTAAAAACTAAATCCTTAAATACAATTCCTAAAGCATGAAACTTGAAACCATAAACCTTAAACCCGTAGCCCGTAGCCTTGAACCCTAAACACTAAACACTAAACACTAATACCTAAACCCAAAACCCTCATCCTAACAACCGTAAGCCCTAGATCCCAAGGTTGAGAGACACTACACTCTGGAAAACCAAGATCCCTAACATTCTAAACCTTAAATCTTTTAGGTTGAAGTTCTGAATAAAGCTGAATTTTTGACAGTGTGATTTGAATTTATAGGTTATTGATTGTAAGGTGTGAAAATGTAACTAGCAACAGCACCTGACAGCCTGCTCTGGACTACAAAAGCTTTATATAAAAGGTATCTTTCCGTATGGAAAAACTTTATACACACACACACACACACACACACACACACACACACACACACACACACACACACACACACACACACACACATATTTGAGTTGTCTGCATTCAAACTTCAAAGCTCTAATTTAAGACCTATAAAATAAGGTCATGACATTTTCATTGGACCCATAGTAAGTAAATGAAAGGAGACAACCATTTATGACAAAAGAAAACAAAACATTTTATACATGTAGTCTTTGTTGGTCATGGCAGATGCTGTCGCAACTGAAACCATGTGCAGAGGGGGCTTGTTATTAAACTGGTTACCAGAAACACCACCAACACCAGTGGCACTTCCATTAATGGACATACATCCACCTCCACTACCACAGCTAGGGAAAGCCTTTATTCCCACTGAAGAGTTTGTAACATGGTTATTTAAAAATGGAGGATGCAAGTTTGTAAAACTAGTAGTACATAATGTATAATTACAATGGCATCAACAATTTTGCACACATAAGTGCATTACTTCATACACAGATCTGATCATCAATGATTTTGTGTTACATGACACATAATGTAAGTTAAAGGTTAGGCCAGGTCCAAATGGCACTGATTTCACATTTTGAATAGAATGTAAATTTGTGCAATATTATATTGCATATCATATCTCAAACAACATCACATGGAATATCTGTAGGCATAACAATGGCACCCAAATGTTGAATGCAAGAACCCCAAAAAAAAAAACTTGTTGGTGGGATGGCGAGGAGCAGAAAAAAACTGAAAAACCATTCAATTCACTGACACTTTTCTAAATAAGCATAAGCAGGTTTGAAGGCACTGGTACTCCAGCAGCTATCATATATTTGAAAGTGTTCAAGCTTTTTCATTGTGATTGTGTGAAGCAAAACTGTGATCCCTGTACAATACCACCATAACTAACCATCCCCATACCCATATTTTTCACACTTTCTCCTTGTCCCATTGACAATGTAAATCCTCCTCTTCACTCATACACACACAACACAACATTATTCTTTCATGTCATGCCATTGATGGTAGTAAATGTTAGCTCATACCTCACACAAATGCTTATTAGAAGTGCGCATCGATTCAACATGGTAATTTGTAATTGTAAACATGTCTTAAAAACTCATGTTTATGTCACGTATTTAATGAAAAGGAGTAGTAACTTTTGGTAGTTTTTCAAAAACCATACGGTAAGCGTCTTGGAGTTGGCCTAGGTAGGCCGAGGTGTTAGTGATAGGACTGCTTCAGGAGCCTGTACGAATCGCTCTCTCAGATGCCCTATCTGACTATATGGACCAGCAAAAATAACCCTACCCGCATCTTGAGACAACAGAGATGGGGGGGGCAATCAACATATGATCTTACGAATCTAGGGGGCGATACTTTATGTGATCATTCCTTATGTACTACCATCGTTTTATATGTACACACGCAATAAATAGCTGATCCTAATTACTCTATAGAAGACAGACACCATATAGAGTGAATACCTTAATAGTTAGGGGTGACATCTGGGTCATGTCAGGGCCCTTTTCTATGTAGATGGATAAAAATGGGCCTGAATATCCCAGTAGCTTATACTCTATGGCATGCTATTCATAGATGGTAGACTCAGCAACATGATATAGAGAGGGCCCCAACATCAGATATTGAGAGGGTAGAACCAATAACTAAAAAATGGTTTGATGTGGTGCACACACATTGTATTAATAACACAGTCTAAAATCTATTATTATTATCTATTATCTATTACTTGTGAATATAACTTAACATGATTATCTATTAAGATCCTAATAATGATTATTAGGGCATCCCTATAGATCTATATGGGGTAGCCCTCTCTCTGGTAGATCGATAGTAGTTACTGGGGTCAGGATAGCCACCTATTTTAGGCGATCATACCTTTCCTATCTATCAGCATCCGCTCAAGAGACTCTCATATGTTTAGTATATGTGCCCCCTAGATATCTATATGGTCATCAATACATATATACAACAAATCATCTACGGAGTTCCTCGTTCTATCTAGTTTAGTGCAACCATGTATATGTAGATAGGGGGCCTAGTTGAGTTAGTAAATCATATCTTACCTCGATCAATCGAGTACCCCAGCATAAAGAAAAAATAGAGAGGTGGCTCAACTACGTCCTCTATCTCCATATGGCCTGAGCATCTCAGGCTAGGTCTAGGGTTAGTGCCTGACCCCTCTTTCCAGATCGGCCCATATACGAGATACTAGTTTAGAGAGTGGGGGCATAATATAGAGAGTGGGGGGGGGCTACTCTCTATTCGATATCAGTCAACACCCTATCCCCCAAATGGATAGTTAAGGGGGTTGTGAGGTCTATATGGGGAGATCCAAGTTGTAGCGAACCTCAATTCAATTCATATTGGTCGTTATGGTGTTTTGTTCGAACGTGTTTGGACCCCAATCTATATATGGTTGGTCTGATTGATATCTGTATTCTATATGATATGCCCTAGCCCTGTATATTGATCTAGCAAACATAACATTATGTACAAACATTACAGACATTGCAAACATTGCAAAGCTAAGCAATGTTTGTCAAACAATGTTTGCGTTTGTCAAACAATGTTTGTGTTTGCCAATTCTCTCTATAGGGGGGCCACCAGATCCCCCCACCCCGAACTAGAGATTTAGATAGGAGGATAGGGCTCCATAGAAGATAAGGATATAATAAAGAGGGGCTCGAGAGCCGAGATAAGATAGAATAGAGAGGGGGTGGAGGGGGATGGATGGGGTTGGCATATTGGGAGATGGGCCAAACCCATATTGGTTGTGGCACTAGCTATTGGTTTAGTTTCAGATAGAAGAGATAGGAAAACTAGATGGGTTGATATTACATACATAATATCATTGCATTGGTGAGGGAGACTGACCCGACCCAACCCGACCCGACCTGACCTATTTGCCTGGCCTGGCCTGCCGGTTTGATATTATCTATCAAACCACTCACAAATATATAGATAGGGGCGTCAATAGAATAGTTGGCCCCTATCTATATGATTTAAGTTTGGAATGATCCCAGATTAGATCTATATGGTCACTCGATACCATCTCGGTTAGGTTGGGAAGGGCCCCTATCTATATATAGGGTGCGTCGTATTAATAGATCTATCTGGGCCTATATCTATCTAAGTGGGATCAGCTAGATCGGCTGATGGTAGAGTAGAAAATAGAGGGTAGGTGAAGATAGATATATAGGGGCAGGGAGAGAAGGAAGGAGGGCGGGGGCCACCCCCACCTTAAACTATCTTATCTTATCATATCTATATGGTGAGGGTGTCCCTACCTCTGGGCCGGCGCCGGGGGAAATAACCGAATGGGCGGGTGGTGTGCGGGGGGCGGCCCCCTATCTCTCTATGTGGATGAAGGGCTCGGGAGCCCGCCCCTCTCTCTCTATAGAGCAATGAGGATAGAATAGAAAGTGGCACGTGTGCCCCGCCCCTACCCTTTATATCCCCTCTCTAGAGAAGGGGGGCCCTATAGATCTTATATCTATTCGAGCCTCCCCGACGGCCTACTAGATATAGCTGGGCTGGGCCCTATATCCCTAGTTCGGGGGGCCAACGGGAGAGGATTCTATTATAATATAGAAGATTCTAGAAGATTCTAGAATACATAGGGGGTTTTAGTCATAGTTCTATGCTCCCTCTATATAGATAGATATAGATAGATATCTATATCTATCTATCTAGTTATCTATCTATATCCATATGGTGACATCCTACGCTGGTTCAAGAATCACCCCCAGAGAACTAAGATAAGATAGTTCAGGGCCCTAGATTCTCTAAATGAATTCGAGGAGGTCGAGGGCCTTTCGACGTAGGAGGGGAGAGGGTCCTCGGCCCCCTATAGAGATATATAGATGGGGAGAAGAGGACGAGCCCCCCTCTAGACTCTATATATGGGTTAGATAGGCCCTCGACCAACAGGAGAGGCGATGAAAGGTCATTGGTTAATCACTCGGCCCCCTATATATATAGATATGGGGCCGAGGAGAGGGCGGCTATATATCTAGTTGGCACCCCCCCGCTCCTAGTTCAGATTAGAGATATGGCGACGGCCTACTATACTATACTATACTATACTATACTATACTATACTATACTATACTATACTATATTATACTATATAAAGTTGGGAGAGGAGGCTCGGGGTTACCCTACCCTATCTATATATGCGGGCCCTTGAAATTTCTAGTCTAGGGGCTATAGGCCACAAAGGGAGATCAGATGGAAATAACACTGGTAGTTGTCCAGTTGTACCCAAATGATAATATTCCAGAGGGAAATGTGCCTAAAATCAAATATTTCAAGTCAGCTTCCGTGGAAAATTCAGAGTTCCTTTTCGATGTTGTGATCACATAAGGACATAGACTCTAAAGCTCAATAGCTGAGTACATAGCGATTAGATCATAAGCTGAGATCATAAAGAGCATACTGCTAGTAGGAAGTGGGATTGACACAATAAATTCAGAAGCAATGAACCTATCTTGTTCAAAATAATCAAAGCACATCAGGATGGTACTAGCCGTACTTAATAGAAGAAATATTTGGCGGTAATATGTAAAATCTTCTTTCCTAAAGAAATTATTCTAGAAGAAATGGGTGATAGTTAGGAGAGGTGTACCAGCTGCGAGCAAAAGTATGGTGATCACAACACTGGGTAATCCAAGCCAACCCACATTACTTGCTAACGATAGATAATCGTATTTCTCGGAGGTACTAAATACAACTCCATGAATGGGCGAAATGAAAGTTGCGTTAATGGGAAAGATCTTTAGGAAAACTATCGGAAAATGATTGAACATGTGAAGGAAGGTCAGGGATTCAGAGGAATTCTTATTTCATCTCCTGATCAGTTGTTACGGTGCAACACTACCACTACACTAAGTTACTGAACTGAAGCATTACTGAACTGAAGTAAGAAAAGTAGTGGGGAAGGAAGGGGCATTGGACCCCACTTTCTTGCAGTGTCTTCTCACATTCCGCAAGCACATCTACTACATAACTTATGCTACTACATATGCTACTACATATGCCACTAAATATGCTCTTTATTGAATGACATGCAGTGGAGAGGTGGATGCTACCTGGCCTGGCCTGTAATTAATGGGTATGGGCATGGGCATGGGCTTTCCGGTTTCCCAGTTCGTCCATTCTTGTCTTGAAGCACGGACTCCTTTCTCCTAAGGAGTCTACGCTTAAGTCTGGGCTTCAAGTTTGAATAACGTAGTACCATTAGTAAGCGGGTATCACGATCTATAGAGAGGGGGCCCGCCTCCACCATCTCAAGAAGTTTCTCATCAGTTCCCGCTCCAATCTGACATGAATAACGAAACTCGATTGATCTCTCCGAACACAACCACCTAACCCACAGGATCAACTCGAGGGGCCGAGGGCCCTGTGTCGTCGAACCCCTATCGAGAGTTCAGGGTTGAGCCCAAGGCACTCTCCTGACGAAGGTCAGTCATTTATGCGCCCCTATCTATCTAGATATAGGCGCCCGCCTCCCCTATAGATCTTTGGGGGTGGGGTTGGGGCCACGGGGAAACTAAGCTAGATAGAGTTGGCACTCCCTCGCCTTATCAGGACCCCTATAGATCTCTATAGGCTCCCATCCACCCTGGGCCCATATAGTTCTATAGAGAGGGGAGGGGGGGTTGGGGCCCTATCTAGATATGGGTATGCGCTCGACCCCCTCTCTCTATATGGCGGATAGTGGGGGCCATATGTATAGGGGTCATTGATTGATTTTCGAGGTCATTTAGAAAGGTCGAGGAGGGGGAGGCCCCATATAGAGAGAGGGGGGCCCCTATATCTATATGGGCCAATGGGAGATAGCTGGATTCTCCCATATCGTCATAGGGGGACTGCCCGCCTAGATCCCAGGTCTCTCTAGATTGGAGATTGGATGGGGTTGGGGGGCCAAGTAGAGGGAGGGTCCCTGTCTCTCTCTATATGGTGATAGCCATACCATAGAGTTCTCTAGGGGGAGGAACCCTAGGCCAACGGGAGAGCCCTCCATAGATAGGGAGATAGGGGGCCTCGATCTCTTGATTCGATCGAGTGCCTAAACTAGATATATATAGTCTAGGTGCCAAAGAGAAAGGGGGGGGGGCGGGGCTAGGGCATTTTTGCTCGCTCTTGGCCCCCTCTAGATATATGGCCCATATCTCTATCTATAGGGGGCCCGAGGGATGCGCCAGCCGACGGCGGAGCCAACTGGAATATTCGAACCATTGAACCCAGTGATTGATTGATTGATGGACCATACTATATACGTAACATGAGTAGAGTATAATTAACATGAGTCAGTCCGATGGATGGATGACTATCGACTATCTAGAGTTGTAGTTAGTGGTGCAGTCCATACCATAATAGGAGTGGCTTCTGTTTGATTGATGGATGAGTGACAATTGATTGATGATCTATATACGTAACATGAATGGCCCGGTCAAGTTGTTTGACTAACTTCATGGCATTCGCCACAACCCCAGCACAACGACCTCACCGAGCCGATGAGGTGGATCAATTGTTGAAAAGTCACTGGCCTGAAAACTTACTAAACAACATTTCTCAAGGTTTGTTCTATTGGAAACTATAGAACTATATGGGTTGATGGTCATAATCCCATTCTCATTTCATCATGTTGTGTGGGAAGTTAACCCATCGAACCAGAACCTTGTGTAGTGGCATCTGAGGCATTGGACATTGGATTGTATACCGCTCAGAAGATGAATCAGTCGAGGAGCTAGATTGGTCCACTTCTGACATCTGCCCCTAGCGAAATAGAACTACAACAGCATGTGGGGATGAAACCCATATGGAAGGCGAAGGCCCGTACGGAGAAGTGGGGAACCCAGACATCTAGCATATCGGTGTGGAAATCATGTGTCAAATCCTGTTACGTATTATTCAGATAGAGAGAAGCTTCACCCTATAGCTGCCCTATAGCCCTCTATATTACGTCCCGGGGAGCATAACCATATATCTATATAGGGTGTCGACTATCGACTATCTATGTATAGCTGCCCCCAGATAGATGAGATCTATTCTATCGCCCCCCCACCCAGCCCAAACTATCTTATCCTATAGTTCTAGTTATAGATAGGGGCGGTATAGTTCTAGTTATAGATAGGGGCGGTTGTATCACGTAGAGAATAGATGGATCTAGATGGATGTGTACCGATCTAGCCATCGGGTCATCTATTCTATTCCATTCTATTCACTATAGCCGGCCTAGAGAAATAAAGGGCAGGGCCCCCCTAGATCCTATAGTTCGCGATGGGGGCACCATATATTGTATATAGGGTGCCGAGTAAGCCCATCTAGACTATATAGAGCCCTACCCTATCGGAGGCCCGAGTTCCAACTCTAACTCTAGATTATTGAGTGGCCCATCACCGCCTCTCTATCTATATGGCAATGATAGGGGCCCTTTAAATTTATAGGGGCCCTGGTAATCCCATATAGAGAGTATAGTGGGGGGTGGGGAATGATTGATATACTCACTCGACGAATGGATACAGAAGCTACCCTCCCCCTCGATCTATCACCCTGGAGCCGACTAGACACCAGCTCAGTCAGATGAGATTAGCCATATCTAGAGTGTGGGGCTCCTCCTCAATTCCCCTCTAGACTCTATAGGGCCCGATTAGATTATCTCTCGAATCATCAAAGTACACGAGCATTGCATTGATGAGTAGAGGAAGCGCCCATCTCTCTACCCATCTATCTAGATGCCTATACATATAGATAGGGGATGGTAGAGAACCATTGAACCGCCTAGGCCTAGAATTTCTCTACCGGGGCACCGCAACATTTCTATCTCTATAGGGTCGGGCCAGTCTAGATGGGGTGGGGGTTGGTTCCAAAGCGTCTGAAGCGGTGTGGTGATTCAATGGGTTTATTCTGGTGATTCAATCAGAGCTCATTCCGGCGGCCCCATATCGTCATAGGGAGATAGGGCCATCAAAGTGTTCACGGGCCAATATCTAGATTTTGGGGTGGGGGGTTTTAGTTTTCTTAGTGGACCACGAGCTATGGGGTCGATTCCCCCCCCTCTAGATAGAGAATTTTAGATAGGGCCCCCCCTCTATATATAGATATATATAGAACTGGGAGTTCAGGGCCCCAGGGGTCGCCATATATCAAATCTAATCTAATCTAATCTAAACTAGGATGGGGGGTTGGGGTCTCTCGTTTAGTCTCTAGAATAGAGAGGTGGGTCGCCAATGATATAGCTAGAGGGGACCTCTATCTAGATTAGATTATGGGGGGATGGATATCTAGCTAATTGGGGGCGGGGCGCCGGTGCCTATCCAATAGCTATATATTGGGGAGGGGGGGACGGTCGGGACGAGAGGGGAGGCCCCCCCCATCTAGAGAGAAGAGGGCACACGGGCGAGATGGTCAGACATCTATAGAGTAGAGGGGGACATGACCCGCTTGATTGTTGGGCTTTAAATCCAATTCGTAAAGCATCAAACCTGAAACCATAAACCCTAAACCCATAGCCCGTAGCCCTAAAACCTAAACACTATACAATAAAACACTAATCCCTATACCTAAAACCCTAAACCCTAAACCGTAAGCCCTACAAACTAAATCCAAAACCTTAAACTCTAAACCACGATCCCTAAATTCTAAACCTTAAACCTTATACCTTAAACAATAAAGCCCATAAAGCCTAAAACCTAAACACTAAACCCAACACCCAAATCCACAAACCATAAACCCTATACTATTATCCCTAACCCCTAAACCTTGATTTCTAAAACATAAACCATAAACCCTAAACAATAAACCATAAACCCTGAACTCTAAATCGTTAGCCTTAAAATCTAAATGCTAAACCCTAAACCCTAAACCCTAAACCCTAAAGCCTAAAAACTAAGATATAAAACCTAAACACTAAACCCTAAACACTGAACCCTAAACTCTAAACCTTATACCCCCTAAACTTCAAACCCTAAATAGTTAGACTTAAACTGTAAAACCTAAACCCTAAGAACCAAACCATAAAAAATAAACCATAAAACCTAAAGCATAAACCCATTAAACCCTTAAAAGTAAAACTTTAGCCCTAAACTCCAAACACTAAACCATAAACCTTAAACCCCCTAAAACAAAAACCCTAAACACTAAACTCTTAGCCCTAAACCCTAGACCATAAATCCTAAACTATTAACCATAAACCATAAAATATGAGAAGTAAACCCTAAACTCTTTTCCTTAAACACTAAAACCTAAACCCCTAGATCTAAACCCTAAACCCTAAAGCCTAAAGCCTAAACACTAAAATATAAAACATAAACACTAAGCCCTAGACACTAAATCCTAAACCTTAAACACTAAACCATAAAAACAAAACCATAAAATCTAAATCGTAAACCCATTAAACCCTAAATAGTAAAAACGTAGCCCCAAACCCCAAAAATTAAACCATAAACCTTAAAACCCCTAAACCCTAAAACCTAAACCCTGAGCACTAAACATTGAACTATAAATATAAAACCCTAAAATATAAAACCCTAAAATATAAACCCTAAATCCTAAACCCTAAGACCTAAACCCTAAACCCTAAATCTTAAACAATGAGACCTAAAATGTGACCGCTAAACCCTAAACTGTAAACCCAAAAACCAAAACCCTAAACGCTGAAAGATAAACCAGAAATCCTAAAATTTAAACCCTTAGCCCTAAACCTTAAACACTAAACACTAAACCATGAACGCTAAACTCTAATCCCTTAAATATAATTCTTAAAGCATAAAACCTGAAACCATAAACCATAAACCCGTAGCATGTAGCGTTGAACCCTAAACCCCTAGCCATAAACCCTAAACCCTAAACCTTGACCGCTAAACCCTAAACACTAAACCCTAACCCATAAGACTTAAGTCCTAAACCCTAAACCCTAAACCCTATACATTATGCTTTAAACCCTAAACCCTAAACCCTAAACATTATTCTTTAAACCCTAAACTAAAAATTTATAACCCTAAACCCTAAACACTAAACAAACTCTAAACCCTGAGATCTAAACCCTAAACCCTAAATGCTAAACTCTTAGTTATAAACCCTAAACCCTAAACCCTAAACTATAAACCATAAACCATAAACTCTGAGCCATAAACCCTAAACCCTTTTCCTTAAATACTAAACCCTAAACCCCTAGCTATAAAAAATAAACAATAAGCCCATAACCCTAACACATAAACCCTAAAAACTTAGCCCTAAAGCCTAAACATTGAGCCCTAAACCATAATCCTTGAGCACTAAACCCTAAACCCTAAACCCTAAACCATAAATCCTAAAACGTAAACCGTAAACCTTAAACCTTGATCATTAAACCCTAAAACCAAAACCCTAAATACTAAATCCCAAACCCTAAACCCTAAACCCTAAATCATAAACCCCCCAAACTCTGAACCCTAAACCCTTATCCCTAAAAACTGAACCCTAAACCCTTAGCCATAAACCCTAAAATATGAACCATAAACCATAAACTATGAGTCCTAAACACTAAACCCTTTTCCTTAATCACTAAACCGTAAACCCCTAGCTCTAAACCCTAAACAATAAGCCCTTAACCCTAAAACGTAAACCCTAAACCCTTATCCCTAAAGCCTAAACACTTAGCCCAAAACCCTAAACCTTGAGCACTAAACCCTAAACCCTTAGCCTTGAACCCTAAACCCTAAACCTTAAATATTAAGCTATAAACTATAAAACATAAACTCTAAACCCTAAAACCTAAACCGTAAATGTAATAAACCCTAAACCCTAAACCTTAAATTATAAACCCATTAAAGCTAAAACCCTTAACCGCAAGCCCTAAACCGTAAAATATGAGCCCTTAACCATAAATTCTAAACCCTATACCCTGATCCCTAAACCCTAATCCCTAAACCCTAAACCCTAAATCATAAACCCTAAACCCTAAACCATTAAACCTAAACAATAATCTCTAAAATTTTAACCTTAAACCCGTAGTGTAAAACCATAAACCTTAAACTGTGAGCCATAAAGCCTTAACCCTTAACACTAAACCCTAAAACCTAAAAGTTTAACACCAAACCCTAAACCCTAAACCCTAAATATTAAACTCCCTAAACACCAAACCCTGAAATCTTATCCCTAAACCCTAAACCTTGAACACTAAATGCTAAATCCAAAACCCTAAACCCATATCCATAAATCCTAAACCCTAATCTGTGAGCCCTGAACGCTAAATCCTATTACTTAAACAAATGAGCCCTAAACCCTAAAACCTTAGCCCTAAATCCTAAACATTAAATAGTAAACTGTAACCCCTTAGCCCTAAACCCTGATCCCTCAACCCAATGCTTTAAACCCTTAGCCATTAAACATAAACCCTAAACCCTAAAACCTTAAATCTAAACCCTAAACCCTAAAACCTAAACAATAAACCTTAAAACCTAAAGATCCTAAACCGTTTACCCTAAACATTTAGCCCTGAACCATAAACCCTAAACTATGAGCCCTTAACCC
Source organism: Taxus chinensis (assembly GCA_019776745.2). NCBI lineage: Eukaryota > Viridiplantae > Streptophyta > Pinopsida > Cupressales > Taxaceae > Taxus > Taxus chinensis. The sequence goes on from JAHRHJ020003425.1 coordinate 123,797, forward strand.
TAAACCATGAGCTATAAACCCTAAACCCTAAACCCAAATCCCTAAACCTTAAACCCTAAACCCTGAGCCCTAAACCCTAAATGCTAAACCCTAAAATCTTAACCGTGAACACCTTAAACCCTAAACCCTAATCCCTAAACCCTAAATCATATTCCCTAAACCTCTAACCCTAAATATTAAACAACAAAACCTAAACCTTGAGCCCTAAACCCTAAACACCTAGCCCTAAACTATAAACCGTAAACCCTAAAGATCAAACCCTAATTCATAGAAAATAAACCCTTAGCCCTAAACCTTAAACACTAAACAATAATTCCTAAACCATGATCCATAAACCCTAAACCCTAAACCCTGAGCCCTAAACCCTAAACCATAAATTCTAAGATCTAAACTCTAAAACCGAAACTCTACGCCCTAAACCCTAAACCATAAACTGTAAACCCTAAACATTTAGCCTTAAACCCTAAACCCTAAACCCTAAACACTAATCCCTAAACTCTAAACTATAAACCATATACCGTGACTGCTAAATGCTAAAACAAAAACATTAAACCCTAAAAATCTAAAACCTAAAACCCTAAACCCTAAATAATGAGTCAAAAACCCCCAAACCCTGTGCCCTAAAACCCTAGCTCCAAACCTGAAATCCTAGATCGTAAGACCTAAACCCTAAACCATAAATCCTTCACCATAAACCCTAAACATTAAAAACTAAACCATAAATAACCTAAACCATAAACACTAAACCCTTAGCCCTAAAAACTAAACCCTAAACCCTAAACCTTAAACCCTCAGCCCTAAACCCTCAACCAAATACCCTAAATCCTAAACACTAAACCATAAACTCTAATCCCTAAACGCTAATCCATAAACCTTAAAACCCATAAACCCTAAACCTTTACCCCTAAAACCTAAGCCCTGAGCATAAAACCATAAAGCCTAAAACCCTATACCTAAACCTTAAACCCTAAATAATAAAAAACACTAAACCCTTAGCCCTAAACCCTAAACCATGAGGCCTAAACCCTATGCCCTAAACAATAAATCATAAACCCTAAACCCTAAACCTTAAACCCTGATCCGTAAACCGTAAAACTGAAACCCTAAATACTAAACCCCAAATCCCAAACTAGAAATCCTCAACATTAATTCGTAAACCCCCCAAAATCTTAACCCTAAACCCTTATCTGTAAAATCTAAACCCTAAACCCTAAACCCTTAGCCATAAACCCTAAACTATAAACCATAAACCATAAACTCTAAGTCCTAAACCCTAAATCCTTTTCCTTAATAACTAAACCCAAAACCCCTAGCTCTAAACCCTAAACAATAAGTCCTTAACCCTAAAACGTAAACCCTAAACACTTATCCCTAAAACCTAAACACTGAGCAGTAAACCTTGAGCACTAAACCCTAAACATAAAACAATAAACTGTAAAACATAAACTATAAACACTAAAACCTAAACCGTAAACCTAATAAACCCTAAACCCGAAACCTTAAATTGTAAACCCATTAAAACCTAAACCCTTAACCATAAGCCCTAAACCATTAAATATGAGCCCTTAACCCTAAATTCTAAACCCTATACCCTGATCCCTAAATCCTAAACCCTAAACCCTAAACCCTAAATCATAAACCCTAATCCCTAGACCATTAACCCTAAACCATAAACTCTAAAATCTTAAACCTAAACACTAAACCCTAAACCATAAATTCTACGATCTAAACTCTAAAACTGAAACTCTACGCCCTAAACCCTAAACCCTAAACCATAAAACCTAAACATTTAGCCCTGAACCCTAAACCATAAACCCTAAACACTAATCCCTAAACTCTAAACTATAAACCATATACCGTGATTGCTAAATGCTAAAACAAAAACCATAAACCCTAAAACTCTAAACCCTAAAACCCTAAACCCTAAATAATGAGTCAAAAACCCCCAAACCCTGAGCCCTAAAACCCTAGCTCTAAACACGAAATCCTAGATCGTAAGACCTAAACCCTAAACATTAAAAACTAAACCATAAATAACCTAAACCATAAACACTACACCCTTAGCCCTAAAAACTAAACCATAAACCCTAATGCTTAAACCCTCAACCCTAAACCCTCAACCAAATACCCTAAATCCTAAACACTAAACCATAAACTCTAATCCCTAAACGCTAATCCATAAACCTTAAAACCCATAAACCCTAAATACTTAACACTTAATCCTTAACACTAAACCATAATTCCTAAATGTGTATCCCTAAATGTTGAAACTTAAACCCTAAACCTTTACCCCTAAAACCTAATCCCTGAGCATAAAACCATAAAGCCTAAAACCCTATCCCTAAACCTTAAACCCTAAATAATAAAAAACACTAAACCCTTAGCCCTAAACCCTATACCCTAAACAATAAATCCTAAACCATAAACCGTAAACCTTAAACCTTGATCCGTAAACCGTAAAACCGAAATGCTAAATACTAAACCCCAAACCCCAAACCACAAATCCTCAACCCTAAACCGTAAATCCCCCAAAATCTGAACCCTAAACCCTTATCCGTAAAATCTAAACCCTAAACCCAAAACCCTTAGCCATAAACCATAAACTATAAACAATAAAACATAAACTCTAAGTCCTAAACCCTAAATCCTTTTCCTTAATAACTAAACCCAAAACCCCTAGCTCTAAACCCTAAACAATAATTCCTTAACCCTAAAACATAAACCCTAAACAATTATCCTTAAAACCTAAACACTGAGCCCTAAACCTTGAGCACTAAACCCTAAATATAAAACAATAAACTGTAAAACATAAACTATAAACCCTAAAACCTAAACCATAAACCTAATAAACCCTAAACCATGAACCTTAAATTGTAAACCAATTAAAACCTAAACCCTTAACCATAAACCCTAAACAATTAAATATGAGCCCTTAACCCTAAATTCTAAACCCTATACCCTTATCCCTAAATCCTAAACCCCAAACCCTAAACCCTAAATCATAAACCCTAACCCCTAGACCATTAACCCTAAACCATAAACCCTAAACTCTTAAACTTAAACACTAAACCCCAAACCCTAAACCCTAAAACCTAAACAGTAAGCCCTAAAACCTAAACCCTAAGCCCTTATCTATAAACCCTAAACCCTATTCCCTAAACCCTAAACCCTAAACCATGTGTCCTAAACCCTAAACCCTAAACACTAAAATCTAAAACCTAAACACTAAACCCTAAACTATAAACACTAAACCCTAAACCTTAAACCCCATAAACTCCAAACCCTAAATGCTTAGACTTAAACCTTAAACCCTAAACCCTAAACCCTAACCCCTAAACACTAAACCATCAAAACTAAACCATAAAGCCTAAACCGTAAACCCAATAAACCCTAAACAGTAAAACTTTAGCCCTAAACTCCGAAAACTAAACCATAAACCTTAAAGCCCCTAAACCCTAAGCCCTAAACACTCAACCCTAAATATAAAACCCTAAAATATAAACCCTAAATCCTAAACCCTGAGCCCTAAACCTTAAACCCTAAATCTTAAACCATGAGACCTAAAATGTGACCCCTAAACCATAAACTCTAAACCCAAAACCCAAAACCCAAAATGCTAAAATATAAACCCTAAATCTAAAAATTTAAACCCTTATCCCTAAACCTCAAAATCTAAACACTAAACCATGAACCCTAAACTCTAAACCCTTAAATCCAATTCCTAAAGCATAAAACTTGAAATCATAAACCCTAAACCCATAGCCCATAGCCATGAACCCCAAACCCCTAGCCATAAACCCTAAACCCTAAACCATAAGGCCTGAATCCTAAACCTTGAGCCCTAAAACCTAAACACTAAACCCTAACCGATAAGCCTTAAGGCCTAAACCCTAAACATTTTGATTCAAACCCTAAACCCAAAATTCATAACCTTAAACGCTAAACATTGATCCCTAAACCCAAAACCCTAAACCGTAAGCCCTAAAACTTGACTGAAAACCCTAAACCATAAATCCTAAAATTGCTAAACCCTGATCCCTACACCCTAAACCTTAAACCCTAAACCATAAATCCTAAAATTGCTAAACCCTAAACCCTAAATCCTTAAACCCTAACCCTAAACTTAAAACCATAAACCTTTAGTCTTAAACCCTAAACCCTAAACCCCATAAAGCCTAAAACATAAACCCTAAAATGTTAGCCCTAAATACTAAACCCAACACCCAAATCCCTAAACCATAAACTTTATACCCTTATCACTAACCCCTAAACCTTGATCCCTAAAACCTAAACCCTAAACCTTAATACCTAAACCCTAAACCATAAACCATAAACCCTGAACTCTAAATCGTTAGCCATAAAATCTAAATGCTAAACCCTAAACCTTGAATTCTAAACCCTAAGATCTAAACCCTAAACCCTAAAAACTAAACCCTAAACCCTAAACTCTTATCCATAAACCCTAAACCCTAAACCCTATAAACCATAAACCATAAACTCAGAGCCATATACACTAAACCATAAACCTTAAACCTTCTAAACTATACCCTAAGACCCCTAGCTCTAAACCATAAATAATAAGCCGTTAACCCTAAACCATCAACCCTAAACCCTAAGCCCTAAAGCTTAAACATTGAGATGTAAACAATAAACCCTAAACAAGAGACACTAAATATTAAACCCTAAACCCTAAACCCTAATACCTTAAACCTTAAACACTTAAAACCTAAACCCTAAACCCTAAAACATAAACCTTAAACGTAAAATTATAAATCCTAAACCCTAAACCCTAAACCCTAAACCCACTAAAACATAAACCCTTAATTTTAAGCCCTAAACCGTAAAACATGAGCCCTTAAACCTAAGTCCTGAACCCTATACCTTGATCCATGATCCCTAAACCCTAAACCCTAAACCATTAGCCCTAAACCATAAACTCTAAAACTTTAACCTTAAACCCTTAGCGTAAAACCTTAAACCTTAAACTGTGAGCCATAAACCCTAAACCCTAAACACTAAACCCTAAACCCTCAAAGCTAAACCCTAAATCCTAAAATTGAAACCCTTAGCCCTATACACTTAACCCTAAACCCCAAACCCTAAACCCAAATCCCTAATCCATAAACCCTAAACCTTATTCCCTAAACCCTAAACCCTAAACCTAACACCCTAAACCCTAAACCCTAAACCCTAAAGAGTAAACACTAAAATATAAAACCTAAACACTAAACCCTAAACATTGAACCCTAAACCCTAAAAATTAAATCCCCTAAACTCAAAACCCTAAACACTTAGACTTAAACCTAAACTGTAAACCCTAAACGATAAACCCTAAACCCTAAACCCATAAAAGTCCTAAACCTAAAAACTTAAACCATAAACATTAATCCCTAAACCCAAAACCTTAAGCCCTAAACATATAAACACTAAAAGATAAACCTTAAAACCCTATACCCTAACCCTTGATCCCTAAACACTAAACACTAAACCCTAAACCCTAAACTTAAACCCCGAGCCCTTAAACCTAAACCCTAAACCTTAAACCATTAGACCTAAACATGTAAACCCTAAACCCTAAACACTAAACCCTAAACCCTAAACCCTAAACATTAAAATATAAACCCTAAATCCTAAAATTTAAACCCTTAGCCCTAAACCTCAAACACTAAACACTAAACCATGAACCCTAAACTCTAAACCCTTAAATCCAATTCCTAAAGCATAAAACCTGAAACCATAAACCCTAAACCCATAGCTGTAGCCTTAAAACCTAAACACTAAACACTAAACACTGATCCCTAAACCCAAAACCCTAAACCGTAAGCCCTAAAACCTAAACCCAAAACCCTAAACTCTAAACCCTGATCCCTAAACCCTAAACCTTAAACCCTAAACCCTAAACCCTAAACCTCATAAAGCGTAAAACCTAAACCCTAAACAATTAGTCCTAAATACTAAACCCAACACCCAAACCCCTAAACCATAAACCCTATACCCTTATCCCTAACCCCTAAACCTTGAGCCCTAAAACCTAAACCCTAAACCATAAACCCTAAACCATAAACCCTGAACTCTAAATTGTTAGCCCTAAAATCTAAATGCTAAACCCTAAACCCTAAACCCTAAACCCTAAGATCTAAACCCTAAACCCTAAACCCTAAAAACTAAACTATTAACCCTAACCCTAAACCATTTTGAGTTAGAAAACCCTAAACCCTTTTCCTAAAACCTAAACCCTAAACCCCTAAGCTCTAAACCCTAAACTAAATAAACCATAAAAGCCTTAACCAAAACCTAAACCCTAAAACCTAAACCACTAAGCCCTAAACCATAAACCTTGAGCACTAATCCCTAAACCATAAACCCTAAACCCTAAACCTTAAACCCTTAAGCCCTAAACCCTAAAATGTAAAACCTAAACCCTAAACCCTAAAACCTAAAATGTAAACCCTAATAAACCCTAAACCCTAAACCTAAATTATAATCCCTAAACACTAAACTAAACCATAAAACATGACCTAAACCCTATGTCCTGAACTCTATAAACCCTAAACCTTAAACCCTAAACCCTAAACCATAAATCATAAACGGTAAACCCTAAACCATTAGCCCTAAACAATAAACTCTAAAGCCTTAACCTTAAACCCCTAGCGTAAAACCCCTAAACCCTAAACCCTAAACCCTAAACCCACTAAGTTAAACACTATACCCTAAACCCTAAACCCTAAACCCTAAACTAATACCTAAATCATAAACCCTAAACTGTAAACCCATAAACCCTAAACCCTAAACCATAAAACTAAAACCTAAACCATAAAAACCCCTAAAACCCAAAACCTAAACCCTAAACATTGAAAGTAAACCTTAGCCATAAATTAAACCCTAAACCATGAACCCTAAACTCTAAACCCTTAAATAAATTCGTAAAGCATACTTGCCGTAGTCCGTAGCCCTAAACCTATAAAAACTATACACTAAACACTAAACCCATAAACCTAAATAAAACCCCCTAAACGAAGATCCCTAAACTCTAAACCTTAAACCCTATACCCTAAACAATGCCCATAAAGCATAAAACCTAAACCCTAAACATTGAAAGATAAATTGTAAAATTTAAACCCTATAAACCTCAAACATAAAAAAAACCTGAAAAACTCTATAAATCCCCTAAATGAAACCATAAACCCTAAGCCACTAAACCCTAAACCCTAAATAAGCCCTTAAACTCAATGATACCCCAATAAAATGCCTAAAACATAAACCCTAAACTATTAGTCCTAAACACTAAACCCAACCCTTAAACTCTAAACCCATAAACCCTAAACGATGAAAGATAAACCATAAATCCTAAAGCCCTAAAACTAAATTTAAACACTTAAACCCTAAAAGAACCCTAAACTCTAAACCTTATACCCCCTAAACTTCAAAAACCCTGTAAAACCTAAACCATAAGAACCAAACCATAAAAAATAAACCACCTAAACCACCCTAAACCCTTAGCAGTAAAACCTTAGCCCTAAACTCCAAACACTAAACCATAAACCTTAAACCCCCTAAAACCCTAAACACTAAATCCCTAAACCCTAAACCATAAACACTATTAAACCATTAAATCTAAAGCTAAATAAAACCTAAGCCCTAAAAACTAAATCATAAACCACTAAACCATAAACCCATAAAATATAAATCGTAAATCGATTAAACCCTAAACAGTAAAAATGTAGCACTAATCCCCAAAAACTAAACCATAAACCTTAAAACCCCTAAACGCTAAACCCTGAACCCTAAACTATAAATATAAAACCCTAAACCCATCCTAAACCCTAAAACCCTAAACTAAATCTTAAACAATGATACCTAAACCCTAAACTTAAACTAAACCCTAAACCCTAAACGTTAAGATAAACCATAAATCCTAATTTAAACCCTAAACCCTAAACACTAAACATTAAAATGCAATTTTAAACATAAAACCTAAACATAAACCATAAAATAGCATTAGCGTTGAACCCTAAACCCCCCTAAACCCTAAACCCTAAACCTTTAGCACAAAACCCTAAACACTAACCCTAACACATAAGACATAAGTCCTAAACCCTAAACCCTAAACATTATGCTTTAAACCCTAAACCCAAAATTTATAACCCTAAACCCTAAACCCTAAACTATAAACCATAAATCATAAACTCCGAGCCATAAACCCTAAACCCTTTTCCTTAAATACTAAACCCTATACCCCTAGCTATAAACAATAAACAATAAGCCCTTAGACCTAAAACTTAAACCCTAAACCCTTAGCCCTAAAGCCTAAACACTGAGCCCTAAACCATAATCCTTGAAGACTAAACCCTATACCCTATACCCTAAACCATAAATCCTAAACCGTAAACCGTAAACCTTAAACCTTGATCATTAAACCCTAAAACCAAAACCCTAAATACTAAACCCCAAACCCCAAACCCCAAACCCTAAACCCTGAACCCTAAATCGTAAACCCCCCAAACTCTGAACCCAAAACCCTTATCCGTAAAATATGAACCCTAAACCCTAAACCCTAAACTATAAACCATAAACCATAAACTATGAGTCCTAAACACTAAACCCTTTTCCTTAATCACGAAACCGTAAACTCCTAGCTCCAAACCCTAAACAATAAGCCCTTAACCCTAAAACATAAACCCTAAACCCTTATCCCTAAAACCTAAACCCTAAACCTTAAACATTAAACTATAAACTATAAAACATAAAATCTAAGCCCTAAAACCTAAACCGTAAATGTAATAAACCCTAAACCCTAAACCTTAAATTATAAACCCATTAAAACCTAAACCCTTAATTGTAAGCCCTAAACTGTAAAATATGAGCCCTTAACCCTAAATTCTAAATCCTATACCCTTATCACTAAACCCTAAACACTAAACCCTAAACCCTAAACCCTAAACCATTAACCCTAAACCATAAACTCTATAATGTTAACCTTAAACCCATAGTGTAAAACCATAAACCTTAAACAGTGAGCCATAAAGCCTTAACCCTTAACACTAAACCCTAAACCCTAAAATTTTAACACCAAACCCTAAACCCTAAACCCTAAATAGTAAACTCCCTAAACACCAAACCCTAAAATCTTATCCCTAAACCCTAAACCCTGAACACTAAACGCTAAATCCAAAACCCTAAACCCATATCCACAAATCCTAAACCCTAATCTGTGAGCCCTTAATGCTAAATCCTATTACTTACAAAAAGGAGCCCTAAACCCTAAAACATTAGCCCTAAATCCTGAATATTAAATAGTAAACTGTAACCCCTTAGCCCTAAACCCTGATCCCTCAACCCAATGCTTTAAACCCTTAGCCATCAACCCTAAACCCTAAACCCTAAACCCTTAAATCTAAACCCTAAACCCTAAAACCTAAACAATAAACCTTAAAACCTAAAGATCCTAAACCATTTACCCTAAACATTTAGCCCTTAACCCTAAACCCTAAACCCTATCCTTAACCCTAAACCATGAGCTATAAACCCTAAACCCTAAACCCAAATCCCTAAACCTTAAACCCTAAGCCATGAGCCCTAAACCCTAAATGCTAAACCCTAAAATCTAAACCGTGAAAACCTTAAACCCTAAACCCTAATCCCTAAACCCTAAACCCTAAACCATATTCCCTAAACCTCTAACCCTAAATATTAAACAACAAAACCTAAACTCTGAGCCCTAAACCCTAAACACCTAGCCCTAAACTCTAAACCGTAAACCCTAAAGACTAAACCCTAAACCCTAGACAATAAACCCTTAGCCCTAAACCTTAAACCCTAAACAATAAGTCCTAAACCATGATCCCTAAACCCTTAACCATAAACCCTAAGCCCTAAACCCTAAACCATAAATTCTAAGATCTAAACTCTAAAACCGAAACTCTACGCCCTAAACCCTAAACCCTAAACCCTAAACATTTAGCCCTGAACCCTAAACCCTAAACCCTAAACACTAATCCCTAAACTCTAAACTATAAACCATATACTGTGATTGCTAAATGCTAAAACAAAAACCATAAACCCTAAAACTCTAAACCCTAAAACCATAAACCCTAAATAACGACGTAATAAACCCCAAACCCTGAACCCTAAACCATAAAACCCTAGCTCTAAACCCGAAATCCTATATCGTAAGACCTAAACCCTAAACCATAAATCCTAAACCATAAACCCTAAACATTAAAAACTAAACCATAAATAACCTAAACCATAAACACTACACCCTTAGCCCTAAAAACTAAACCCTAAACCCTAAAGCTTAAACCCTCAGCCCTAAACCCTCAACCAAATACCCTAAATCTTAAACACTAAACCATAAACTCTAATCCCTAAACGCTAATCCAAAAACCTTAAAACCCATAAACCCTAAATACTTAACGCTTAATCCTTAACACTAAACCCTAATTCCTAAATGTGTATCCCTAAATGTTGAAACTTAAACCCTAAACCTTTACCCCTAAAACTTAAGCCCTGAGCATAAAACCATAAATCCTAAAACCCTATCCCTAAACCTTAAACCCTAAATCATAAACCTAAACACTAAACCCTTATCCCTAAACCCTAAATTCTAAACCCTAAACCCTGAGCCCTAAACCCTATACCCTAAACAATAAATCCTAAACCGTAAACCCTAAACCTTAAAACCTGATCGGTAAAATGTAAAACCTAAACCCTAAATACTAAACCCCAAACCCCAAACCACAAACCCTCAACCCTAAATTTTAAACCCCCCAAAATCTGAACCCTAAACCCTTATCCATAAAATCTCAACCCTAAACCCAAAACGCTTAGCCATAAACCCTAAACTATAAACCATAAACCATAAACTCTAAGTCCTAAACCATAAATCCTTTTCCTTAATAACTAAACCCAAAACCCCTAACTCTAAACCCTAAACAATAAGTCCTTAACCCTAAAACATAAACCCTAAAAACTTATCCCTAAAACCTAAACATTGAGCCCTAAACCTTGAGCACTAAACCCAAAACATAAAACAATAAACTGTAAAACATAAACTATAAACCCTAAAACCTAAACCGTAAACCCAATAAACCCTAAACCCTAAACCTTAAATTGTAAAACAATTAAAACCTAAACCCTTAACCATAAGCCCTAAGCCATTAAATATGAGCCCTTAACCCTAAATTATAAACCCTATACCCTGATCCCTAAATCCTAAACCATAAACCCTAAACCCTAAATAATAAACCCTAACCCCTAGACCATTAACCCTAAACCATAAACTCTAAAATCTTAACCTTACACCCCTACTATAAAACCCTAAACCTTAAACCGTAAGCCATAAAGCCTTAACCCTAAACACTAAACACTAAACCCTAAACCATAAATAGTAAACTCCCTAAACCCTAAAATCTTAGCCCTAAACCCTAAACCCTGAACACTAAATGCTAAATCCAAAACCCTAAACCCATATCCATAAATCCTAAACCCTATACTGTGAGCCCTAAATGCTAAATACAATTACTTAAACAAATGAGCCCTAAACCCTAAACCCTTAGCCCTAAATCCTAAACATTAAATAGTAAACCGTAACCCCTTATCCCTAAACCCTAATCCCTAAACCCTGATCCCTCAACCCAAAGCTTTAAACCCTTAGCCCTAAACTACAAACCCTAAACACTGAGCCCTAAACAATAAACCCTAAACCCTAAACCCTGAAATCTAAACCCTAAACACTAAAACCTACACAATAAACCTTAAAACCTAAAGATACTAAACCATTTACCCTAAACATTTAGCCTTGAACTATAAACTCTAAACTATGAGCGCTTAACCCTAAACTATAAACCCTGAACCATGAGTTATAAACCCTAAACCCTAAACCCAATTCCCTAAACCTTAAACCCTAAACCATAAGCCCTAAACCTTGAAACATAAACGTTAAACACTAAAATGTAAACCCTAAACCCCTATCCCCAAAACTTAAACTGTAAACCCTAAACCATAAACCATAAACCCTTAGACCTAAACCATAAACCCTAAACCATAAGCCCTAAACCATGATCCCTAAACCCTAAACTGAAAACCAGGAGCCCTAAACCATAAAACCCTAGCTCTAAACCCTAAATCCTAAATCATAGTTCCTAAACCATAAACCATAAACCCTTCACCATAAACCCTAAACATTAAAAACTAAACCGTGAATAACCTAAACCATAAACACTAAACCCTTAGCCCTAAACCCTAAACCCTAAACCCAAAATCCAAAATCTTGAACACTAAACAATAAACTCTAATTCCTAAACCTTAAAAAAATAAATGTTATTAACAGTAAACCCTAAATATAAAAACTTAAACCCTAAACCTTGAGCCCTAAAACCTAAACCCTAAACCCTGAGTACAAAACCGTAAATCCTAAAACCCTATCCCTAAACCTTAAACCCTAAAAAGTAAAAAACACTAAACCCTTTGCCCTAAACCCTATACTCTAAACCCTAAACCTTGAGCCCTATACCCTATACGCTAAACCATAAATCCTAAATCTTAAACCCTAAACCTTAAACGCTGATCCTTAATCCCTAAAACTAAAACCCTAAATACTAAACCCCAAAGCCCAATTCCCAAACCATTAAACCCAAACCCAAAAACAAAAACCCCAAACCATAAAACCTAAATTGTAAACCCCCCAAAGCCTAAACCCTAAACCTTTATACCTAAACCGTAAAATATTAACCCTAATCCTTAAACCCTAAATACTGAGCCCTAAACTCTAAACTCTCAACCTTAAATGCTATACTTCTATACCTAATCCTTAAAACCTAAACCGTAAACCGTAAACCCTAAACCATTAGCCATAAACCCTAAACCTTAAACCCCTAGTATTAAACCATAAACCCTAATCCTTGATGACTAACCATAAACCCTAAATCTTAAACCCTAAACCTTAAACTATATAATCCCTAAACCAAAAACTTGAAAAACCTAAACCTTGAGCCCCACATCCTAAACCCTAAACTGTAAACCTCATAAAACCTAAACTCTGAACTATTAGCCCTAAACATTCAATAGTAAACATTTAACCTTAAACCCTCAAACTTGAGCCCTAAAACCTAAACCCTAAACCCACTAAATCATAAAATCTAAACCCTAAACCTAAAACTCTAAACCCTAATTTCTAAACCCTAAATATGAAATAATAAACGGTAAAACCTAAACCATAAACCCTAATACCTAAAGCCAAAACTGTAAACCCTTTAAACCCTTAACCTTTAACCCTTTTCCCTAAACCCTTAACCCTGAAACCTAACACATAAATCATAAACCCTATACCCTAATCCCTAAACCCTAAAACCTAAACCCTAAACAAAAAAGCATAAAACATAAACCCTAATCCCTCAACCCCTGAAAAACTAAACCCTAAACCCTAAACCCTTAATCCTAAACCCTAAATGATAAACAGTAAAACCATAGCCCCCTATACACTAAACCCAAAGCCCTAAACCCTACACCCTAAACCCTAATCCCTAAGTCCTAAGCCCTAAACCATAAAATCTAACACATAAACCCTAAACAATGAGCCTTAAACCCTAAACATAAAACCTAAACCCTAAAGGTGAAACCCTAAGGCATAAACCCTAAACCCTAAACCTTGAGCCCTAAACCTTAAAACGTTAATCGTAAATGGTAAAGCCTAAAGCCTAAACACCCTAAATAGTAAAACATAAACCCTAAACCCTTAGCCCTAAACCATAAACTGAAAACCCTAAACCCTAAAACCATATACCATGCTCCATAAACCTTAAAAATTGAGCCTAAAACCCTAAACCCTAAAACCATATACCATGATCCTCATTCCTATCTCGTAAATCCTAAACCCTTAGGCCTAAACCCTTAACCCTAAAACCTAATACCTAAACCATAATCCCTAAACTTAAAACCCTAAAATTTGAGCACTCAACGCTAACCCCTAAACACTAAGTCATAAAATATAAACCTTAATCCCTAAACCTTAATCTATAAACCCTAAAATGTAAAGTCTAAACTCTATACCATATACCCTTATCGCTAAATCCTTAACACTATTACCTAAACCCTAAACCATAAATGCTAAACCCTTAATGATAAACCCTAAACCCTTGGCCATAATCCCTAAAATATAGAACCTAAACCCTAAATACTTAGGCCTAACCCCTAAACCCTGAGCCCTAAAACCCTAACCATAAACCCTTGTCCCTAAACCCTAAACCCTAAACCCTTAACCTGGAGACCTAAACTATAAAACCTAAAACCTCAACCTTCGGCCCATAAGTTGAAAGCTTAAACCCTAAATCCCCTAAACCCTAAATCCTAAACCCTAAACCCTAAACCATAAACCCTAAACCCTAAACCCTAAACCCTAAACCATTTCCACTAAACCCTAAACCTTTGCATTAAACCCTAAACCCATAGCCCTAAACCCAAAACCATGAGCCTTAAATCCTAAACCCTGAGCAATAAATCCTAAATCCTAAACTGTAAGTTCTAAACCTTAAATCCTAAACTTTAAACCCTGAAAACTAAATCCTAAACCAAATTAACCTAAACCGTAAAAGCAATAAACCCTAAACTGTAAACCATTAATCCTAAAAATAAAATATTAAACCCTGAAACCAATACCCTGAATAATAAACCCTAAAGATTAAAACCAAAACCTTGAATCGTAAACCCCTTAAACCCTAATCCCTTAACCCTTAAGCCTAATCCCTTAAACCTAAACCCTTAGCCCTAAACCCTATACCATGATCCCTAAACCATAGAACCTAAACCCTAAACCCAAAACATTAAACCTTGATCCCTAAACGGTAAACACCTAAACATAAACCCTAACCGTTAAATTGTAAATAGTAAATCATAAACCTTAAACCATAAATCTTAAACCATGAGACCTAAACCCAAAAAGATAATCCCAAAACCCTAAACCATAAACCCTCAAAGATAAACCCTAAACTGTAAAATTAAAACCCTTAGCCCTAAACCCTAAACCATAAACCTTAAACCCCCTAAACTCAAACGCCTAAACACTTAGACTTAAACCCTAAAACCTAAACACTAAACCATAAAAACTAAACCATAAAAACTAAATTATAAACCCATTAAGCCCTAAACGGTAAAACCTTAGCCCTCAACCCCCAAAACTAAACCCTAAACCTTAAACCCTCAACACTAACCCCTGAAACCTAAACCATAAGCCCTAAAACCTAAACCATAAGCCCTAATCCCTAAACCCTAAACCTAAAACCTTAAACCATGTATCCTAAACACTAAAATCTAAAACCTAAACACTAAACCCTAAACTATAAATCCTAAACCCTAAACCTTAAACCCCTTAAACTTGAAATCCTAAATACTTAGACTTAAACCCTAAACCCTAAACACTAAACACTAAACCATATAAACTAAACCTGAAAACCTAAACCGTAAACCCATTAAACCCTAAACAGTAAATCCTTAGCCCTAAACCCCAAAAACTAAACCATAAACCCTAAACCCTAAACCCTAAACCCTAAATGCTAAACTGTAAAAACTAAACCATAAAAAATAAACCATAAACCCTAAACTGTAAACCCATTAAACCTTAAACTGTAAAACATTAACCCAAAACACCAAACCCAAAACCCTAAACCCTCAGCCCTAAATCCTAAAACCTAAACACAAAACCCTAAGCTGTAAACCCCAAATCCTAAACACCGAACCTTAAACCTTAAACCCTAAATATTGAACCATGAGACCTAAACCCAAAAAGATAATCCCAAAACCCTAAACCATAAAATTGAAACCCTTAGCCCTAAACCCTAAACACTAAACCCTAAACTCTAATTCCTAAGCATAAACCTTGAAACCATAAACCATAAACCCATAGCCCTAAACCCTAAACCTCTACACCTAAACCCTATACACAAAATCTTAGGCTTAAACCCTAAATCGATAGCACTAAAACCTTAACATTAAACCCTAACCCATAATCCATAAAGCCTTAATCCTCAACCCTAAACATTGTATTTTAAACCCTAAACCATAAATTATAAACCCTAAACCATAAATACTAATCCCTAAACTGTAAACAATAAACACTAAATCCTAAACCCTAACCACTAAACCCTGAACCCTAAACAATAATCCCTAAAACATAAACCCTAAGCCCTAATGCATAAACCCTAAACCCTATTCCATAAACCCTAAACCTAAAACCTTAAACCATGTATCCTAAACTCTAAATCATAAATCCTAAACACTAAAATCTAAATCCTAAACACTAAACCCTAAACCATAAACCTTAAATCCCCTAAACTCCAAATCCTAAATGCTTAGACTTAAACCCTAAACCCTAAACGCTAAACCCTAAACCCTAAACACTAAACACTAAACCATAAAAACTAAACATAAAACCTAAACCGTAAACCCATTAAACTCTCAAACAGTAAAACCTTAGCCTTAAACCCCAAAAACTAATCCATAAACCTTAAACCCCCTAAATCCTAAACCCTAAGCCCTAAACATTGAACCCTAAATATAAAATACTAAACTATAAACCCAAAATCCTAAACCCTGAGCCCTAAACCCTAAACCCTAAATCTCAAACCATGAGACCTAAAATGTGACCCCTAAACCCTAAACTCTAAACCCAAAACCCTTAACCCTAAACGTTGAAAGATAAACCCTAAATCCTAAAATTTAAACCCTTAGCCATAAACCTGTAGTACATAGCCCTCAACCCTAAACCCCTAGCCATAAACCCTAAACCCTAAACCCTAAGCCCTAAACCCTAAACCTTGAGCCCTAAACCCTAAACACTAAACCCTAACCCATAAGCCTTAAGTCGTAAACCCTAAACCCTGAACATTGTGCTTTAAACCCTAAACCTAAAATTTATAACCCTAAACCCTAAAAACTAAACACTAAACACAGATCCCTAAACCCAAAACCCAAAACCCTAAACCCTAAAATGTAAGCCCTAAAATTCCTAAACCCTAAACCCTAAATCCTTAGCTCTAACCCTAAAAACTAAACCATAAACCTTTAGTCCTAAACCCTAAACCCTAAACCCTAAACTCTAAATCGTTAGCCCTAAAATCTAAATGCTAAACCCTAAACCCTGACCCCTAAACCCTAAATTAACTCTAAACCCTAAGATCTAAATCCTAATCCCTAAACCCTAAACGCTAAACTCTTAGCCCTAAACCCTAAACCCTAAACACTAAACTATAAACCATAAACCATAAACTCTGAGCTGTAAAACCTAAACCCTTTTCCTTAAACACTAAACCCTAAACCCCTATATCTAAACCATAAAAAATAAGCCCTTAACCCTAAAACATAAACCCTAAACCCCCAGCCCTAAAGCCTAAACACTGAGCCCTAAACCATAACCCTTGAGCACTAAACCATAAACCTTAAGCCCTAAACTGTAAACCCTAAACCTTAAACCATAAACTGTAAAACAAAAACCCTAAACCTTAAAACCTAAACTATAAACCTAATAAACCCTAAACCCTAAATTGTAAACCCATTAAACCTAAACCCTTAACCTTAAGCCCTAAATCATAAAACATGAGCCCTTAACCCTAAATCCTGAATACTATACCATGATCCCTAAACCCTAAAACCTAAATCATCAACCCTAAACCATAAACCATAAACCATTAGCCCTAAACCATAAACTCTAAAACCTTAACCTTAAACCCCTAGCGTAAAACCCTAAACCTTAAACTCTGAGCCATAACCCCTAAACCCTAAACACTAAATCCTAAAACCTAAAAGTTAAACACCAAACCCTAAACCCTAAATAGTAAACCCCCTAAACCCTAAACCCTAAACTGTTAGCCGAAAACCCTAAATCATGAACACTAAACCCTAAATCCAAAACCCTACACCCATATCCATAAATACTAAACTGTAAACTATGATCCCTAAACACTAAATTTGAAAACTTAAACAAATGATCCCTAAACCCTAGACCATTATCCCTAGATCCTAAACATTAAACAATAAACCATAACCCCTTATCCATAAAGCCTTATCTCTAAACGCTAAACACTAAATGATATACCCTAAAGCCTTAGCCCTAAACTAAAACCCTGAGCCTTAAACCCTAAACCCTAAACTTTGATCCCTAAACCGTAAAAACTAAACCTTAACCCATAAGCCTTAAATCATAAAGCCTAAACCCTAAACATTGTGCTTTAAACACTAAATCCAAAATTCAAAACCCTAAACACTAAACCTAATAAACCTTAAACACTAAATTGTAAACCCATTAAAACCTAAACCCTTAACCTTAAGCCCTAAACCGTAAAACATGAGCCCTTAACCCTAAATCCTAAATGCTATTCCCTAATCCCTGATCCCTAAACCCTAAACCTTTACCCTAAATCATAAACCCTAAACCCTAAACCATAAAACATTATCCCTAAACCATAAACTATAAAACCTTAACCTTAAACCCCTCGCATAAAACCCTAAACCTTAAACCATGAGCCATAAATCCTAAACCCTAAACTGTAAAATTTAAACACCAAACCCTAAACCCTAAACTCTTAGCCCAAAACCCTAAATCCTAAACCTTAAACCCTAAACCCTAAACCATGTGTCCTATACCCTAAACTATAATCTAAACCCTAAACACTAAACCCTAAACCTTAAACCTTCTAAACTCCAAACCCTAAGCCCTTAGTGTTAAACAATAAACCCTAAACCCTGAGCCCTAAACCCTATACGCTAAACCCTAAACCCTAAACCCTAAACCATCAACCCATTAAACCTTAAACCATAAAACATTAGCCCAAAACCCAAAACCCAAAACCATAAACCCCCTAAACCCTAAACCCTAAACCCTAAACCCTCAGCCCTAAAGCCTAAAGCCTAAACCCTAAACACAAAATCCTAAGCCGTAAACACCAAATCCTAAACAATGTGCCTTAAACCTTAAACCCTAAATCTTAAACCATGAGACCTAAACCCAAAAAGATAATCCCAAAACCCTAAACCATAAACCCTCAAAGATAAACCCTAAACCATAAAATTGAAACCCTTAGCCCTAAACCCTAAACCCTAAACCTTAAACTCTAACTCCTAAAGCATAAACCCTGAAACCATAAACCATAAACCCATAGCCCTAAACCCTAAACCCCTACACCTAAACCCTAATCCCTAAACCCTAAATCGTTAGCACTAAACCCTAAACATTAAACCCTAACCCAAAATCCCTAAAGCCTTAATCCCAAACCCTAGACATTACATTTTAAACCCTAAACCACAAATTCTAAACCCTAAAACCTAAATACTAAACCCTAAACTGTAAACCCTAAACACTAAACCCTAAACCCTAAACTATAAACGCATTAAACCCTAAACAGTAAAACCTTAGACCTAAACCCTAAACCCTAAACTCTAAACCGTAAACACCAAATCATAAAAACTAAACCATAAACCCTAAACCATAAACTCATTAAATCTTAAACCCTAAAACATTAACCAAAAACACCAAAAACCATAAACCCCCTAAACCCTAAACCCTAAACCCTCAGCCCTAAATCCTAAAACCTAAACACAAAACCCTAAGCTGTAAACCCCAAATCCTAAACACTGAGCCTTAAACCTTAAACCCTAAATCTTGATCCATGAGACCTAAACCTAAAAAGATAATCCCAAAACCCTGAACCATAAACCCTCAAAGATAAACCCTAAACCATAAAATTGAAACCCTTAGCCCTAAACCCTAAACCCTAAAAACTAAACCCTAAACTCTAATTCCTAAATAATAAACCTTGAAACCATAAACCATACACCCATATCCCTAAACCCTAAACCCCTACACCTAAACCCTTAACCCTAAACCCTAAACCCTAAACACTAAACCTTAAGCTTAAACCCTAAACCGTTAGCACTAAAACCTAAACATTAAACCCTAATTCATAATCCCTAAAGCCTTAATCCTAAACCCTAAACATTTTATTTTAAACCCTAAACCACAAATTCTAAACCCTAAACCCTAAATACTAATCCCTAAACCGTAAATCCTAGACACTAAACCCTAAACCCTAAACACTAAACACTAAACCATGAACCCTAAACTGTAAGCCCTAAAACCTAAACCCTAATCCCTAATCCATAAACCCTAAACCTAAAACCTTAAACCATGTGTCCTAAACCCTAAATCATAAAGCCTAAACACTAAAATCTAAAACCTAAACACTAAACCCCAAACTATAAACCCTAAACCATAAACCACAAATTTTAAACCATGAACCCTAAACCATAAACCCTAAACACTAAACCCTAAACCTTAAACACTAAACACTAAACAGTAATCCCTAAACCGTAATCACTAATACCTAAACCCTAAGCCCTAATCCATAAACCCTAAACCCTAAACCCTAAACCATGTGTCCTAAACCCTAAGCCTTCATTCCTAAACACTAAAATCTAAAACCTAAACACTAAACCATAAACTATAAACCCTAAACCATAAACCTTGAACACCCTAAACTCCAAACCCTAAATGCTTATACTTAAACCCTAAACCCTAAGCCCTAAACACTAAACCATAAACCCTAAACAGTAAAACCTTATCCCTAAACCCCAAACACTAAACCATAACCTTAAACCCCATAAACCCTAAACCTGAAACCCCTAGCCCTAAACACTAAACCCTGAATATAAAACCCTAAACTATAAACCCCAAATCCTAAACTGTGAGCACTAAACCCTAAACCCTAAATCTTAAACCGTGAGACCTAAAATGTGACCCCTAAACCCTAAACTCTAAAACGAAAAACCCTAAACCCTAAACACTGAAAGATAAACCCTAAATCCAAAAATTTAAACCCTAAATAGTTTTGAGAGCTGGAAGAAATACTAATTTTTTCAGACTGACAGATACCTAAATTATGAATAACACTTGTTAGAGCAGGAAAATTTTGCTCTAGTTCATAGATAAAGAAGCAAAGATTATTAACCTTATCATTGATAGTCTAGATACTATCAATGACTTTTTTCTCAAATCCTTAAGAGGAAGCATGTAAAGATTGTTGAATGTTTGCTTGAAGGCTATTGCTGACTTGATCAGGAACTTTCTGTAAGGTAGTATTCATATGCTGAACATTTGAGGATAAAGTATCTACCTTTTTAATTAACAGGAGGATATCAGAATGGATGTCACCTCGATGATGGAGCTCAATTACTTTCAACGTATCTTGCATCCTTTTGAGCTTTTCATTATTGGAGGTGATATGGTCATCTATGGCCTTGGTTGCTTTGTTGTTCCAATTCAAGATGCGGGTAGCTTCAGATTGTTCTATCTTGGAGTCTAGTTGTTGTTGATACCAGTATTGTTGACATTGCTATTGATATTCATTATAGACTTCAAAATCTTTAACAGGAAGGAAGTCTATAGAGTCAACTTCTGAGCATGAAGCATCCTTTGAATCCATAGAAATCTAGGATTTCCTAAGCAAAGCTTGAGCACGACTGAGAGTTTGATATGTACTAGACAGGGAATAACTATTTATACTTATATGTGGACCATTTTTTGGAATATACTTCTACTGGAAAAGTACTTGACATTGGTCACACAAGAGATAGTCAGTTTTCAGATCATGTACCAAAGATAGATGGCTACAATGGGGAAGATCTTCTTCAAGGTGCTTTTCTTTTTCAGATAGAAAATATTGAGTGGAAGAGGAAGCAGATATTTGAGGCTTAGCAGAACCAGATCTTCTGAAAGAAATAGTAGCTTTCCCTTTTGATTCGATGACCTTAGATGCAGATTGAACATAGGAGGTAGCATCTGAGACGCATTTGGTAGAAATAGTCCAGTCTTTAAGTACTCTAATATTATCCCAAGAAACAACTTCGGGTTCTATGTTCTGGGCAGACATACTAGCATGCATGACAATACTACTCCCTTTAGAGGGACCATGTTTGATTACATGATGTGCTGTATTGGTTAATCAGAAAATAATCCAATAGAATATAGCCAAAGGGGTTTCATGTTCATTCCCTTAGTTTGAAGATGAAGCTTTAAGACTTGATTTAAAAGATTGTTAGTTTGAATAGATACTGGATAATTCGGGAATACATTAAAATGAATAGGTCCATTACTAAGACTGGTCTAAAGAGCAGCCAGTAGACAATCTTTAAAACCTTCGTGACAGGTGTCAACAAGACAACAAAAAATAGATGCATTTAGACCTTACCTAAACAGTGGAGTAATACCAATCTGAATAAAACCCTAAACCATAAACCCTGAGCCTTAAACCCTAGACCATAAATTCTAAGATCTAAACTCTAAAACCGAAACTCTATGCCCTAAACCCTAAACCCAAAACCGTAAACCCTAAACATTTAGCCCTGAACCCTAAACCCTAAACGCTAAGCCCTAATATCTAAAATTTAAACCATATATCGTGATCACTAAACCCTAAAACATAAATCATAAACACTAAAAATCTAAACCCTAAAACCCTAAACCCTAAATAATGAGGCATAAACCCCAAACCTTGAGCCCTAATCCATAAAACCCTAGCTCTAAACCCTAAATCCTAAATCGTAAGCCATAAACCATAAACAATAAACCATTCACCATAAACCCTAAACATTAAAAAAAAAACTGTAAATAACCTAAATGATAAACACTAAACCATTAGTCCTAAACCCTAAACCCTAACACTAAACCCTAAACCCTAAACCCTAATCCCTAAATACTAATCCCTAAAACTTAAAAACCATAAACCATAAATACTTAACCATCCAAAAGCATAAACCCTAAACCCAAAACCTGAAACCCTAAACCCTAAACACTAAAACCTAAACCATATGTCATCAACCCTAAACCTTAAACCGTAAAGATTATAATTTAAACCCTAAACCCTAAAGCCTAAAGCCTAAAACCTAAACCATAAACCTTAAACCTTAAATCTTCTAAAATCAAAACCCTAAGCCCTTAGTATTAAATCATAAACACAAAACACTGAGCCCTAAACCCTAAACCCTAAACCCTCAACCCTCAACCCTAAACTCTAAACCGTAAACACTAAACCATAAAAACTAAACCATAAACCGTAAACCGTAAACCCATTAAACCTTAAACCATAAAACATTAGCGCAAAAACCCAAACCCTAAACCATAAACCACCTAATCCCTAAACCCTAAACCCTCAGCCCTAAATCCTAAACCCTAAACACAAAAACCTAAGCCGTAAACTCAAAATCCTTAAACGCTAAGCCTTAAATCTTAAACCTTAAATCTTAAACCATGAGACCTAAATCCAAAAAGATAAACCCAAAACCCTCAAAGCTAAACCATAAACCCTAAAATTGAAACCCTTAGCCCTAACCCCTAAACCCTAAACTCTAATTCCTAAAGCATAAACCTTGAAACCATAAACCGTAAACCCATAGCCCTAAATCGTAAACCCCTAGCCCTAAACCCTAAACCCTAAACCCTAAGCTTAAACCCTAAACCATTAGCTCTAAAACCTAAACATTAAACTATAACCCATAAGCCCTAAGTCCTTAATCCTAAATCCTAAATATTGTAATTTAAACCCTAAACAAAAAATTCTAAACCTTGAACGCTAAACACTAAACCCTGAACCCTAAACCCTAAACCCTAAACCCTAAACACTAAACCCTAAACCGTAATCCCTAATACCTAAACCCTGACCCCTAAACCCTATACCCTAAACCCTAAACCC
Source organism: Taxus chinensis (assembly GCA_019776745.2). NCBI lineage: Eukaryota > Viridiplantae > Streptophyta > Pinopsida > Cupressales > Taxaceae > Taxus > Taxus chinensis. Next base: position 147,529 of record JAHRHJ020003425.1, read on the forward strand.
TAAACCATGTGTCCTAAACCCTAAAACCTAAAGCCTAAACACTAAAATCTAAAACCTAAACACTAAACCATAAACTATAAACCATAAACCATAAACCTTGAACCCCTTAAACTCTAAACACTAAACCCTAAGCCCTAAACACTAAACCATAAAAGCTAAACCCTAAATCCTAAAACCTTTAAACCCTAAATTGTAAAACCTTATCCCTAAACAATAAATAATAAACCCTAACCCTAAACCCTAAACCATGAGCCCTAAACCGTATAATCTAAACCCTTAACCCTAAAATCCTAGAGTAAAACCCTAAACCTTAAACCGTGAGTCATAAACCCTAAACCCTAAAACCTAAAATTTAAACACCAAACCTAAACCATAAACTCTAAAACCTAAAGATCCTAAACCCTTAACCCTAAACATTTAGCCCTGAAATATAAACCCTAAACTATGATGCCTTAACCCTTGAGCCCTAAAACCTAAACCCTAAATACTTAGACCTTGAACCATAAATACTTAAACCTAAACCCTTAGCCATAAACCCTAAACCATAAACAACTAAACCTAAACCCTAAACTTTAAATTGTAAATCATAAATCGTAAACCGTAAAGCCTTAGCCCTAAACCATAAACCCTAAACCCTAAGCCCTAAACCTAAATCATACACCCTGAGCTCTAAGCCCTAAATAATAAACCCTAACACTCTAAACCCTTAAATCTAATTCCTAAAGCATAAAATCTAAAATTTTAAACCCTAAACTTGTAGGCCATAGCCCTGAACACTAAACCCCTAGAAATATACCCTAAACCCCAAACCCTAAGCCCTAAACCCTAAACCTTGAGCCCTAAACCCTAAACACTAAACCATAACCCATAATCCTTAAGGCCTAAACCCTGAATCCTAAACATTGTGCTAAAATAAAAATTTGAAACCCTAAACACTAAACACTAATCCCTAAACCCTAAAATATAAGCCCTAAATCCTAAACTCTAAACCATGAGCCGTAAGTTCTAAACCCTAAATGCTTAGCTCTAACCCTAAACACTAAATCCTAAACCTTCAGTCCTAAACCCTAAACCATAAACACTAAACTATAAACCCCATAAAGCTTAAGTCCTAAACCCTAAAACCTTAGCCATAAATACTAAACCCAATACCCTACAACTTAAACCCTAAACCCTAAACCTAAAATCATAAACACTAAATGTTAAATCTAAAACTTAAACAAATGAGCCTTAAACCCTAAACCCTAAGCCCTAAAGCCTAAACATTAAACAGTGAACCGTAACCCCAAAGCCCTAAACCCGAAACCCTAAACCCTAAACCCTTTTCCCTCAGCCCTACACCCTAAACAATGAGCCATAAACCCTAAACCCTTATCCCTAAACCCTAAAACCTAAACTCTAAACCCTAAACCCTAAAACCTAAACCCTTAACCCTAAACATTTAGCACTAAACCATAAACCCTAAACCTTGAGCATTATAACCATAAACCCTAAACCCTAAACCCTGAGCTCTGCATCGTTAGCCCTAAAATATAAATCCTAAACTCTAAACCCTAAACACCTAAACACTAAACTGCTAAACCTTAAACCCCAAACCTATGAGCCCTGAAGCCATAAAATCTAAGCCGTAAACCCTTAACCCTTTTATTTAAACACTAACCCCTAAACCCCTAGCTCTAAACCTTAAAAAAATAAGCCCTTAACCCTAAAACGTAAACACTAAACCCTTAGCCCTAAATCCTAGACACTAAGCCCTAAACCCTAAACCTTGAGCACTAAACCCTAAACCCTAAACCCTAAAATTTAAACTTAAACCATAAACTATAAGACATAAACCTTAAAATCTAAAACTTAAACTATAACCTAATAAATCCTAAACCCTAAACCCTAAATTGTAAACCCATTGAAACCTAAACCCTTAAACTTAAGCAGTAAACCGTAAAACATGAGCCCTTAACCCTAAATCCTAAACCCTATACCCTTATCCATAAGCCCTAAACCATGATCCCTAAACCCTAAACTATAAACCCTGAGCCCTAGACCCTAAACCATAAATTCTAATACCTAAACTCTAAAACCTAAACTCTAAGCCCTTGCGTAACAATAAACTGTAAACCATAAACACTAAATACTAAGACCCTAAACACGTAAAACTATAAACCCTAAACCGTTAAACACCGAACCCTAATGCCAAAACTCTTGAGCCTTAAACCCTAAATTCTAAACCCTAAACATATCCATAAATCCATAAACCCTAAACTATGAGCCCTAAACGCTAAATCCTAAAACTTAAACAAATGAGGCCTAAATACTAAACCCTTATCCCTAAATCCTAAACATTAAACAATAATCCATAATCCATTATATATTATACCTAAACCCTAATCCCTAAACCTTGTTCCCTCAACCTGAGCTCTAAACCCTTATCCCTAAATTATAAACCCTAAACATTGAGCCCTAAGAAATAAACCCTAAACCTTCATCTATAATCCCTAAAACCTAAACTCTAAACCCTAAACCCTAAATAATAAACATTAAAACCTAAAGATCCTAAACCACTAACCCTGAACCATAAACCCTACACTATGAGCCCTTAACACTAAACCATAAACCCTAAACCATGAACCATAAACCCTAAACTATGAGACCTTAACCCTAAAGAATAAACCCTAAACCATGAGCCATAAACCTTACACCTGAAACCCTAAACCCTGAGCACCTAAATCCATAAACCTTAAACCCTAAAACATGAGTTCTAAAGCCTTAAATGCTCAACCTTAAACCCTTAACATTAAACCCTAAACCTTAAGAACTAAACCCTAAACCCTAAACCCTTAGCCCTAAACCTAAAACCCTAAAAACTAAAACATAAACGTTAAAGCATGATCCCTAAACCCTGATACCTAAACCCTAAACCCTAAAACCCAAAATATAAACCCTAAATACTAAACCTTAAACCCTAAACCCTAAACCATAAACCATGTGTCCTAAACCCTAAACCCTAAAGACTATAATCTAAACCCTAAACACTAAACACTAAACGCTAGAGCTTAAACCATAAACCTAAAACCTTCTATACTCCAAACCCTAAGCCCTTAGTTATAAACAATAAACCCTAAACCCTGAGCCCTAAACCCTAAACACTAAACCCTAAATCGTAAACACTAAACCATAAAAACTAAACCATAAACCCTAAATTGTAAACCCATTAAACCTTAAACCGTAAAACATTAGCCCAAAACCCCAAACCCTAAACCATAAACCACCTAAACCCTAAACCCTAAACCCTCATCCCTAAATCCTAAACCCTAAAGACAAAACCCTAAGCCGTAAACACCAAATCCTAAAAAATGTGCCTTAAACCTTAAACCCTAAATCTGAAACCATGAGACCTAAACCCAAAAAGATAATCCCAAAACCATAATCCCTAAACCCTCAAAGATACACCTTGAACCATAAATATCGAAACCCTAAACCCTTAAAGCCCTAAACCCTAAATCCTTAAACTCTAATTCCTAAATGCATAAACCCTGAAACCATAAACTATAAACCCATAGCCATAAACCCTAAACCCCTGAGCACTAAATCCTAAACTCTAAACCCTATAAGTTCTAAGCCTTAAATCCTAAATCCTTAGCACTAAACCCTAAACAATAAACCCTAACACATAATCCCTAAAGCCTTAATCCTAAACCTTAAACATTGCATTTTAAACCCTAAACCAAAAATTCTAAACCTTGAAACCTAAATACTAAACCCTAAACACTAAATCCTAAACCCTAAACACTAAAACCCTGAACCCTAAACTATAAGCCATAAAACCTAAACCCTAAGCACTAATCCATAAACCCTAAACCCTAAACCTAAAACCTTAAACCATTTAACCTAAACCCTAAAACCTAAACAATAAACCCTTAGCCCTAAACACCTAAACCACTAAACCCTAAACCATTAAACCTTGATCCCTAAACTCGGAAACCATAAATCCTTAGCCCTAAACCCTAAACCCTAAATCCTAAGACCTAAACCTAAAACTTAAACTATAAAACCTAAACCCTAAACCCATGTAAACCCTAAACATATTATCCCTTAGCCCTAAACCCTAAACCCTAAACCCTAAACCCTAAACCCTAAACCCTAAACCCTAAACACTTGAGCCGTAAACCCTAAAATAAACCATAAACCCTAAGCCCATTAAATCAGCCTAAAGCCTTAAGCCATAAAGCCTAAACCCTTAGCCCTAAACCTAAACACTAAATCCTAAACCCTCAGATCCTAAACCTAAAACCTAAACACAAAACCCTAAATAAACCCTAAATCTAAAACCTAAACATTGAGCCCTAAATCTAAACCCTAAATATTGACCCATGAAACCCTAAACACATAATCCCTATTACCAAATTCCCTGAACCATTAAATCGTCCCAGCCCTAAAACCTAAACCCTAAAATTCTAAATCGTTAGCCCTAAACCCTAAACACTAAACCTTAATGCCGTAAACCATGATACCTTGAAACCTTAAACCATAAACCCATAGCTAAAACCTAAGCTCTAAACCGCTACACCTAAACCCTAAACCCTAAACCTTGAGGCCTAAACCCTAAACCCTAAACCATTAACACTAAACCCTAAACCCTTAAATATTGATCCCTAAACCGTAAATCCGTACAACCGTAAACACTAAACCATAAACCCCTAACCCTAAACCGTAAGCCCTAAACCTTGAGCATATGAATGCCCTAAACCATAAACCCTAAACCCTACTTCCAAAAATCCGAACACCTAAAAACCTAAGACCATAATCCCTAAACCCTAAATCCTATAAATCCTAAAACACTAAACTCTAAATCCTAAACTGCTAAAACCCCTAAACCCTAAATACTTAATTTCTGATCCCTAAACTCCTAAAATCCTAAACCTTAGATCTATAAACCCTAAACCATGAATTCTAATCACTAAACCTAAACCCTAAACCCTAAACCCATTAAACCCTAAACAGTAAAACCTTAGCCCTAAACCCTAAATCACTAAACCCTAAAATGTAAACCCTATAAACCCTAAATCCTATAAACCCTTAAACCCTAAACCCTGAAGCCCTAAATCCATAAAACCTAAACTAAAACATAAACCCTAAACCCTAAAGCCCTAAACCCTAAACCCTAAATAAAAACCATAAGACCCTAATGTGACCCTAAATCCGTAAACTCTAAACCCTAAACCCTAAACCCTAAATACTGAAAACAAAATAAACCCTAAAAACAAATAAACATTTAAACCCTAGCCATAAACCCTAATAGCCCTAGACACTAAAACCCTAGCCATTAAATCTAAACCCTAAACCTTGAGAGCCCTAAACCCTAAAATGATTGGTAAACCCTAACACCTAATCCCTTAAATAATTAAACCCTAAACCCTAAACATTGTACTTTAAACCCTAAACCCTAAATCCTAAACCCCTAACCCTAAACCCTAAACTATAAACGAACTAAACCCCAAACCCTAAAATATTATCCCTTAAGCCTCCTAAACCCTGATCCCTAAACCCTAAACCCTGAACACTCTAAACTAATCCTTAACCTTAAACTCTAAATCCTAAACCCTAACCCTAAACACTAAACCCTAAACATCTAAATCCTAAACCCTAAACCTAAAAACTAAATCATAAAGCCCTAAACTCCTAAAGCCTAAACCCTAAACCATAAGCCCTAAATATTAAACCTAATACCCAAAAGCCATAAACCATAAACCCTATACCCTAAAACCTAAAACCTAAAACCTTAAACCCCCTAAACCCTAAACCCTAAACCCTAAACTCTAAATTGATAGCCCTAAAATCTAAATGCTTAAACCATAAACCCTGATCGCCTAAACCCTAAACATAAACCTAAACCCTAGCGACCCTAAATGCTAAACCCTAAACCCTAAACTCTAAACCTTGAGCCCTAAACCCTAAATCCCTAGCCCTAAACTATAAACCATAAACCCTGAACCCTAAAAACATAAACCCTAAAACCTTAAACCCTAAACACTAAACCCTAAAACCCTAAATCCTAAATCCCAAACCTAAACCCTAAAACATTAAGCCCTAAACCCTAAACACATAAACCCTAAATCCTAAGCCCTAAACCCCTAAACCTGAACCCTAGAAACCTTAAAACCCTAAACCATAAGCCCTAAACCCTAAACCCTAGACTAATCCCTAAATCATAAACCCTAAAAATTAAACCCTAAACCGTAAAGTCTAAACCCTAAACCCTAAACCCTAAAACTTAAACCTAATAAACCCTAAAACCCTAAACCTGTAAACCCTAAAACCTAAAAACCCTAAACCTTAAGCTCTAAACCCTAAACCCTAAACCCTAAACCCTAATCCCTAAACCCTAAACCCTAAACCCTTGCCTTAAACCCTAAACCCTAAACCCTAAACCCTAAACCTTGAACCCTTAAATATAAACCCTAAACCTAAAACCGTAAAACCTTAAATCCTAAACACTAAACCCTAAACCATTTAGCCCTAAAACCTAAACCCTAACCCTTAGCCCTAAACCCTAAACACTAGACCATAAACCCTAAACCCTAAAACTAAAAACTAATCCCTAAATCCCTAAACCTTAAACCCTAAACCCTAAGCCCTAAAGCCCTAAATGCTAAACCCTAAAATCCTAAACCTAAACCCATGAGCCCTAAACCCTAAACCCTAAACCCTAAACCTTGATCCCTAAACCCTAAACCCTATGTCCTCAGCCCTAAACCATAAATCCTAAACCATAAACCCTAAAACCCAAAACTCTAAACCTTAAACCATAAAACCTAAAGCTTGACTAAACACTAAACCCTAAACCCTAAACCCTAAACCCTAAGCCCTAAACCATAAACCCTAAACCCTAAGCCCTAAATTTCTAAAACTGTATGCTAAACCATAAACCTGAAACCCTTAATCCCTAAACATGGAATTAAACTAAATCCTAAACCCTAAACCCCCTAGACACCTAAACCTTAAACCCTAAACCCTAATGTCCTAAACCCTAAACACTAAACCCTAAACCCTTAGCCGTAAACCCTAAACTAAAAACCATAAACCCTAAATTCTAAACCCTAAACCCTAATCCATAAACCCTAAACCCTAAACCTTAAACCCTAAATCCTAAACCCTAAACCCTGATCCCTAAATCCTAAACCATAAACCCTAAACCCTAAACTTTAAACCCTAAACCCTAAACCCTAAACCCTAAACCCTAAACCCTAAACCCTAAACCCTAAACCATAAACCCTAAAATGTAAACCCTAAACCCTAAATGTTAAACCCTAAACCCTAAACCCTAAACCCTAAACCCTTAAACACTAAACCCTAAACCCTAAACCCTAAACCCTAAAACCCTAAAACTAAACTAAAACCTAAAGCCCTAAACATTAAACCCTAAACCATAAAGCCTAAACCCTAAACCCTAAACCCCATAAACCCTAAATACCTTAACCCTAAACCTTAAATACCCTAAACCATAAACCTTAATCCTAAACCCTAAACCTTAAACCCCATAAACCTCGAGCCCTAAAACCTAAACCCCTAAACCCTAAATACTAAACCCTAAACCCTCGAAACCCTAAATCATAAAACCCTAAACCCTAAACCCTAAACCCTAAACACTAAAACCCCTAAACCCTAAACACCAAACCCTAAATTCCTAAACCCTAAACTCTAAACCGTAAACCAAGACTAAACCCTAAACACTAAACCCTAAACCCTAAACCATAAACCCTTAGCCCTAAACCCTAAACCCTAAACCCTAAACCCTAAATCCCTAAGCCCTAAACCCTAAACCCTGAACCCTAAACCCTAAACCCTAAGCTCCTAAACCCTAAATCCTAAACCCTAAACTCTAAACCCTAAACCCTAAACCCTAAACCATAAACCCTAAATTTACCTAAACTCTAAACCCATAAACCTAAAGCCCTAAACCCTAAACCTAAACCCTAAACCTTGAGATATAAACCCTAAACCTTAAACCCTAAATGTAAACCCTAAAGAGTAAACCCTAAACCTAAAACCATAAACCCTTAGCCCTAAACCTAAACCCTAAACCCTAAACCCTAAACCCTAAACCCTAAACACTAAACACTAAACCCTAAGCCCTAAACCCTAAACCTTAAACCCTAAACCTAAACCCTAAACCCTAAACCCTAAACCCTAAACCATAAACCTAAACCTTAAACACTAATACATAAAATATGAATCCCTAAACCCCTAGCTCTAAACCCTAAACACTAAGACCTAATCACTAAATGATAAACCCTAAACCTAAAACCCTGAGGCTTAAACCCTAAACACTGAGCACTAAATCCTAAACCCTAAAGTATTAGTTAAACCCTAAACTGTTAATCCCTAAATCCTAAACCATAAATCCTAAATCCTAAACCCTAAACACTTCAACATAAACCATAAACCATAAACCCTAAACGCTAAACCCTAAACTATTAATCCTAAAAGCCTAAAATAAACCCTTGAACCCTAAATACTAAACCATAATACCCTAAAACCCTAAATAATTAAACCCTAAACCTAAACCCTAAACCTTGAACCCCTGAAACCCTAAATCCTAAAACCTTAACCCTAAACCCTAAACCTGTAAATCTATAAACCCTAAACCCTAAACCTAAACCCTAAACCCTAACCTAAGAACATTAAACCAATAAACCCTAAACAGTAAATCCATAGCCCTAAACCCTAAATCCTAAACCCCTAACCCTAAACCCTAATACTTAAACCATATACCCTAAACTATAAATGCACTAAACCCTAAACCCTAAGCCCTAAGCCCTAAACCTAAACCCTAAACCTTAAATCCCTAAACCCTAAAAACTAAACCTTAAACCCATAAGCACCTAAATCCTAAAGCCTAAAACCTAAACCTTGAGCCCTAAACACTAAAACCAAAATTTGAAACCCTAAACCCTAAACACTAAATACTGATCCCTAAACCCTAAAATATAAGCCCTAAATCTGAAAACCAAAAACCTAAACTCTAAACCATGAGCCGTAAGTTCTAAACCCTAAAATTTTAAAACCGTAAACCCTAACCCTAAACACTAAATCCTAAACCTTCAGTCCTAAACCCTAAACCATAAACACTAAACTATAAACCCCATAAAGCCTAAATCATAAACCCTAAAACCTTAGCCCTAAATACTAAACCCAATACCCTAAACCCTAAACCCTAAACCTTTAACCCTAAAACCTAAACCCTAAACCCTAAACCCTAAACCCTAAAGATTAAATCATAAACCTTAAATGTTAAATCCTAAAACTTAAACAAATGAGCCCTAAACCCTAGACCCTAAGCTCTAAAGCCTAAACATTAAATAGTAAACCGTAATCCCATACCCCTAAACCCTAAACCCTAAACCCTAAACCCTCAACCCTAAACCCTAAACACTAAACCATAAACCCTAAACCCTTATCCCTAAACCCTATAACCTAAACTCTAAACCCTAAACCCTAAAACCTAAACCCTTAACCTTAAGCCCTAACTGAACCTAAAACCCATAAACCCTAAAACCCTAAACCCTAAACCCTAAACCCTAAACCCTAAACCTAAACCCTAAACCCAAAACCTTAAACCTAAAAACCCTAAATGCTAAACCCTAAACCGTGGACACCCTAAAACCCAAACCCTAAACCCTTATCCCTAAACCCTAAAACCCTAAACACTAAACCATAAACCCTAAACCCTAAAACCTGAACCTCAAACCCTAAACCCTGATCCCTAAACCCTAAACCTAAACCCTAAACCATAAACCCTAAACCCTAAACCTTAAACCTTGAACCCTAAACCCTAAACCCCTAGCCCCAAACCCTAAATTGTAAAACCTAAAGAGTAAACCCTAAACCCTAAACCTTAAACCCTTAGCCCTAAACCCTAAACCCTAAACCATAAGCCCTAAACCATGATCCCTAAACCCTAAACTATAAACCTTAATCCCTAAACCATAAACCATAAATTCTAAGACAATAAACCATTAATCCTAAACCCTAAACCACTAAACCCTAAACCTAAACCCTAAACCCTAAATCCTAAATCCTAAACTATAAAGCCCTAAACTCTAAATGCTAAACCCTAAACCCAAAACCCTTATCCCTAAACCATAAACTCTAAACCCTAAACCCTTAAAGCCCTAACCCTAAACCCTAAACCCTAAACCTTAAATCCATAAACCCTTAGCCATAAACCCCAAGCCCTAAATCCTAAATCCTAAACCCTAAACCCTAAACCTAAACCCCCTAAACCCTAAACCTAAACCCTAAACACTAAACCCTAAACCCATAAACCCTAAACCCATAAGACTTAAATACCTAAACCCTAAACCCTAAATCCCTAAACACTAAACCCTAAAGCCATAAACCTAAACCCTAAACACTAAACCATAAACCTTTAGTATTAAACCCTAAATAATAAACCCCATAAAGCCTAAAACCTAAACCCTAAACCCTTAGCCCTAAATATAAAACCCAACTCCCAAATCCCTAAACCATAAACCCTATAACCTAAACCTTGAGCACTATAACCTAAACCCTAAACCCTAAACCCTGAGCTCTGAATCGTTAGCCCTAAAATATAAATTCTAAACCCTAAATCCTGAGATCTAAACCCTAAACCCTAAACACTAAACTCTTAGCCCTAAACCCTAAACTCTAAACTATAAACCATAAGCTATAAAATGTAAGCCATAAACCCTTAACCATTTTCTTTAAACACTAAATCCTAAACCCCTAGCTCTAAACCTTAAAAGATAAGCCCTTAACCCTAAAACGTAAACCCTTAGCCCTAAAGCCTAAACACTAAGCCCTAAACCGTAAACCTTGAGCACTAAAACCTAAACCCTAAACCCTAAAATTTAAACCTTAAACCATAAATTTTAAAACATAAACCCTAAAATCTAAACCCTAAAGCCTAAACCCCAAATTGTAAACCCATTAAAACCTAAACCCTTATTAAAACCTAAACCCTTAACCGTAAAACCCTAAACCCTAAACCCTAAATCCTAAACCCTATACCCTAAACCCTAAACCCTAAACCCTAAATCATTAACCCTAAACTCTAAACCCTAAAACATTATCCCTAAACCATAAACTCTAAAACCTTAACCTTAAACCCCTCGCGTAAAACCCTAAACCTTAAACCGTGAGCCATAAATCCTAAACCCTAAACCCTAAAATTTAAACACCAAACCCTAAACCATAAACTCTTAGCCCAAAACCCTAAACCCTAAACACTTAACCCTAAATCCAAAACCCTAAACATATCCATAAATCCTAAATAGTAAAGTGTGAGCCCCAAATGCTAAATCCTAAAACTTAAACAAATGAGCGCTAAATACTAAACTCTTATCCCTAAAGCCTAAAGATTAAACAATAATCCATAATACATTATCCCTAAACCCTGATCCCTAAACCTTGAGCTCTAAACCCTTATCCCTAAACCATAAACCCTAAATACTGAGCCCTAAGAAATAAACCTGAAACCTTCATCTATAATCACTAAAACCTAACTCTAAACCTTAAACCCTAAACCCTTAATAATAAACATTAAAACCTAAAGATCGTAAACCGCTAACCCTGAACCATAAACCCTAAACTATGAGCCCTTAACCCTAAATCATAAACCCTAAACCATGAGCCATAAACCCTAAAATATGAGCCCTTAACCCTAAACCATGAGCCATAAAGATTACACCCTAAACATTAAACCCAAAACCCAAATCCATAAACCCTAAACCCTAAACCCTGAGCACTAAACCCTAAACCCTAAACCTTAAACCCTAAACCCTAAACCATAAACCCTAAAACCTAAACCCTAAACCCTAAACCCTAAGCCCTAAACCTGAAACCCTAAAAACTAAAACATAAACATTAAACCATGATCCCTAAACCCTAAACCCTCCATAATAAACCATAAACCCTAAAACCCAAAATCTAAACCCTAAATCCTTAACCTTAAACCCTAAACCCTAAACCATGTGTCCTAAACCCTAAACCCTAAATAATATAATCTAAACCCTAAACACTAAACTCTAAACCCTAAAGCTTAAACCATAAACCTTAAACCCTAAACTCCAAACCCTAAGCCCTTAACCCTAAAAAATAAACCCTAAACCCTAAACCCTAAACACTAAACCCTAAACCCTAAACCCTAAACCCTAAACACTAAACCGTAAACCCTAAATTGTAAACCCATTAAACCTTAAACAGTAAAACATTAGCCCAAAACCCCAAACCCTAAACCATAAACCCCCTAAACCCTCAGCCCTAAATCCTAAACCCTAAACACAAAACCCTAAGCCGTAAACCCCAAATCCTAAGAAAAGTGCCTTAAACCTTAAACCCTAAATCTTAAACTATAAGACCTAAACCCTAAACCCTAAAGATAATCCCTAAACCATAAACCATAAACCCTCAAAGATAAACCCTAAACCATAAAATTGAAACCCTTAGCCCTAAACCCTAAACCCTAAACCTTAAACTCTAATTCCTAAAGCATAAACCCTGAAACCATAAACCATAAACCCATATCCCTAAACCATAAACCCCTAGCCCTAAACCCTTAACCCTAAACCCTAAACCATAAACCATAAACCCTAAGCTTAAACCCTAAATTGTTAGCACTAAAACCTAAACATTAAACCCTAACCAATAATCCCTAAAGCCTTAATCCTAAACCCTAAAATTTACATTTTAAACCCTAAACCATAAATTCTAAACCCTAAAACCTAAATACTAAAACCTAAACCCTAAACCCTAAACATTAAACCCTAAACCCTAAACACTAAACGCTAAACCCTGAACCCTAAACTGTAAGCCCTAAAACCTAAACCCTAGGCCCTAATCCATAAACCTAAAACCTTAAACCATGTATCCCAAACCCTAAATCCTAATCCCTAAACCCTAAAACCTAAACACTAAACCCTAAACCTTAAACCCCCTAAACTCGAAATCCTAAATGTTTAGACTTAAACCCTAAACCCTAAACACTAAACACTAAACCATAAAACCTAAACTGTAAACCCATTAAACCCTAAACAGTAAAACCTTAGCCCTAAACCCAAAAAACTAAACCCTAAACCCTAAACCCTAAACCCTCAAGCCTAAACTCTAAATTGTAAACACTAAACCATAAACCCTAAACCGTAAAGCCATTAAACCTTAAACCCTAAAACATTAGCCCTAAACCCTAAACCCTAAACCCTAAACCCTAAACCCTAAACCTTAAACCCTCAACCCCAAATCCTAAAACCTAAACATAAAACCCTAAGCTGTAAACCCCAAATCCTAAACACTGAGCCTTAAACCTTAAACCCTAAATCTTGAACCATGAGACCTAAACCCTAAAAGATAATCCCAAAACCCTGAACCATAAACCCTCAAAGATAAACCCTAAACCATAAAATTGAAACCCTTAGCCCTAAACCCTAAACCCTAAACTCTAATTCTTAAAGCATAAACCTTGAAAGCATAAACCATAAACCCATAGCCCTAAACCCTAAACCCCTACACGTAAACCCTAAACCCTAAACCCTAAATACTAAACCTTAAAATTAAACCCTAAACCATTAGCACTAAAACCTAAATATTAAACCCTAACACATAATCCCTAAACACTTAATCCTAAACCCTAATTTTTTTATTTTAAACCCTAGACCACAAATTATAAACCCTAAACCCTAAATACTAACCCCTAAACCATAAAACCTAAACACTAAACCCTAAACCCTATTCCATAAACGCTAAACCTAAAACCTTAAACCATGTATCCTAAACTCTAAATCGTAAATCCTAAATAGTAAAATTTAAATCCTAAACACTAAACCCTAAACCATAAACCTTAAATCCCCTAAACTCCAAATCCTAAATGCTTAGATTTAAACCCTAAACCCTAAACCCTAAATGCTAATTACTAAACCATAAAAACTAAACTGTAAACACATTAAACCCTAAACAGTAAAACCTTAGCCCTAAACCCCCAAAACTAAACCATAAACCTTAAACCCCCTAAACCCTAAACCCTAAACCCTGAGCCCTAAATATTGAACCCTAAATATAAAACACTAAACAATAAACCCAAAATCCTAAACCCTGAGCCCTAAACCCTAAACCCTAAATCTCAAACCATGAGACCTAAAATGTGACCCATAAACCGTAAACTCTAAACATGAAAACCCTTAACCCTAAACACTGAAAGATAAACCCTAAATCCTAAAATTTAAACCCTTAGCCATAAACCCGTAGCCCGTAGCCCTGAATCCTAAACCCCTAGCCATAAACACTAAACCCTAAACCCTAAACCCTAAACCCTAAACCTTGAGCCCTAAACCCTAAACACTAAACCCTAACCCATAAGCCTTAAGTCGTAAACCCTAAACCCTAAACATTGTGCTTTAAATTATAAACCCAAAATTTATAACCCTAAACCCTTAAAACTAAACACTAAACACTGATCCCTAAACCCTAAACCCAAAACCCAAAACTGTAAGCCCTAAAACCTAAACCAAAACCCTAAACTCTAAACTGTGATCCATAAATTCTAAACCCTAAACCCTAAACCCTAAAGACTAAACCCTAAACCCTAAATCCTTAGCCTGAACCCTAAAAACTAAACCATAAATATTTAGTCCTAAACCATAAACCCTAAACCCTAAACCCCATAAATCCTAAAACCTAAACCCTAAACCATTAGCCCTAAATACTAAACCCAACACCCAAATCCCTAAACCATAAACCCTATACCCTTATCCCTAACCCCTAAACCTTAAACCCTAAACCCTAAACCATAAACCCTGAACTCTAAATCATTAGCCCTAAACCCTAAATGCTAAACCCTAAACCCTAAACCCTAAACCCTAACCCTTAACCCTAAACCCTAAGATCTAAATCATAAACCCTAAACCCTAAACTCTTAGCCCTAAACCCTAAACCCTAAACTATAAATTATAAACTATAAACCATAAATTGTGAGCCATAAAACCTGAACCCTTTTCCTTAAACAATAAACCCTAAACCCATATATCTAAACCATAAACCATAAGCCCTTAACCCTAAAACATAAACCCTAAACCCTTAGCCCTAAAGCCTAAACACTAAGCCCTAAACCATAATCCTTGAGTACTAAACCCTAAACCCTAAGCCATAAACCCTAAACCCTAAACCTTAAACTATAAACTTTAAAACATAAACCCTAAACCTTAAAACCTAAACTATAAACCTAATAAACCCTAAACCCTAAATTGTAAACCCATTAAAACCTAAACCCTTAACCTTAAGCCCTAAATCCTATACCCTATACCCTATAGCCCTAAACCCTAAACCCTAAACCCTAAAACCCATAAACCCTAAACCCTAAACCCTAAACCATTAGCCCTAAACCATAAACTCTAAAACCTTAACCTTAAACCCCTAATGTAAAACCCTAAACCTTAAACTGTGAGCCATAAACCCTAAACCCTAAACCCTAAATCCTAAACCCTAAAACCTAAACACTAAACCCTAAACCCTAAACCCTAAACCCTAAACCCTAAACCCTAAACCCTAAGCCCTAAACCCTAAATCCAAAACCCTAAACCCATATTCATAAATACTAAACCCTAAACTATGATCCCTAAACACTAAATATGAAAACTTAAACAAATGATCCCTAAACCCTAAACCCCATAAACCCTAATCTCTAATCCCTAAAATCCATAAACATTAAACAATTAACCATAAACCCTTATCCCTAAACCCTAATCCCTAAACCTTGATCCCTCAAACCTGAGCTTTAAACCCTTATCCCTAAACCATAAACTCTAAACAATGATCCCTAAGAAATAAACCCTAAACCCTTATGTCTAATCCCTAAAATCTGAACTCTAAACTCTAAACCCTAAACAATAAAACATAAAACCTTAAAAACCTAAATCGTTAACCCTAAACCCTAAACCCTAAACTATGAGCCATTAATCCTAAACCATAAACCCTAAACCCTAAACCAAAAACCCAAAACCTAAATCCCTAAAACCTAAACCCATATCCATAAATACTAAACCCTAAACTATGATCCCTAAACAATAAATCCTAAAACTTAAATAAATGATCCCTAAACCTTAAACCCTTATCCCTAAAGCCTAAACATTAAACAATAAACCATAACCCCTTATCCCTAAACCCTAATCCCTAAACTCTAATCCCTCAACCCTAAGCTCTAAACCCTTATCCGTAAACCATAAACCCTAAACATTTATCCCTAAGAAATAAACCCTAAACCCTTATCTCTAATCCCTAAAAAACTCTAAACTCTAAACCCTAAAGCCTAAACCATAAAACCTAAAAAACCTAAACCATTAACCCTAAAACCCTAAAATAATAAACCCTAAACTACCTAAAACCCTAAACCATTAAACCCTAAACCCTAAACCCTAAACCAAAAACCCTAAACCCTAAACCATAAACCCTAAACCCTAAAACCCTAAACCCTAAACCATTAACCCTAAACCCTAAAACATAAACCCTAAACCCTAAATCCCTAAACCCTAAACCCATAAACCCTAAAAAAAATCCCTAAACCCTAAACCATAATCCCTAAACCTCGAACGCTAAACATTTTCACCAAAACCTAAACCCTAAACCCCTAGCCCCAAAACTTAAACCTTAAACTCTAAACCCTAAACCATTAAACCTTTAAACCCTAAACCATAAACCCTAAACCCTAAACCCTAAAATATGAACCCTAAAACCCTAAACCCTAAACCCTAAACCCTAAACCCTAAAAAACCCTAAACCCTAATCCCTAAACCATAAACCCTAACACTTAAACCCTATACCCTAAACTAAGTCAGCCCTAAACCCTAAACCATAAATCATTCACCATAAACCCTAAAAATTAAAAACTAAACCGTAAATAACCTAAACCATAAACACTAAACCCTTATCCCTAAACAATAAACCCTAAACCCTAAACAATAAACCCTAAACGTTAAATCCTAAAACTTAAACAAATGAGCCCTAAATCCTAAACCCTAAGCCCTAAAACCTAAACGTTAAACCCTAAACCGTAATCCCATACCCCTAAACCCTAAACCCTTATTCCTCAACCCTAAGCCCTAAACAATGAGCCATAAACCCTAAACCCTTATCCCTAAACTCTAAAACTTGAACTCTAAACCCTAAACCCAAAAACCTAATTCCTTAAACCTAAACATTTAGCACTGCACCATAAACCCTAAACTAAACCCTAAACCTAAACCATAAACCCTAAACCCTAAACCCTAAAATCCAAAAAACCTTAAACCCCAAACCCTGAGCTATAAATAATAAACCCTAAAGCCTAAGCCCTAAAACCTAAACCTTAAACCCTTAAACCAATCCCTAAACCTAAAACCCTAAACCCTAAACCCTAAATCACTAAACCCTAAACCCTAAACCCTAAACCCTAAAATGTAATCCCTTAGCCCTAAACCCTAAACCCTAAACCCTAAACCTCGAACCCTAAACCCTAAACACTAAACCCTAAAACCCTAAACCCTAAACCCCTAGCCCTAAACCCTAAACTGTAAACCCTAAAGAGTAAACCCTAAACACAAAACCATAAACACTTAGACCTAAAAGCTAAACCTTGATCCCTAAACCCTAAATCCCTGATCCCTAAACCCTAAACTCCTAAACCCTGATACCTAAACCCTAAACCATAAATTCTAAGACCTAAACTCTAAACCCTAAACAATAAAATATAAACCGTAAACACTAAACACTAAGACCTAAACACTAAATGATAAACCCTAAACCGTTAGTCCTGATTTCAAAACCTTGAGGCTCAAGCCCTAAACCCTAAACCCTAAACCCTAAAACTCTAAACCCTAAACTTCCAAAACTCTAAAACCCTAAACCCTAAACCCTAAAAACTAAACCCTAAACCATAAACCCCATAAAGCATAAATCCTAAATCCTAAACTCTAAGCCCTAAATCCTAAACCCAATATGGAAAACCCTAAACCTCAAACTCTAAACCCTAAACCCTAAATCATAAACCCTAACCCTAAAACCTAAACCAAAGCCCTAAACCCTAAACCCTAAACCCTAAACCTAAACCCCTATAAACTCCTAAACCCTAAACCTAAACCATAAACCCTAAACCCTAAAAGTCTAAACATCATAAACCCTAAACCCTAAAACCTAAAACCTAAACCTAAACCCTAAACCATAAACCATAAAACCCTTAATCTAAAACTCTAAACATATAACCCTGAGCTTGAAATCCTAAACCCTAAAGCACTAAATCCTAAACCCTAAACTATAAACCTAAACCCTAAACCTAAACCCTAAACCCTAAAAGACCTAAACCCTAAATCCTTAAACCTAAACCATAAACCCTAAACCCTAAACCCTAAACCTTAATCTTAAAACACTAAATCCTAAACCCTAAACCCTAATACCCTAAACCCTAAACCCATAAACACTAAACCTAAAATTAACCATAAACCCCATAAACCCTAAACCATAAACCATAAACCATAAAGCCTAAGCCCTAAACCCTATACTATGATCCCTAAACACTAAAACCAAAACCCTAAACCCAAAACATTAAACCTTGATCCTTAAATGGTAAATCCATAGCCATAAACCTTAAATCCTAAAACCCTAACCCTAAACCCTAAACCCTAATCCCTAAACCCTAAACCCTAAACCCTAAACCCTAAACCATAAACCCACTAAACCCTAAACACAATCCCTAAACCCTAAACCCTAAATCCTAAACCCTAAAAACCCTAAACCCTAAACCCTAAACCATTATCCCTAAACCCTAAACCTTGAATAATAAACCCTAAAACCTAAACCCTAAAGCCCTAAACCCTAAATCCTAAACACCTAAAATCTAAACCCTAAACTTTAAATCCTAAACCATAAAATAAACCCTGAGCCCTAAACCCTAAACTAATAAACCCTAAACATAAACCCTAAACCCTAACCCCTAAATAGCCCTAAACCCTAAACCCTAAACCCTAAACCCTAAACCCTAAACCCTAAATACTAAACCCTTAAACCCTAAACCCTTAAACCCTAAATCCCTAAACCTAAATCCCCATAAGCCCTAAACCATTAAACCCTAAACCTAAACCCTAAACCTAAACCCTAAAGCATTAAACCCTAAAACCCTAAACCCTAAACCCCTAAAGCCTAAACCCTAAAAACCCTAAACCTAAACCCTAAAGCCTAAACCCTAAACCCCTAAACCCCCTAAACCCTAAACCCTAAACCCTAATCCCTAAACCCTAAACCATAAACACTAAAAACTAAACCATAAACCCTTAACCCTAAACCCTAAACCCTAAACCATAAACCCTAAACCCTAAACCCCCTAAAACCTAAGCCCTAAACCCTAAATCCTAAACCCTTAGCATTAGCTCTAAACACTAAACCCTAAACCTACAGTCCTAAACCCTAAACCCTAAACCATTATCCATAAAACCCATAAATCCTAAATCCTAACACCTAAACCCTAAGCCCTTAACCCTAAACCTTAAACCCTAAACCCTAAACCCTAAGCCCAAAAACCTAAACCTATAAACCCTAAACCCTAATCCCTAAAACCTAAATCCTAAACCCTAAACCCTAAACTAATAAACCTAAACCCTAAACCCTAAACCCTAAACCTATAATACCATAAACCCTAACCCTAAACCCTAAACCCTAAACCCTAAACCCTAAACCCTAAACCCTAAACCCTAAACCTAAACCCTTTGCCCTAAACCTAAAACCTAAACCCCAACCCTAAACCCTAAACCCTAAACCCTAAACCCTATACCCTAAACCCTAAACCTTAAACCTAAACCTCTAAAACCTAAACCCTAAACCATGATCCCTAAACCCTAAATCTCAAATCCTAAACCCTTAACCTTAAACCATGGGAATTAAACCCTAAACCATAAAATCTAATTCCTATAACATAAAACCTAAAACCAGAAACCCTAAACCCATAGCCATAAACCCTAAATCCAAACCCTAAGCCCTAATCCCTAAACCTAAACCCTAAACACTAAACCCTAACCCATAAGCCCTAAAGATGAAAGTCTAAACCCTAAAAATTGTGTTTTAAATACTAAACCCAAAATATAAAACCCTAAGACTGAAACACTAAACACTAATTCCTAAGCCCTAGAATATAAGCCTTAAAACCTAAGCCCAAACCCCTAAACTCTAAATCATGAGCCCTAAATTCTAAAACCCTAAACCCTAAACCCTAAACCCTAAACCCTTATCCCTAAACCCTAAACACTAAACCCTAAACCCTAAATCCTAAACCCTAAACCATAAAGACCAAAAAGCCAACACCACTAAACCGTAAACCCTTAGCCCTAAATACTAAACCCAATACCCTAAACCCTAAACCCTAAACCCTAAACCCTAAACCCTAAAGGATAAACCCTAAACCTTAAACAAATGAGCCCTAAACCCTAAACCCTAAACCCTAAAACCATTAAATATTAAACACTAAACCCTAAACCCTAAACCCTAATCCCTAAACCCTTATCCCTCAACCCTGAGCCCTAAACCCAAAACATTGAGCCCTAAACCCAAAACCCTAAAACCTAAACCCTTATCCCTAAACCCTAAAACCTAAACTCTAAACCCTAAACCCTAAAACCTAAAGATCCTAAAACCCTTAACCCTAAACATTTAGCCTTGAACCATAAACCCTAAATCTTAAACCCTAAACCATGATCCCTATACCCTAAATGCTAAAACCTAAACCGTAAACACCCTAAACCCTAAACCCTAAACCCTAAGCTCTAAACCTAAAACCCTAAACACTAAAACATAAACCCTAAACCTTGATCCCTAAACTATCAAACCTAAACCCTAAACCCCAAAAACTAAATCCTGATCCCTAAACCCTAAACCATAAACCCTAAACCTTGAACACTAAACATTAAACCCTAAACCATGATCCCTAAACCCTCAATCATAAACCCTGAGCCCTAAACTCTAAACAATAAATCCTAAGACCTAAACTCCTAAAACCTAAACCCTCTAAGCCCTAAACCATAAACCCTAAACCTTAAACCCTAAACATTAAACCATTAAACCCCTAGCTCTAAACCCTAAACACTAAGACCTAAAGACTCAACAATAAACCGTAAACCCTTAGCCCTAAACCCTCAACACTAAATCCTAAACCCTAAACTATAAGTTTTAAGCCTTAAATCCTAAACCTTAAACCCTAAAAATCTAAACCCTAACCCCTTTAACCTAAACCCTAAACTATAAGTTCTAAGCCTTAAATCCTAAACCCTAAACCCTAAAAATCTAAACCCTAATCCCTTTAACCTAAACCGTAAACTCAATAAATACTAAACCCTAAACCATTAATCCTAAAAACTAAATCTTGAACCCTAAAAAAACCCTAAATAATAAACCCTAAACACTAAACCCTAAACCTTAAATCGTAAACCCCTTAAACCCTAAACCCTTAAGCCTTTAGGCTAAGCCCTAAACCCTAATACCATAGCTTTAAACCCTATACCGTGATCCGTAAACACTAATATCTAAACCCTAAACCAAAAACATTAAACTTTGATCCCTAAACGGTAAATCCTTAGCCCTAAACCCTAAATCCTAAACCCCTATCCCTAAACCCTAAACCCTAATATACTTAAACACTAAACCCTAAACTATAAACCCACTAAACCCTAAACCCTAAAATATTATCCCTTAACCCTAAATCCTAAACACTGATCCCTAAATGCTAAACCCTAAAACGTGATCCCTAAACCCTACACCTTGAACCATAAATATTGAAACCTAAACCCTTAGCCCTAAACACTAAACCCTAAACCCTAAAATTTAAACTGTAAATCATAAATCGTAAACCCTAAAGCCTTAACCCTAAACCATAAACAGTAAACCCTGATCCCTAAACCTAAATGATAAGCCCTAAACCGTAAAACCTAAACCATGAGCCTTAAAACCTAAACCATAAAACTTAAACCCTAAAACCTAAAAACTAAACCCTAAAACCTAAACCTTAAACACTAAACACTAAGGCCTAAACCCTAAACATAAGACCATGAGCCCTATACCTTAAACCCTAAATCCTAAATCGTAAACCCTAAAGCCTAAACCCCCTAAACCCTAAACCCTTATTCCCTAAACCCAACATTAAACCCTAAACTATAACATTTAGCCATAAATATCCTAAACCCTACACCCTAAACCCATAAACACTAAACCGACCCTAAACTATAAATCCTTAACCCTAAACTGCTAAGCCCTAAACCTTGAGCCCTAAACCCTAAACCCTAAACATTTAGCCTTAAACCATAAACCCTAAACCATGATCCTTTAACCCTAAACCATAAACCCTAAACCATGAGCATTAAATCCTAAACCCAAAACCATAAAACCTCAAATCGCTAAACCTTAAACCCTAAACCATGAACACCCTAAACCCTAAATGCTAAACCCTAAACCCTAAACCCTAAAACATAAACCCTAAACCCTTAGCATCTAAATCCTAAAACTCTAAACCCTAAAACATCATACCTGAACCCTGAAATGCTAAAACCTAAACCCTAAACCTTGATCCCTAAACCCTAAACCATAATCCCTAAACCTTAGAACCCTAAACGTTATATCCTAAAACCTAAACCCTGAGCCATAAACCCTAAACCCTAGCCCTAAACCCTAAATAAACCCGTGAACCAAACCGTAAACCGTAAAACCCTTAGCCCTAAACCATAAGCCCTAAACCATGATCCCTAAACCCTAAATCTATAAACCCTGAGCCCTAAACCCTAAAACCATAAATCCTAAGATAACCTAAACTCTAAAACCTAAACTCTAAGCCCTAAACAATAAACTGTAAACCATAAACACTAAATACTAAGACCTAAACACTAAAATATAAACCCTAAACCGTTAGCCCTAATGCCAAAACCTTGAGCCTTAAACCCTAAATTCTAAACCCTAAAATTCCAAAACCATAAAACCTAAACTTCCAAAACCCTAAACCCTTAGCCTTAACCCTAAACACTACACCCTAAATCTTTGGTCCTAAACCATAAACCCTAAACCCCATAAAGCCTAAATCCTAAATCCTAAATCCTAAACCCTTAGCCCTAAATCCTAAACCCAATATGGAAAGCCCTAAACCTTGATCCCTAAATGGTAAATCCATAGCCCTAAACCACTAACGATAAACAATAAACCTTGAGGCCTAAACCCTAAACCCTAATACTTAAACCCTAAGCCCCTATCGTAAAATCCTAAACCCTAAACACTAAACAATAAACCTTAAACCCTAAAAGTTAAACATCACACCCTAAACCCTAAAACCTAAAACCTAAACCTTAAACCCTAAATTGTATAACACCTAAACCCTGAACACTAAACCCTTAATCTAAAACCCTAAACATATAACCCTGAGTTTGAAATCCTAAACCCTAAACTATAAGTTCTAAGCCTTACAATCCTTAAAACCCCTAAAACACATAAAATCTTAAACCCTAAATCCTTTAAAC